>JAOXXN010000082.1:6737169-6757041 GCA_026770055.1 Myrmophylax atrothorax
CTTTTACTTTTTATCTCATCCTACACTAACTTGGCTCAGAGTCCTGTTTTGTGGGGGCATTCACGGCATCATATGAAGGGAAAAAGTAATGAAGTATCAGACGAATAGTACAGAAGAGGGTCCACATCTTTCACTGTTCCAGTCATGTTTCTACACTTCTATTTTAAACACAAAGTAATAAATTTTCCATCTTTCATGCTGATATTATATTTTTTCTGATGTTTAAAATATGTTGTTTTTACTAGAGGAAAAAAAAAGGAACAAGAATTATCTGAGCGAAAAATTATCCCAATGCAAAGAAAAGAACTAGAGTAGGTAGCCAGAATGTGCATGTGGCCATGGAGATGTGCCCTGAACATGGAAGTTGGATTGAAATCAAGCACCAGTGAAAACAAGAATGCATAACTGGAAGTACTCAGGAAAAGCAAAAGTTGACTGGGAGAAAGTCAGGAAGGCCAAGACTAAAGAGAATTTTAAAAATGCTAGCATTATATAAACTATCTTAGAGATTTTATTAATACACTTAAAATAAGAAGGAAAATAAAGGAAAATACAAGGCCAAGTATGTACTATAAAAAGAACCAGCAACAAAAAGACTAAAACAGTTTTCCTGTTTTCATGTCAGTTATTGCAACATACATTGGTTATATATGTAATGAAAAGGGGGATTAATGAGGAGATAGGAATAAACAAGAAAAAATAAAGAAAGGCAACAATAAATGGTCATTTAGCAAAGGGGTAAAGTTACCAGAAGGAGTCCATGAGAAATATATTTGGGGAATGATGTCATTCCATGCATTTATTGTAGAGCAGAAAATGATCTTGAGGAGTAAACCAAAAATATTTACAATTGAAGAAAAAGATCAGGGTAGTCCAATATAAATCTGCTTCAGAAGACATGCAGAATGATTTTTCAGTGCTGAATGACTAGGTGATAAATGCAAAATAATAGTCCTCAGAAAAATAGTTCTAATGCATATACCACAGTAGGTTTTACATTAGCTACTCCCATTCAGAAGGGAGATATTTAAGGTCACTGAGTGTACTTCACAAATATCATCTGTGTGCTCAGTCACACTGAAAAGGCAAATAGACTCATATAAAATTATTAGGGGGAAAAAAGGAGAACAAAATAGAAAACATCTTTATGCCATCCATAAATTTAGGCTTTCTGTGCCCATCAAATGCAATGTGCAGTTCTGGTCACTCCTTGAAAAATGACACAAGAAAAGCAAATACTGAGAAGGGCTGCAAAAATGATGAGAAGCAGAGAATGACTTAATGAGGCACGCTCTTAGGACTTGTAGCGAGAATACAGCTGGGATATACAGAATATAGAAGGCGTATAAGGAATTTCTTTTCATTAGTTCTCATGGCAGTCAGGGGTGCTGAGCATTTTGCTGTATTCAGTTACAGATCCTTTTTCCTTCAGTTGGAATGGGGTATGGATATTGTTTCTGAAAGTACTTGCTTTGGTCCATGCAATTTCACTCAATGGTTTGGTCAATGTTATGATTTCACAGTATGACCACACCAGCCCTTGAAAAAGGATTGATTCCAAGAATAAGGGACTGGCTAATTTGTGAGTTCCCACAAGGATCAAGTCCAACTCTTAAGTGACGGGCCCATACAAAGATTAACACACAACCTTACTGTTATTAGCACCATGCTCTAACCCCCAGAGCTAATCTAGGGGATTTCCATGTAATGAGGATTGGAACCAGATGATCTTTTAAGGTCTCTTCTGATCCAAACCATTCTATGATTAAATGATAATTTGAGTTAGGCAGTGAGTCCTCTGGGAATGAGCCATCACTAGGGCAGGGAGCTGCACTATAGAATTGTTAATCACGAGAGGTTGTCCTTGTGCCTCACCTGTGTAGAGGAGCCTAGTGACATTGGAGACCTGGATGACAGATCTTAGAACAGGCATAATCCCAGTTCACAAAAGGCTGTGTCCAGTCATGAAAAATTTGTCAGAAATAATTAGGATTTGTCTCAGACACTGCTTTTAATCAGCTTAATCAGCAGTATGTGATACTGTGGCACTTCATTTATTTTAAACCCAAATTAACCTCTGTTGCAGAGCCTCTGCTTAGTTTCCGTAAATTAACAAAGGGATGTGACTTTTTGCAGCTGAGGTTATGTTAAAAAAGTCCACATGTGCAGAAAATAATAGCCAGCTAAATGGGAAGCTTGTTATGTTCCTCTTGCAGTTATGCTCATAATTACTTATTTTAAAGACAAAGTGGAGCTACATGTTTTCTGTTACCTTTGGTTGAAGCAATTGCCACATTGTGGTTTGCTGCCTATTTTTTTAGTATGTGTTTCCTTTTCCTTCACCTACTGCTTCTACCCCTCAAATTGCTTACCACACCCAAGCAAGCACTGGAAACATGGTGTAGCAGGACACACGCTGTCCTCCTTCTGCAGTGACTGGGAGACACTGCAGGTGAAGTCAAAGCCAGAGTCTTGTGGAGCTGGGAGTGTTTCTTCAGTCCAGTTCCCTCCCTGAGCTGGTGTACTGTTTGCTCCAAGTCTCCTCCTGCCCCTTATTTATCTCACCTTGACTCCAAGTGTGTTCACCTTCCATTTCCTCCCTCAACTTGCCTCTCTACTACTTTCCTTTGAGTATTCCCTCTTCCCATTGCTTTTCATTAGCTAATCCTCTTCTAATGTAATGGCCATTTGCAGCTTTCTGTTGATCTGTCCTTTACATGCCTTGAATGCTCCCTTTTGTCTTGTCATCTGGCTGACATCCTGTCCCCCTAGAGAAATCACATCAAGATGAGTTCAAAGGCTGATAGTCATCTGGAGAAAGAGGTGCTGCAGTTCACAGGGGGTTCCTAAATTCATAGCTCTGAGCAGCACAGGTGTGGGGTTTGGGCATGGTTTAGATGAGACACTAAATGGTAACAGACAGTATTGTGTTCTTCCACCACATACCTCTTTGAGACGGTGTAGTGGCTTCTTGCTACAATACTTATTCCTAGTGCTGACTTCAGTTTTGAAATGGGTGTTCTTGTTGTGGTCAATTCTTGTCATCCTTTTGCATACAGAACTGTTCCTGCTTCCCCTACCATTCAGTTCAGCACAGATTCTACTCTTAGAATTGATCTGTTGTTTGTCCCATGGATGTCAAAAGAAAGAGGCCTAGTATAGAAACTAGTGTGAGTACAAGTCTTGTACAGTTGCTGTTTGGAGTAATCTGAGGTAGATACCGCCAATACATGTTAAAGAGTTTTCACTTTGACCTTGTGAAGTAGGTAGGGGAAAATGCATTTGAGAGTTAGAAAGCAGACTAGGAGAGAACAGAATATAAATAGATTTATGGAAGTGTCACTGAGTGAGGATGGAAGACAAAGTGCTGTTACAATTGCTATTTTCAAGATGAAACCTATTAGGCAGAGCGAGTACTGTGCTGGCTGTCTCAGCAAGGCAATGCTGCCAGAACAGAGGTGCAACAGCAGCTTGTAATGTGAAACTCAGAACTGTTGGAAAAGATAATTTACTGATCCTTGTGTGCACTTCAGAGCTGGTTAAGCATGTAGGTGAATAAATTAATCCTTATGTTGGTATTAAGACACAGTGAATCCCACGGTTTCTCTTTAATCTGTTATAATGGGCGTTTCTTAATGTGTTTGTATTGCAACTGGTTTCAAGCTTTGCCTCATGAATCTGTGGCTCCACAGTGAAACACAAACTAGTTTACAGCACAGCAGTCACCCCTGAACTATGCCTTGAAGCCACATTGTGAGAGTGCAGAACTCCATCAGCTGTAATTCCAAAGAAGGATTGCAGTCATTACATACAGTATTATTTCCAGTGAATAACAATCTTGAATGCAAAAAGTCCCCAAACTTTGCATTCATTTCATTAGGAAACCTTTAAGGACTGAACTAGTTACTTGTTTAAACCATCTGTTTTCTATGATCATATCAGTAAATAGAAGAAATCCTAAATCTGCTGTGGACCACTGGAATTTACCAGCATATGCATTTTAGGTAAATATTTGAGGGGCAGCTCTTCAGCTTGTGTGAAATGTCAGAATATTAAAGGCAGATTCCCTTAGCTGCATGTCTCTCAAGACTCTCTTCAAGGTCTAGCTGTGAAAAATAATAAAAAAGATAGCTGTGAGGAAGGGAAATGTGAGCAGGCTATGATTGCCTCCCACCTTCGAGGGGAACTTATATCCACTACCAGTGACATGAGGTAGCAAATGCATTCAGATTTCACTGTGTATTATAATCCCTTTGCACTGAAGTACATAAAAGTGCAGGAATGGTAGAGAGAACCTGTATGTTGAGCTTTGTTACTGTTCATGCAATATTTTTCAACTCTGCTCTTTCACTGAGCCACTTGGAAAACCTGGTCAGTGAGATTATGCAGAAATTCCTAGGCCCAGGCCTGGAAACACAGGAGAGGAGTGCTCAGGAACATCAGAGGATGTAGGAGGCAGGTTTCAGGACAGAGCTCAAGGGAAAGCTGACCAGGGAACGTGTGTCCATTCCGTTGAAGGAGAAATGAAAGGAAAGGTGGAGCCAAGGCAGCTTTGCAATTGCCCTTTTGGCTGAGGTTTCTTTAACGACTCAAGTCTCACCTCTCTGCTGTACTGACAGAATGGAATTAAAAGTAAAGGTGGGTGGAAAGAGAGGAGGAATGCATACTGAGTACATTTCAAGCAGAGCAGCTTCACAGTTTGGAACGGCAAGCAGCTATAAGTGCTTGTACTCAAGTATTAAGCGTTTCATTTGTAATATTGATAGATTGCATTTTTTCTGCTGAGTTTTGTAAGGTAAAAAATTACACTTAAGTCTTTTAATAACATGTCAGTGATAGCACATATTGCAGAATCTGAGTCTTGATGTTGTGTGTGACTGAAGAGTCATTAAGCTCCCTGAGAAAGTGAAGGTTGCATAGCCACACTTCCTCTGTGTTATTTTCATCACCTGCTGGTAATGAAGGAATTGTTTCTTAATACTTTGATTATACAGGGTATATTTTCTAGTATCCTCACTTTGTAATAAAGATAGTGCTTCAGAACAGTGGTGAAAAATTAGACAAAAGCACACCCAGAGCTCATTCTGTCACACCAAACCTCCTCATAGTAAGGAAATGGTACAGCTGGTGAAGAGACTGTGCAGGTGTGTGCCAGTTTGTTCCTTTCTGTGAACATTGGAGCCATGCAGGATAAACAGGAGCTGCTTGTGAACCTCCAGTCACTGGCATCTGCCCCCAGTAATGGAGGGAAATAGAATGGGAACAATTCATTCACTCTGAGTAGAAACTCAGGAATTAAGGTTGCAGTTGAATTCCTGCCAACAGCTGCTGAATGTGATTTGGAACCATTTTATGAGATGATGCTGGGAGGTTTTCATGCAATGTTGGTACAACTGAACCAGCAGGTGCTGAGATTTGTGGGACTTGTTACACATTATTCAGTAAAGGAGAATTGCGATCAAAACAAGTCAGGTGTTTCTGAAGAAATGCAGGACCTGACTCAGAGAGCTGAAGTAAGATGGAAACCGCAGGAGCTCAACACTCCTCAGTGGGATGCCAGATCTGAAAGTGTAAGATTAGATCATTAGATTCAGACAGTGGTTTATGATATAATAAAAACACTAATGTCCTTTAGTATAGCAGAAGCAATAGGTGTGGGAGAGACCTGCATCTTCTGTAACACAGTGCATAAAAGACAGGGTGGAGTGTATGGCTTAGCAGATGAGAAGTTCACAGGGACAGTCAGAGTCTGTGAACTTTGCAGTGTACTGCTGGAAGGGCCAAATGGATTTCTCTGCAGGGAAAAGAGGAGATACAATGTTCTTGGCTAGTTAGAGACTGAATATTCAGTGATGTTTTTGTTGGTTTTGTTCATTTGCTTCATGTCAATGTCAACTTTGTCAGCTGCTGTAAAAATATTTTTGACTGGAGATCTGAACACCAGTGAGGTAGTGTCTGTGCTTCTGATATTATAAACTGCTAGTGCTTAAATCTTTGTTTTGACATACTTTATCATAAAATAGACAGGGGAGGAGTGTCATTCAATATCAGAATATTTCCAGTAAAAAGTTTTAAGTACTTTAAAAGCATTCTTTTAGTTACTTTTCTTAATTGAGATATCATTAACTCAGGAGAATTAAACAGTTGTTTCCAAGCCCAAATTCAGGTTTATTTTGTAGTGAATTAAAATGGATGCAATTGTCTTGATCTAGTTCTCTTTAGTAGCTAATAAAGGACTATTTTTATTGACTATATACTCCAAGGGAAATACAGAGTATATTCAGAATAGAAAGATGTATGTAAGGACACTTGAACAATGTTTTCCTCTCTCTTCATACTGACAGTAATCATGCTGAGATTCTATTAAAATTGAGCTAGAGTCAAAGGAACTAAGTATTCTTGAGTAGTTAACATGCTTACTGTGGTCATTAATGACAGATAAAACAGTCAAGAATGAAAAATATCTCTCTGTATTCTTTTCCTCTTGAAAAGAAAATGGAAATAAAGTGTGAAGTTTCTATGGAGAGGTTATAAGTAGAAATTGGGAAAAACGATTTATAAAGGAATGATTTTTTTTTTACTTTAACCTTTTTCTTAAATGTTTTTTTTCTGTGTAGTCTCTTAAAATTCTATAAATACAAACATTTTTTAAACTCTTCAAAATATTTTGACATTTTTAATTGTTGCATAGTTTAGAAACACTTTAAAGTTGTTAGTTTTTTGGGAGCTTTTTCCACTTATCATTGTGAAGGCTGATATATTTTTCTGGGAGGTAAGAAAGAAGAGAACAATTTCCATCAAAGGCACAGCCTGTTTTTCATAAGGCAGAGAAGGAAAATATCTGCAAGCTACCTCACTTCTTAATAATCATTCAGAAAGACAGGATGGAGATTTTTAAGGCAAAGGGTAAACATTTAGAGAAACTGCAGTGGAGTTAAGCTATAAACACCTGATTGGAATTACTGTATGAACAATTTGGTAGCAGAATTTTCCATCAGATTCTCTGGGCAGAGGCTATGCCTTAATTTTTTTGGCATGTGCCTAGAATATTTTATGTTTGTAGGTGAGCTAGATATTTAGTCTTCTATGAGAGAAAGTTATGCTATTTACCTGCTGATGGACAGATTCCTAAAATATTTTTAACTGGGTTACATGAATTTTCTCTTTCAGTGCAGATCAATCCCATACAAGGGAGGATGGCCTCCTCAGTCTTTTAGCCAGTGTGCTCTGTGATGGAATAGGTGAGATGTGGTTCAGGGAACTGTGAGCTTTACCTCAATTTTACTTCTGTGATATGACAGGCAACTTGGCAAGTTGTTAATTTGGTTTTGTTTTTACCTCACTAGAAAAGTGGGATTGATGCTTTAGCTGCTATCTGCATCCCAGGGAAATAGCTCAGTTTGTAGATTGGTACCTATGACAGGTTTGGACCATGGGCCCAAGTTTTGTGTTGCTCATCCCTGAGGTTGTCTTGATATATTTGGGCTAGTTATGTGCAAACAGAATTTCCTTTGAGGACTGTTTTATATATATTTTCCCTTCACAGAATACTACTTTAACTTATTGTAATTGCCTCTCTCCTTGCCAGCTTTGCTAGTTATTTTCTGGGAGACAAGTATTAGAACAGGACTCTGAATCCACGGCCTAACTTTATTTTATGAGCTGGTCGTTGAATTTACTTGTTGTTCAAAAGAGCATGTCAAGTCAAAGAGTCTTCTGGATTAAATCCTGGATGGGGGGTGGAACTCTACAGTCTGCCACGGAGAATGTATGATGAATACAGTGTGATTCTAATGTCTCTCAGATGGTGTGATGTTATCCTGCCTGACGTTATCCTATTAGGTACATGATGCGAAATGGCATAATGTTGCATGTGATGAAACCGCATTGGATTAAAAGCTAGAACAGTAATGACAAAGCCAAACAGGCTAACAACAAATAAAACAACTGTTTTCTAAAATAACTATGGATCTTCCCATTCTGCTGAATTTAATAAGATTTTACGCAAGCTTAGCTTTTTACCGTTGCGTGTACCTTCATGCCCACACACAGTTTATTTCTGGTTCAGCCTATGAATTCTTAATGTTTAAGGTTTAATAGGAAATGCATTGGCTGAGTCAATTAGTGCTGCAGCTACTACTTTTTTAGCCCCACTGTAACTGTTATAAAGGAAAATGTGTCATAACCTTCACAGCTGTCTCCTGTATCAGTCATGAATAAAACAGAAGTGCAGGTTCATCTGGTTGGCCAACCCTCCAGTCTCAGAAAAACACACTAGAGTTTGATATTACTTCTTAAAAAAATTACAATTATTTTGTCATCCAGTCCTTCTCCAGGCTGTTGTAGCAATCAGCACGTCCAGACCCTTCCTTGGTCCATCCTTAGTAATGGAACAGTTCTGTGAGTTGGACTTGTTTGAAATTGTTACTGGCATTAGGGGAAGAGGAATCTTGGCCTGTGGTTTTGGAGTACAGGTGAATGTCCCAAGGATTTTCCTATAAGTAATCATGTTCCAGCTATTTGCAGCTTTCAGGATGAACTCCCTAGGAACTGATCTTCTATCCATTAATGGCACAAGCACAACACATTTTTTCTATAGTATATACTGAGCTGTTTCTCAGCGTATCATTTGCAGGTGTCATGTAATTAAAGTTTAGTCCAGCCCAAGGGTTTTTAATAGTACTTTTCCCATTCAGACTATCTCAGGGTACTTTGTTGGATTGCAGAATGATTTTATAGGCAATTAACTTGGTCATTATGTGCTCAGCTGTAGTTCACACACAGCTTTGTATGTTATGACCTGAATTTTATAGACAAATCTAATGTTAGTCTAGACATCAGGTTCATTCACTCCTCTTTTAGAAGAAGCCTTGTGGGACCTTCAAACTTCTACTTAGAGGCCAACAAAGGGTCTGGCTTTATGACTGCTATTAACAGAGAACAGCAGCTGGGCTTTCCTCAGTGTTAAATGCTACAGTGTCAACAGCTGGTTATAAAAACATGCCCTGATTCCCTTTAAAGCCCACAACCTCCTTCCCCTAAAGGAGGAAAGTCAATCAGTGAGCAGGACTGCCATAATTGTGAGTTAGTTTCTAATTGCTTGGAATGATGCAGTTGGCTCTCTTGTGTAGCATGGAGATCCAGATGTCCTGAAAGTTCTTTGATGATGAGTATTCATCTGTGATGCTGTGATTTTTTTAGGCCCAACATTTTGGCTAATAAATTTGCCCATTAGTCACACATGGTAGGTAATGAAGCTTTCCCATAAGAAACCTACTATGAGAGGAACTCTCAGCAAAAGGCAGTCTTGAATGCTGAATAAATGTAAGAAGCTTGTTTGTGTCACTGATTTTCTGTTTCAAAAATGTCATAACCATGAAAGGTGATTTTTCAGTCTTGAGAGTCCAGAGTAAGGCAATGTGCCAGATCATACTTGCTTTGAGAGTTGGATGCTGATGTCCTGATTGACAGAATGTGCAGCTTAGTCTTTTGTCATCAGAATAGAAGTACCTTGTTTCAAAGCAGGAAAAAAAGGGCAAACCCAAATTAAGTGGGTGTCTGAGTAAGAAGGGGTAAGCTCCAGTTTCTTGGAAGCAAGTAGAGATGGAGTGAAAGAGCAAACTGAGCACCTTCTCAGCAGTGGACATTTTACTTCATTTTTTTAGGGGAGAAATGCAAAAGTCATTGCAGCTGTGTAAGTTAAAAGGGAATTTACAGCTCTTGTATAAATACCTATTGGGCCTAGCTAAGATGATTTTCTACTGCATGTCTACAAACAGTTTGAACACTTATAGTATTTCTAACTGTGGTTTTGCAGCAGCAGGAGCCACAGAACAAAATTTATCTGCTGTCATTTGTAGCTTGTAAAAAAAATTTGAATTTCCTACAGTTCATATATAATTTCATGGCATTCATTCATACTTTGTGCTTTGTGGCACCTCATTTGCTCCCCTCAGGTGTAGGTAGGGATTTTTTTTTTTTTACATTCCTGTGTAAATGCTGGAAGACTGAACTGGTTCTTCAAAACATTGGTCTTGATACAGTCCCTATGAAATGGAGTAACTAAACTGGGCTTGTCAATTAGAAGGTGATTGCTTTGATAGTCTCTGTGATCTGGCTTTAAATGGTAAACCCATTTAAACCACTGTAGTTTAGAAGGACTGGTTTGTAAGAAATGTTCTTGTAAGACAAGATTTTCTTGGTAGCCACATTGTACAGTTACATTCCTTTCAGTGCACAGATCTGGTACTTGGGTAAGAAATACTACTGTGGGAGCTCTTGCTAAACCTGTGTTTGCCACCAGTGCAATAACACGTGTACTGAATGGATTATTTAAACACCAATAAACCCTCAAAAGGGAAAAACCCAACTCTTATCCCTCTGGCTTGCAGTTCATATTCTCACACCTAAACGTGGATTTGTTTTCAAATACTGTCTGAAGGCAGGATACAGCTATCAATGCCCAGCTAGCATAAGATCATTTGTCTCAGGAATTTTTGGATGTTTTTTTTCAGGCATTCTCTTATGTTAAAATATTTTGTCAGGCATTTCTCTTGAATCACGATTTTTAAAGTGATGTTATCCCCATGCTTGTCTTTCATAAGAATTTGGCAGCTGACAGCACATGTCTGTTTTCTTAAAGATTCTCTTCCATTCTGTATGCACTATGGGTAGTTTATTTTGTTGCTATTTATAGAAGAGTCTCCCACAAGGCTATAGGTACTGGTAATGATTTTTAAAGAGGAGAAATATCCTTACAGAAATTCCATAAATTGAAAGTAACACAGAGAATAAACAAATGCAATGAGAGCGCTAATGCATTTTATAAATTGGCTTTTCATACCCTCATCACTCAGAGGAATCCATCAGTCCATGAGTCTAAGCTTGAACTATTATGGGTCTGTCTCAAGGAATATATGCTTGTATCTTCCAAATATGATTATTTTCCCTGTCAAGAGAAAATGGCACTTGACCTACATTTCTTAGGAGATCTAAGTAGTTTTAATATAGAAAACATAGAAATTTCTGTAATTTAACACAACCATCATTCTTTTGAGTGCTTTCAATAAAGAGCTCCATAATCTATAACGCTTTAACAGAAAATAGAGGAAGAATTCAGGTATTTGCTGTGATGCGATGAAACAAGTCCTAAAGACTCTTTAAAAAAATATTTTAGTTACTCTATATGAAATATATTGTAATCATTGTAGAGAAGTATTGCTCTGAAAAGTTGCTGTGATTCCTGCACAACAGTAGTTTAGTGCTTAGCCTGTCCTAAAATACTGGGAGTATTTAAATTCCAGACCAGTTACTCTCCTGGCTCCAGATGACAGAAGTGAACCCTCCTGAGTTACACTGGCAGTGTGCTGGAAGGTTTAGCAAAGCAAACACTCCCTTCATTTATGCTCAGCTTCCTAAACTTGTCTCATGTATCTCTCCATAAAGACAACAAGCAGGCAGAGAGCTTCAAGGACCATTCTTGTTTCCTCTTGACTTTCTCCTGCTGCCAGTTTATAGGAATCCCAAAGCTAGAAATGCTGGGACACGCTTTTATACCCAGAAGAGTTTTGTGGGGGTTTTTTGTACTATCTTCTCAGAACAGAGCCATGTATTTGCAGTGCAAATGAAGGAGGACTGACCAGACATCTGACTGTTAATATTTAATAATTGATTACATTTCCAAATAAGTTAGTCCTAAAGTATTCAATCTGTACCCAAATCTTAAATTAGGCATTTACAAACCTAACTATAATGTAAAGTAAAACATTTAGATTAGGAACAGATGCCTCATATTAGGCACCTAATTTTGAACATGTTTCTTTTCTTGCTTTAAGAGAGCAACTGAGTTGTGTGAGTCATTGAACTCTTCAGTTCAGGAGTTGAGATGTTATCTCTGGACACAGCCTTCTTTCTTTCCAAGCCAATGAAATGCATGGCACACAAAATGCAGGATCACAGTCGGCTTCTTTCTTCTAAGAATGAAAATACCTACGAAAAGTTAACTAGCAAAGGTAATCAGTCAAGGACCTGGAGTTTAGGGTTTTATTCAGCATTCTGATACCTGACTTAAAAATTATGTGATTTGCTGTTCTCTTGCTCTTCATCTCAGTATCTACCAGTGTGTTTCACTATCTTTGTTACTTCTTCCTCATAGTACTTCAGCATCTACATGAAGTTTGCTACCAAAATCGATGAAAAAAATGTTCTAAAGAAATGTCAGCTGTACTCTGTGATACTAACAGGTTTTTCATATTTCTAACATCATCCTCAGTTAGTTTGAATCACAGAAAAAATCTAATTGGATCTAAACCAACTCTGAAATATTGGTGCCAAACGACCACTTCAAAATGATCTTGTGCTTAGCCATGTTAAACTAACTACTGTCCTGAATTAAACCCAGATGCTGATGGCAACGAACTGCTAGGCATGGGCCAATCTAGGTTTTAAGCTAGGTCTTTGCCATTATAAAGCTTCAGGTCTACAACTCTTCCATGTTAAAGATAGCTCAAGAACACAGGATGAAATCTTTCATCTGGAATAAATGGAAATCTGTCAAAATGAATTCACAAGTGTGATATGTAACAGCTTCCTCAGCTCTTCAGCACTTTTCCATTCTGTCAGTATTCAAATAGAGACACAAAATTATTTTAGCTGCAGGTTGCATCTCCATTCAGCTGTGTGCATTAGGCAGTTGGGTTTTTAAGGTATCCCTGGGAATTTGCCCAATCTATTATGTGAGCATGAAAACTTAGACTGATGCTTGTAAACAGTTTGAGTACTTCACGTAGCTTCATGTTTATGCCTGGGTAAAGCAGGAGCAATAGGCTGTCTCTTCCCAAGATAAGGAAGTGGCTTTATTAATTCCAAACACAAGAGCCAGCATGAAGTAAAACGCAACTTTTGTATATTAGGTCAAATTTTTCTATTTCATTGGTGCTGACTGAGATCAAATGTCGTGATATCAGTGGGAACACTTTTTGAATAGTTTTCAGTACTCCTGGTCAAAGCTTAGTAGGAATTGTAATTGGGCATATATCTGTGGGTATAGATATATGCACTGGGCAAACTACCAAATGCAGACTCAACTCCAGCAAGATCCTAATAGAGCGTGCCTAACTAGAGGCAAATGATCAACACCCCCTTTCCCAAACAGATTTATATTTTTTCTGACTTTTTTGTCATGGGCATTCCAATAATAAATCTTCCTTTTTTTTTTTTTCCCCCCAATATAAAACACAATTTTAACTTCAAGAGAGACATCGTTTCCCTGATTACAGATCACTGATTTATCCAGAATGTACTTTACTATATTGCACACATCCACATTTTACTAGACAGAATAAATACAGCTTAAATTCTACAGCTTTTCTATAGCAGGGAATGCGATTAAACTCTGAATTAAAAGAGGAAATGTAGATAATTGTCAATTTAAAACTTATTAGTATGTTCTGTTATGTTGGTTGTGTGCTCAATATGTGCTCTCCATAATAACAGTCAGTAAAAAGGACCAGGTGTTGTGCTGATAAAAACTGGTGAAGTTCTATTGAAGGCAATACAAGTGTGTCCACTTGCATTTCCTTGGTCTCACAAAAGGAAATGTTTCCCCTCTATATGTACAGCCAGAATGTCCAACAGGCTGGGCTCTAAAGCTGGGCAAGAGATTTGATTCAACACAGTAATTAGGGGTGATTTCTTAAAATGAAATATTTGCTCTTGTTCATAAAGCAAGGATTCCAAATTTTCTTTGGCTTCCTGGCCCTCCTAAGCTTGTTAGAAAATCCTGGTGGTTTTGGTAATAGGGCTCTGATGTTGCCAATGCTTCAGAGTCTAGTGATGAATGGACCCTGTCATTTTACCTTGCAGTTTTTTGGGCAATATTTAGCTGAGTCTCATAGGAACAACTTTAAAAGGGTTTTTTGGGGTTCAAGGTGGTATTTTGCTTTGATGGTGTCTTTTTCCTGCTTGTAATGTGTTTAACTGGTTGGGAGTGTTAGGGGCAAGGTGTAAAAATTAATTCACCCTGCTGTCTGCCTATGGTGCATTTGAGGAAGCAGTGGCTTTCTGGAGCTTTCTCTTTCCTTTTGCCTGGATATGCCATTTTGACTGAATTTGAAGCATTTGGTTTCACATGACTCTGTCACAGCACAGCCTGGGAACTTTGCTCTCTTGAATACTTGCATATCATGCGTGTTTATGGCGTTTGTGCTGCAATTAAATCACACATTCTGGAACACCATTACTAGATGTGGTTATTTCAAAGTGGCTCTTTCATATTGCTCCTCAGTTTGTTTCTCTTCTGTTTTCCTTCTTTAGAGGGTGTGTTTGCCAAGTGCAGCAATAAGAATGGGGTTCTTCAAGCATGTACAGAGAGTCAGAACAGTAGCATTGGCTTATTAGAGCCTGCTTATCCTGCACCAGAGGCTCCAAATTTGGCTGTGGGCTCTAGCCAGACTGGCAAGGAGTTTTTCCTCTTTCAAAGTCTGCCAAGGGTCTTGATGGAAACAATTCTGTCATTAATAAAATATGTTCTCCCAGGATCCAGAGCCTGCTCTGTGTATTGGGGTTTTTTTATTATTATTTTTTTCCCTCCACTTTGAAAATCTTCTAATCACAAGAAAAACCAGATTCCACATTTATGCTTCTTTGTTTCTACTATTCTTCTGGTGCCTCATGTAGTCTCCTTCCACATAATAGTTTGACTTGAATAGTGCAGTGTAATTTATAGGGATACTTTCTAGCCACCTAAAGATACCTTCTTAGAAACACATGATAGAAAGAGAGAAAACCCTCTCCAACACAGTTAGGATTTGTGTATCAGTCATGCTGTTAGTTTAGCTATGGATATTTGACCAACTGAGATCTGTCAAACAAGAGCTTCTTTTCTTAGCTAGACTACGTTAGAGAATTGAAGAAGCCTGATGCAGGGTGAAATGTGAATACAACAGGTGGCGAGTTCTTAGGGCTTACAGAAACCTGTTTCTCAGTCCAAAATCCTTAGACACTTTTATTTCTTCTTAATAATCACTGTGTGGGTACTTTTGTGGAATCAAAATTGTTTCCTCGGCGTCTTGGAATTCCTCAGCTCTTTTTTTTCTTGATCTTACCTTGGAAAAATAGAAAATGGTGCTTAAAATGTGTTTTGTTCCTTTGCGGTTCATTCATCACTGACCACTGCACCTATGGAAAGGCTGTGTAGTAGATGAAAGGCTATGTGGGACAAGTCCTCTTCTCTTGCAAGCACCTCTAGGGTGGCTGATTGATAGACTTCCCTTCCTAATGCTTTCTAGGAAATTTCTGATATTTTCAGTGCAATTTTTGAAGCTCTTATTTGGAGTTCCTCCACAATGAGTGAGGACCCGGTTCCCCAGAGAAAGGCATATACTCCTTTCTGCTGCTCTTCTTTGGGATCTAATGTAGATTCCTGTTGTTAATGGTGGACCTGAGCCTTTCCTCTGCCTCTCTTGGAGCCCTAAAAGCCTTTCGGACTTCCTCAGTCTTCTTGTATTCAGAGTGATTGACAGCTGAGAACTGATTAATTCTTATGAAACTTTTATTTACATTGAAAGTTTCACCAACGCATTTTTTGTGAAGGACTTAATAAATGATTAAAAGACTATTTATGAAGTGGTTAGTCATTTATTACAGGTTTTCCAATGCAACAATACCACGCTTCTCATCAGGAGTCTTGCTTAATGTTCTGTATTGCTGCGAGAGGAATCAGCCTCTCCTTTTGGGTGTGGCACCATGCTAAGAGCAACCTTTCAGCTCAGGTGCCTAAGGCAGGTGCAGAGAGCTTTGCATCTGACTCAGACTTTTCCATTCCATTTTTGTTTTGAAGCAAAAAATTTCTGTGATCCTAGCTGAAAAATCAGGGGATTTTTCTTTTGTGTTGTAATATAAGCTGGCTCAGTGTTTTCGTGTTATTGAAGCTGGACAGCTTAACAGATCCAAACAAAATCATTTGGAAATTGTATACAAGAGTTTGTTTGTGTTTTTTTTCATTCTGTTTGGAAACCCAAGCAATTTCAAAATGTTTAGAATTTTCTGGGGACCTGAAGGTCTGATTTTTAATTAGTTCTAATGCAGAAACCAGAGGGCATCTGTGGCTCAGTGTATTCTGGGGGTGCTGCAGGATTACTCCAAGAGACAATTCTGTGTAACAGTTGTAACATTTATAGCTCTGGTCAGTGCTCAGGCAGCTTCTGTCCTGCAAATGCAGCCAGGCTGTTTTCAGCTGAAGTAATCACATACAGCAGTTCATCATTATTTTTAATAAAGGGAATGGAAGTTTGACAAGCTAAAAAATTATTAATTTACAGTTTTTCTCAGAAACCTCCCAGTATCAATAGCAAAGGAGAAATGCAAGAAAAGACACTATTTTTGATGGGATTACACATTCTTCTGAGCATCTGGGGTTATACTAACAAAAAGAAACACCACAAAGAACTTAAATCATGAATTCTCCTTTTGTTATTTTTTCCAGAGGAAAAACCTTCTGCAATATTCTGTGCTCTGTAATCTGTGTATGAAAAATCAGCAACTAGGCAGTAAGCAATCCAAAACTGCAGTAAGATGTAGCTGATCTCTTGGCCTTCATACTGTAGTGTGCTTTTTGTTCCCTGAGATGGGTGGGCTGTATGGTGTGACTGGCTCACTGGCACAGGTAGTGTGGGACACGGAGATGGAGAAGTGCAGTAGAAATCTGCCCAAGTGGAAAATAAGTGTCTTGGAATTTGACATGTCTTTTATCCCTGTCCTGACACGCTGGGTTGCATTCAGTGCTGCGTAATGTAGTGTTTGTCATATATAGTCCACTGTTGAATTGATAATGCAATCTGCTGCTTTTGTGTGGGCTGGAAAACTACTGGTCACTGTGGAGGGTGCTGGTCTGCTGCAACTGGACCTCTCTTTGCTGTGTTTGAAGGCATTAGTTAAAGAATTAATCATTTAGTGCAAAAGGTCAGCTTCCACACCACGGCCTCTCAAGGGTCTTGCTTGTGTTTACAGTGCCAAATGTTAACAGATGCAAAGACATCAGGCATTTACCTTATTATTTGTTTCTTTGTATTGAAAGAAGGGAATGTCACTTGAGTCAGACCAGTTCAATGCACAGTGAAAAAGCCTGAGCTGGAAGGGATTATGAGCTGAACAGGAAACCTTCTGCTGGAATTTTAACTGCGAGAGTAAGGTGGCTGTGTGCAAGTGCCCTCTCCAGTGACAGCTTATTTCTGGTGTTTTGCCCAGGGTTTGTATGTGGGATACTTAAGGGTTAAAAATGGGCAGTGAAAAAAGAGTTTGGAATAGGACCAGGGTTTTTTCCTACAGCTCAGCCACAAAAGGCAGAAACATTAATTAATTGTAAAGGATGTAGAGGCCACTGCTACTGAGTTGCTGCTGCCAGTACTTAAATTATTCCTAAGGAGCCTAGAAATAAGTGACACGTTGCTTTTGAGAGGGGAGGAAATTCACAATTTTAGTCATTAACAAAAAAAAAAGAGAGAGAGAAGCTATGATTTGGTAACTATGGTTACCAAATTTTAGTTTGGTTTGTTTCAGTTTAGTTTGGTAACAGGGTGTTTACTATTCTGTGTCTAAAAGGTAAGCAGATCTTGGTAGCAGTGACCTGCAAGACTGAATAAACCAGCTCATTTAAAAGCTTCACACTATGTTGTGAATTGAAAACATGCTCAGCTGCCTGTTCTTTCTGGATCCTGACTGGCTTGCTTATAATACCAGAATCATAAGCCTGTTTGATTCTGCAGAGGGTAGAAAAGGAGAGACAACAGGAGGAGATAGGGAACTGTTTGTTATTTATGACCATATGTCATTGTACTAGCTATGCAGAAACCAGAACAGTGACTTCAGAAAGAAACTCACTGAAAAGATTTGAAAAGGATTTAATTAATTCCTCCCTCCCTCTATTTTATCTCTGTCTGGAAAGAGCTGGCCTGCATGGATTTTGTATGGTTCTCTGCAGGATCAGGTGCCAAACTGTGGTAATTAAAATTGGGAGTGAGGAGGAGGTTGTAAGACAAAAAAAAAAAAAACATTTTTCTTGGCACACACCTCTGGTACAGTATTTACAAAAATAATTTGCTTACAATTTTTTCCAATTATTCAAAGCTTCAAAATCCCCTTAAAACCAGTTCCTCACAGGAGGGGGGCGGGAAGACAAAATTTCACACATTAGTTACCTTCTTCCAATTTGTACATCCTTTCAGAATCTGTTTCATTATAGTCAGGTTTAAGATGGCCTGGCTTCAATAATGTGTACCTCCAGTTTCTGAATGGGGATTGTTGTTACTATGAGTTCATATCTGTAGCTGGCACACCCCCACTGTGTTGGGGTGTTCTATGGATATGAAGAAAATTGTTACTGGAAAGGTAAACTCAAGAAATGGTGTTTCAAGCAGATATTAATCAATACAAAATAATTGAGGACAGTTTGTGCCACTGTATGCCAAGTAATTTGAAAGACACAAAGATTTGTTTCTGCAGAGAAAATCAGGCTGAACTGGATAAATCAAAGAAGTGCAGACACACTTTATCTGCACTCCACATTTTTTTTAACATGACTGCAGTATGTTTTATTATTGCTAGGATTTATGGAGAGTTTAAACAATGGTCATCATCATTAATCTTAAAGGGAGAAGGAAGAAGAGCCCATATGTAAAAAACCATGAATGGTATGTAAGTATATCTTTTACACTATGGGAACCACTCCAAACATTTGCTGTCAGTCTGTCTAAAAGCCCTTTGCTACTCAATATAGCTAAAGAAAGCCAGATCAAGCTGTTCTATTTAGAATTTCTTATTCTAGTAAGTATGTGAAAGGATAGGAACAGCAATTTGGTCTCCCAGCCCACTAATTTACAGCCCACCATACAGGCATAGGAGTGCAATACTCTTATGTGTAGGCAGGGAATTTGTCCTCTGCACACAGGGTGGTAGCTGTTTGCACAGTTTATGTAAGACCCCCAAAGCTATTTAAGGGAGAAAGGATATCTCGGTTACATAGTGAAGGTAAATCTAAACACTGCTGAGGAGAAAGCATCAGCACAAGTAACTTAAATACTCCCAAATATTTTTATCACATTCAATGCCCTTTGCAAAAAAGTAGATTACAAGAAGTGTTCTTCAGACGCTAAGTAGATTGTAATGCTTGCGTTCACATTCACATGAAATTTGTCACAGCTAAGACACAATAATGAGCTATTCAGAAAGCACAATCAAATCATGTTTACAGTGTTCTTATTGGCATTCTGCAGTGAGTTACAAGGTGCTTAAAGAAAGCTTTCCTCTCCTCCAAGTTGTATCCTTTTTCCTGTTTAATAAACTCTGATTTGTGTCTCCAGCCAGCAGAGCTCAGTGTACTGCTGCAGCTACTGTGCCAACATAATTTTGCTTTATCTTGATGGGAAACTGTCCTTTGCAAGCAACACCAGGAATACTCACAAAGACAGATGGGACACAATGGGTGCAGAGGTGAAGAACAGAATTCCTGAGTGCCCAATTCATTGCTGGGGCTGATTCACTCCAGGACTATGGGCATGCTTCATTGCTTGTGAGGGGCAAGTGCTATTATTTCATGTATTAAGTGGCTTTGTGGGATTAAAGTAGTTATTTAGTCATGTAGCAGGAGAGCCAAAATGTCACCTTGCTTTCCTCCTGAAGATGAGTGTGTATCTGTGGAGGTTGTTGTTGGAAGAATGTTGAGGTCTTCACTGAGATGGGAAGGGTGAAGCTTTTCTAGGTGGACTCTAGAGCAACAGCAAATGTATCTGGAGACTATTGTAAATGAACCTGCTTGGTGTCTGACATAACATTTGACAGGGTGATGAAAGCTCCAAGGAGATTTAGATGTGAGTAACG
>JAOXXN010000082.1:6757066-6777186 GCA_026770055.1 Myrmophylax atrothorax
CCCCACATATATATATTTAATAGCTTTTGTCAACTGAATCAGTGTGTGTGTGTGTCAGCAGCTTCCCACCACCTCATCAAAACAGCTGTCTCAGGATTTTGACCCATTCTGGTCACAAGGTCAAAGCAAAGGCAAGGGAAAACTATCAAATTACCTGCAAACAGTGTGTTGCTGGTAGATATTTTCAGTGAAGTTGTGTCTATTTTTCTTTAGTTATATTGTTCCCTGACTTCTTTAAATGGGAGAGTTTACCTTTGTATCCTGGGATGTATAATTGCCTTTTCATCTGGTGTCTCACTCCATGTGACTTTCATAAAGATGTGGACTACCTTGGACTGCTCCCTTAAATTAATCACATGCAACACAAAGAAGTCACAGGAGCACAGTGGTCAGTATGTTGGTCACGAGCCAGTGTGAATCTCCTGGAAACACAGATATCTTTTCTCAATGCACGTTATTGCTGGGGTGGCCATAAGGCTGCTACCAGTGTTTGTCTATTTTTCTCTGCCCAAGCAGGCAGTGGCAGTGCTGGAGTACCAAAGAGCTTTGGTAAGTCAAAGACCCTAGATGTATAAATAGAGATAAGTGGAGTTTCTTGAATCAAAGTCTGAAACAAAAACACACTCAGAAACCTACAGGCCATTGAGCATAGTTGGAGAGCTGTTCATTGAGGGAAAGTTAATCCAACAACACATGCACCGAGTGCATTTGCCAGTAAATGTGAGAAATTGCTTACCCTCATGCTACTCTCCTTTGCCTTACTTTTTGAAGCACAGGACCTGCTAATAATGAAATTGGTTTAGTAAGAAATAGTTCTGATCCTTAGAAAATAGAAAAATCAGCACATTCCCCCATCGTTGGTGGTAGAGAGGGATGGAATACCATGGGTGATGCACTCTGGCATTCTCTGTCTCCTAAATCTACCAAGCTGAGCATTCATTTTGAGATAAGCCAGTGATTTGTACAGAAGCCTAAACACATGGGAACATGCTGTCCTGCTGAGTGACAGGTGGCAGATGAAATCCCCAGAACATGTCTCTGTAGAGAATGGTTACTTGGTGCAATCTGACAACTTCATCAAATAGCAGTTTGAAATATCACCAAAGATGTTGTTTGCTTCCTCTACACTGGCAAAAAAAGAAAAAATAAAACCCTTTCTTTGCTTTCTACAGTCACATCTTGCTCCTTGTAAATGCAGAATTTCCAGTGCCTGTAATTCTCTGCCTTAAAAGCACTCTCCCTCCCTTGTCTTGTCACTTCTGGATAGAGAGGTGGGACATGCCAGAAACAAGACTATCTATGGTGGTCAAAAGACCTGCAAGTGTGAAATAGCTTTAAAGTGACTTGGATAAGTCTAGGACTCACTTTCAGCCTTAAGTTGTCATTAGTTGATGTTCTTTACACAATTACTGTGGCTTTCAGTCTCGGTTAGTAAACTCACAAACTTACAAAGTCATGTTTCTTCTATTTATTGAGAATTTTTTTCATAGAAGTTTCTGAATATGCAATATTTTTTTGTTTTGGATTTTCTTCTTTTCAAAGAAACCCTCTGCTATCCAGACTTTTCTGGATTCTCTTCTAAGCTTAGGTGAAAAGTAAGACACAGAGATGCCAACACGTATTTGACTGTAAGGGAACTGAAACAGATTCTTCTCTGAGCTGTCTGCTCTGCTGGATGTTACTGGTGCTGCAGAAAGCACTGCTGGATGGAACATGTACCTGCTCTTGTCACTCTACACTTTACTGTCCAGCACATGAACTGCTGCACATTTGGAGTCCTGCTCATCCACCAGGACCTAATGTGTAGTAGCCCCTGCTCTAGTCAGCACAGAGGAACAACTACAAAAAGAACTGCGCAGCTTCCATTTAGTCAAATACCCTGGAAGGCATTAAACAATAAGGTTTCTATCTTGCCCATCAGCTCAGTTCTCTGTTTTCCAGCTTGCACATAGTCAAATATGCTGCAAAATTTCCTATAGTGCCACATCATGTAGCGTAGTGATTGGTACACAAGGAATGTTTTTTATTATTTGAAACTACAGCAAATAGTCAGGTTGCCTTGTGCTAGACACTGAAAACACTTTTCTGGGAAATAAGAGACAGAGGAGTCTCACACAGTTTGTGAAATACAGTCACAATTCAAAGTTACAAGGTAGCTGATTCTTGCTTATCCAGGTCCACAGTTCTTTTGTTCTTTTTTCCTGTTGTTCACAGGGGTGCAGAACTGTACATGTGAGAAACAATTTGAACCTGATTTCTGGTAAGACTTTTTCAGAAAGAGATGTAAGCATGTTATCCTGTACTGCTACCTTTCCAGGTTCCCCCCTTTATGTTGCTTTGCAACAGTTCTTTGAGGGTGGAAATGACTTACCCACCTGGTTCTTCAGGGAAAATATAAATTAAAAGCATAGGCCTGGAATATATGCTTATAATACTGTATTCAGCCCAAAAGGCAGTCTAAATATAGTAATGCAGACAGATGCACTTCATGTGGTGTGATACCAAGCTTAGTTTGTATTTGTGAGTGTGAGGTGCAAAGTTATTAACTCTGAAATTAGTGAATCATCTGTAGGCATCTGGTGCTTTCAGTAGTAGGCATCTGTAGTGCTCAGAAGAGGCATACTTTGTTTCATAACAGCCTCCTTTCCTGTGTCCTACACCTTTTGTTTCTGCTTCTCAGAGGCACACGAATTCCAGATTCACAAACCAGTGAGTTTCATGGGTCAAGAGATTTTTAGACTCTTTGGGATTACATATATTAATAATCCACTTTGTTGTTTTAGTTTAGTGAGGCAGTGACCTTGTACAGAAAAGAAATGTTCCACCAAAAAAAAAATCTTCAGTACATTTTTGATATTTTCTAGCATTTAAATCCATTAGGAATACAGTTTGGGAGTGCAAACAAGCATAGCAAGGTGAAATACTTGCTAGGAAATTGCCTGGCTTTTGACCCTTAAAATTCAGATTGTTAAATATAAGGATAAAGATAAATTTAAAACGGGATCTCAGTTTAAAGGAACTTGTCAAGATACTTTCCCATCCTCTCTAAGATACATCCCCTCTGGCTGTTCTTTATATAACAAGACTCTAAGGAACTTGAAATTAAAATCTGCCTTGCCTTTCTTTGTCTTTTTAATTTTTTAAAAATGGCTGTTTGTCTCTGTTAAATGTAGACAATTTGTTCATTGTAGGGTAAGACAAAAACCATCACTTGTTTAGTGTGATAAATGACAGAGAAATTCTGAAGAATATGCTTAAAAGGAAAACATGGAGAATTAGAGAATGTGAAATCCCATTTAAGAATGTTTTCTGGAAAACTGAAATAATTACATATATCTTTATATATTTATATAATATATATACACACTCTCAGACAAGGCAGAATTTATATAATCCAATATACAACATATATATTGTATTATATAAATTCTGATTTATTTGAGTATGCAAACATGTGAATTCATCAGAATTTTTCTGGTAATGCTGAAATTAATCATACATGTGTTGCCAGCATGAATTGTGTCTACCTGGACAGTTTGTGCTCACATAAAGTAATCCACATAACAGAACCTGAGAAAGCTGGAACAAAATGTCCTTTTTTGTCTTTGAAAATTCTCTGTCAGCTTCACTGAAATTGGCAGGCTCTCTCCCAATTTCTTTCACTGCAGTCAGAACATATTACCTGTTGTGGGAAAAGGAAAATCAGCTGACTAATTTTGAATGTAGTTTTAAGGATGCTACATGAAAAGGCTTGTTTAACTTGGACACCATCAGCATTACCAAGAAAGGTGCAACATTATTTTCAAAATAACTTCTGCTCTGTGTTTTTGTGCATGCTTAGTTATCATAATTCCAGAAACAAATATATTAATTTGAAATCTTGCCCAGTGCACATGGATATTTTTAGCTGAAATGGTAGAAGAGCTTTAATGTGATTGGCAGCAAAGAAGAAAGGAAGTTCAGGCAGGATCATGGCCAGTTTGTGTCTGTCAGGCAAAGGGTGCAAAAGCTCTCAGGGCAAGTGCATTGACTTATTTGACTGAAAGACAGAAGAAGTATTAGCTTTAAGATCACTTGTCAGGAGCATTTGTAAGCATTGCAAGGTGGGATTTCAATCTTGCAGTGGCTCCTTAAATGAACATGGACAACTAAATTTAAATACATAACCATCAGCATCTGCCTTTCACATGTACAGTGATTCATTCAGTTTCTCAAATCACTTTATCACTTCATTATTTAAAATATTGAACACAAAACAGGTGTGACAGACTCTTCCCTGTGGGCATCAATATTTAGCTTAAACATCAGCAAGAATGATCAACAGTGGTCCATGTTGGACTTTAAGATCAATTTTGATCTTAAGAGAATGGAGGCAGGAAGAACCATTACCTGTGTCAATAGCATAGGGGTAGTGGGAGGAACCCTGGGCAGGAACTGAGTCTTGTATCTGCACAGCTCTAAAACACTTCCTTCATTTTATTAAGTGTCTCCTTCAAAAGTTCACTGAATATGCAATCTGCTACCAGCTGGAGCAGTCTTTGGATGGGCATATTTTAGCACAAAATTGAAATGGAAATTATGGTGATCACACCTTTTCAACACCCATGAAAAGGAATCCATGTCCCTCATTAACTTACATTAAAAGTTACTTGCTAGTTCAAATATTTTATTTTAGCAACAAGGTGGAGGTTGAGTTATTTTTGCCTTTTTATTGGTGTTTACAATTATTTTCTCCCCTTTTTGCTCATCTTCCCCAATGGACACAGCATGCTCCTTGTTACCTGTAGGGCATCTCCAAATGAGACAGCTGTTCTGATTTGGACACAGGGTGGGTGGCACCTCCCTGGCAACTGGAACTGCACAGAAGCTGCATGGCCTGATACTTTTGTTTCTCCCCTCATTTTAGTAGCCATCATTCACATGGGAACAGACACTGCAGGACTAGGTAGGGTATAATGCATAGATACATAAGTAATAGCATGGTTTTATTTCCTGCATGATGGGACCCTGATACCTTCTCAAAACTTGTTTTATATTTAAAGTGTATTCTTGTGTGCTCAAGCATGTACCCAAGTGGTTAGGTTTCATTGTGTGTTCAAAAATATCCTCATGCCGTCAGTGCAGGGTTTGCTTTAGTTAACTACAGCACTGGAACCCACATAGAGAGCAGAAGAACATAAACTACCTTGTAGAATGAGACCTTCATGCACATTGATTATTATTTTGTTTTTATAATTCTCGGTTAGAGAAAATTAGCAGTTGTTGTTGTTGGCATAAACCATTTCTGAATTACTGGAGATCTCACTCT
The DNA here is from genome assembly GCA_026770055.1 of Myrmophylax atrothorax. Classification (NCBI taxonomy): domain Eukaryota; kingdom Metazoa; phylum Chordata; class Aves; order Passeriformes; family Thamnophilidae; genus Myrmophylax; species Myrmophylax atrothorax. The sequence continues at coordinate 6,762,375 of JAOXXN010000082.1, forward strand.
ATTCCTGACATCAGCATCTCACCTGATGCCAGCTCCTTCAGTCACCAGTGAATCAATGGAAATGTAACACTTTTAAACATTTGTACTGTATGGATGCTGTCCAGACTGTATGAAACAAAAAATCTGAGGTCAAGTGTGAGCTTGTCTAGTTAAGAGATACAAACAAGCCAGTTGTATTTCGAAAAATGTTTTAAATAACTGACTCTCCATTTGCTGTCAGTGAAAGTGCACACACAGATTACAGTTATCAGTGAATTTTCTCCACTTTGCCTTTATATTTTGCCTTAGGAACTTCCAGAGTTACTCTTTGACTTCAGTGGGAGCTCTTGGATTCACCTGTTTTGGAGAGTCCTTCACTGTACAGTGAAACTGTATCATGAACACCTGGAAATGCAGGGAAAGCCTCATTTCCCTGGTTGTCAATTGCTTTTCCTCCCTAATGAGGGAAAAGGGAGAGAGGGAAATGGTGTACCTTATAAAAAGTGGAAGCCCTTTAGCAAGGTGTGAAGCACTGTGCTAGCAGGGCTGAGCCCTCTCCTTTTATGACTGTGCCCACAGCCTTATTTCATGGACTCACAACTGCCACTGCTGTTTTGGTGTCCTTGCTGCTCGTGGCACCAAGGAGCACCACCTTGGCTCAGAGTGGCAGCTCTCCCTTGACTGAGACCCAACCCACCTGCCGATGCACCCACCTGCGTGGGGACTGCTCCCCTCATCTGTGAGGGCAGGGCAGAGGCATGCCTGGGAGTAGAAAGTGCAACTGCCAGGTGGGAAGGACAGATGAGAACGCAAGATCTGGACTAAAAAAAAAAAAGTAAAACTGGAGAGAAAGTAAAAATAAGTTACCACAACTGTTATACAAAATCTATGGTGGCTGTTCCCTCAATTAACACTTTTCATCCTGTCAGTTCAATTCTACCTCCTCATGGAGACTTTGCCTCTTAGACATCCTTGAAAGCATTTTAGTTACTTTTTTTTTTCATTTGCCTGTATACACTAGATGGGTTGCCTGGCTTTGGATGTAATTGCTGCCAGATGCCTAGTTAGCTTAGGAGTGAAACATGCACTATGTGAAAAAAAGAAACCTGCCAAGAATACTTACTAATAACCCAACCTCTGCTAATTACCTGCTGGTGCACACAAGGGTTTAATTTGCCAAATACAGTGCTGAGTAGTGCAAAAACTGAAACAAAACCATATTCATGAGAAAAGATGTTTTTGGGGGGGACATGGATTGCAGCACATACGAGACCACTGCTAAGATCCTTCACCCTTCTTGCTTCAGGGCGTGATTACTTCCTTCGAGTGTAAGTGGGTGCTTGTTACAGCTTTATAGCAGCTAGGGTGGCTGGGGAGAGTAGGGTCTTGGAGCCTTGCTGCTTGAGAGGGCAGCTTTGCTCAGGTCAAAGGGCTTTTCTGTCAGGAAGAAGTAAGAAAATAATTTCCCTACAGTCACGAGGCCTCTGGTATGCCAGAAGGCATTGTACCGCTTTATTAGAGAAAGGGAATAGAAAAACAGCATGAGATGGATATGACTAATAACAAGGGCAGCCCTCAGGCCTGGGTTTTTGGTTTGTTTTTTTGGTAGTTTGACTCTTTCTGTGAAGGTTAACTAGGGAAAAGAAACCTCTTCTCCACCAGAAGGCTTTCCAGTCTGGAATCTTGCAGCCTTCTGGGTCCCTGAGCTCTGAAGGCTGCAGAGCTGATTGTTCTGTTGAACAGCTTTGTGGGAAACAGAGGCAGTTCTCCTTCTCTTCCTAGAATTTAGGCCTTAAATAGCTTTGGAGTCACTTCCATGCAGGAAAGCAGCACATGTGGGTTTTTCACCTCGTTGGCAGCCTTAAATGAAAAGTCTGAGAAGAGACCTATCTAGTATAGGATTTTGGAAACCAGCAGTTAATAGTTAATAAGGTTTGGGAGAGAAATTTTGGTGGGAGACTTGGCAAATCTAGCTGGGAACACACAACTACCCTCTGTCTATGGCAGCTTCAGAAAGTCTTAGCAGAAGAGTAGTAAAATAAATTGATATCCGTGGCAGCTGGGCTACTTCTGCCTGTGTCTATGAGGATGTAGCAGGCTAGTTGGTGCCTTTAGGACTTTTTGGGAGGAGGCAGATTAGATTCTGGGGACACTGCTAACTCCCCAGCTGTACAGGAGAATGCGTGGCATGGTTTCTGGTTAGCTGCACCTATACAAAAAGGCTCATTATTTCCAAGGGCAAAGGAAATGGGAGCTTCCTCACACTGGCTGGCTGATATGCTCCTTTCTGCTCACTGCATGCTGAAAATTAAAGACTAATTCTCTCTGCATGCCTACTTAGTATTTCATTTCTCTGGCAGAAGTTTTAGGCACTTTTTTGTGAGCTGGTGTCAATATTTTTGTGCCAGCAGCTGTTGAGAGCGAGAGCTCCTGGGAGCAGGGCTTGTTAAAGTGCAGCCCTGGCTTTTGCAGATAGGCTGCTTGATAGAGTGCTATTTCTTGGTGGTTTCTCATTCCTCTGAGGTAGCAAAACAAACAATGAACATAATTTATGCTTGACTCTGATCCACAGCTTTCCTCAGCCCTTGGCATATATCCATTAGGAAACAAGCTGTCCTGGCTGAATTCCCTAGGTGAAAAAGAGCTGAATACTTCATTTTATTTCCTATCAGTGTATATCACAGAACTAGTCTGGCATTAATTGCACAGCAATCGTTGCAACAAAAAGCATCTCTGACTGCAGTGATGGGAGGAGAGGGTGGTGTCAGAAAGCAAGCCTGAAATGCCTGGAGTTTCATCGAAAGCCTAATTAGATTTAGGGGACCTTTCCATTTGTATCAGGCTTTGAATCTGACCTAAGAAGAGCATCCTGAGGCAAGGATGATCAGAAAAGAGATTCAGGGAGCTGGAGGAAAACATTGCAGCTCTTGCCTGTGCTACTCTTGACTGAGATCATTTTTAAAGTCCCAGCTTGCATGAACATTAAAGACTTTCTCAAGCTCTACACTGAGTTTAATTTGTAATCTCTGCTGAAGTCTTTTTCTACTGCTACTTCTAGGAAGAGAAACAATCAAGAAGTTTGTTTTAATGGGAATGCACAATGACTATAATATCCAGTGGGAAAACCTCTCTGTTTGCCTCCCTCTTTTTTTAAGAAATCTTTTCCATCTCTCACAGATAGGAGAAACAGGGAGAAGGGCTTTAAAAAAGGATCAGAGTTCTCAAACTTTAATAGTTCTCAAAGCAGAAGTTCTATAAATGCCCCAAAGGGATGATTTTAATAGAAAAAAATTGTTCTCTGTGTATCCAAAATGGTTTATTAAGATCCTAGCTATTCTCTTGCTCCATGCCAGAGGAAATCTCTCAGTCAATGTCCAAAAGTCTGGTTCCACAGCAGCACTCTTGTTTTTGCAATTTCCATTGATTAACTTTCTGGTGCCTGTCAGATCACGTAATCCCAGTTACATGCTTCATCTTTCTGCTTCCCAGGGCTCTTGGTATTTCTCTTGAGTCTTTTTCCTTCCTTTTCAACCTTGTGTATATTCACAGTTCTGATCAGTGAAACCAAAATTCACCTGCTTTTCTTCTGGCTTCCCTGTTTCAGATGTTGGTACCCTTGTCTTACATGTTTTTCCTCCTCTCAGATGTCCAGGAGTTTTGCTCTGCAATGTGCAGACTTTCTCCTGCTTATTTACATTTCTGAAATCTATATGATTTCTTTTGCTAAGAAGTTAGAATATGAACAAAGAAACAACACTTTTAAAACTTCACCTTTTGAAAATTAGAGAAAAGAAGAATGAAAGCAATCAACTGACACTTTACAGTTGCTTTACTAATCTCTTGGCTTTTGCTTTTTTTGATAAACTTCCTTTATGGATATATATTCAGCTGAGACATTTCCTTTCTTAGTCTCAGGAGGAAAGCTGAGTGGGTTAAATGATGTAACATGGCATTCAGACTCACTTCTGAAGAATAACAGCTTGGCAGTAGTCCTTGGACTTGTAACTCTTAATTCTGGGTATTTTTTACTAATAAGAGTAAATAGCTATTTCAGTTTCCAATGAATCCACCAAGTGAGTAGTGTACTGTGATCAGTGAATGGAAGACACTTGACTCCACATCAGTAATATGTGAGAGCATAAAGAAAGACCAAAGGGCTAAACCCTAAATCAGGAAGGTTACTATCATGAGGTGTCTGCAGCTAGTGTAAATTACCTTGAAATGTTACTTTATATGTAGAATTGTGAACAAACCTACCTGTTTAAAGAGAAACAAACAAAAGTAGTTGAGGACTATGTAAGAAAAAGCAGCAAACAGTCACAGAGAATGACAATCCTTCCTATTTGTTTTTAAACAATTTTCTAGAATTCTTTACCAGAAATGCAAGCTTACCTAAGAGTGACATTTTTCCCTTGAATTTTAGAAGAGTGTTCTCAGGCCTGAAACTATCTGAAATCAAATCTGTTCTGCAGCATCTGTTAGTGAGGACAGAAACACTGCTTGACTCCCAAGTTTCTCTCAGTGACACTTGTAGGTGTATAGGTTTCTTTTTTCATGTGACCTTATTCAAAATGTTTTCTGGATATTTAATTCCATTGAGATTTCAGCTTCTTGGAAAACTCTTGAACAGCTCCCAGGTAATTTCTCCCTCCCTTTGTCCATTTCAGTGTACTGTTATACATGATGTTCCCTAGCTGTCAGGACAGGACAAAAGACTGTCCTTTTTTGCAGGAAAACCTCATTCAGGCCAGGCCTGTTTCACAGAGAGGACTATGTGGTTTGTAGGGCCATGCTGTAGGGCAGTTCAGGGAACTGGTGCAGGTTGCTGTGTTCCTCAGAGATTGGGGGTGCTGTGGCCATACAAACCCACTGAGAGAGCTGCAGAGGGGGAGGAAGGTGGTGGCAATGTCTGGGGCTGCATGGACAAGGGTAGAAAACCTCAAGCTTTGGTTTGCTGTGAGAAAGACCCTGGCTTGCAACTACCTTGGAAGACCCCCAGGTTACAAGCTGTGGTCTCCTCTAGTTTACTCTCAGAATCATTTTGCATCGCTCATATTGTTATCTTTCAGCAAATGGAGAGCTCAGGATGTTTTTCTAAGAGACATTTACAGTTCTCTTTTAAAAATGCAGCAAGGATGCAATGCTTAAGTAGATGTGAACAGCACCTCAGATTCTCTGGGGATATTTTGACACAAGGAGCAAACCTATTTTCCCCTCAATTGACTTGGTAATGAAAGGATGGAATCTTGGAAACATTTATTAGCTGCCAGGTGAACTGGAGAGAGACAAGTACTTTGGTGTGGTCTCAAATCTTTATCAATTAGTAAATGCAGATGTCAGAGAGACACCGAAGGATACGAGTCCTGGACCAGCAGTGGTGCGGTTCACATTGCCTGCCTGGCTTTCTGCAACTTAAATTCCCTGCACATTAGTTTGGAAAGAGGTAATATTTTAAAAGGCCATTACTGTTAAATTGATGCTATTGACAGAAGATTGGTCTTCTCAAAAGTATTAATAACTCATCAAAACACATTACAGGGTGGCTGGTTTAAAGGGTACCTGAATGTGAAATTAAGTTTTGATTCCACTGGTATAACATGATTGCGTTTTTCAGGGATGAATTGCAAACATTTCACTTGCTTACAGTGCTGCTTACAGCAGTTTCAAGTTGGCATGCTCAGAAAGGGAAGGTGAATGAGAAGATAAATTTGCGAAGTTTACAGCTTGATCAAGTGGTGTGGCTCTGCCTTTTGTCCTTTTTCCTGTTTATGAAGGGTCAGTCAGAAAGCGTAACAGGGTCCACACTCTTAATCTTCTTAGGATGTTGGGCCATCCCAGAAGCTGAATGTTGGCACCAGCACAAATAACTGCAGTACTGACAGGATCTGTTAGAAAAAAATACATGAATAATGGTAAAAGACAGCATTTCTCAAAGTCCAAGCTGAAATAATGAGTCATTGTTTTGCCCAATATTTTCCTTCTACTCAAATTTGAGGTATCCACTGCTCCTCTGTGACCTTACAAGATACGTGTCTGGGAAGTTTTCTGGCAAAATTTTCAGAGCTGAATTTTGTTCCTGCAGCTGGGGAGCCTGACTTTTGCAGTCAGCTTGATATAAAGATGTATTTTTGACTCAACTATTTCATACACACCTCTTGCTTTACAAGTTTACTTCATGTGCCTTTCCATAGGGTCATTGCACAGCAGCTGGGGTAGCTGCCCACGCAGGACCCTGCAGGACTGCTGGCTGCCCTTGCACTAACAGCTTGTTTCACGGTCCCTGTGAGCAATTTTGTGTCAGCCTGAGCTGGGTTCTGGCCACCACACACCCTGTGGGCATGCTCTTCACTTTCCTTTGTTTATTCATCTCTCTGCTAGGGTAATCCTGAAATTAGGGTATGTGGAAACACATGTTTAGTATACAGTATAGAAACTGGGTGTACCGATGGGACGCTGTTTCCTCAGCAAAATACCAGGGCAAGACCATTAATCCTTCATTTAGGATTCAAACCCTCGATCTAGGCATCCTGTTCTTTTGCCTGGAAGAGAGAAATGCAAACCACTGATGCCAGAGATTAGTGTACATTATGTTCTATGGTTCTGTTTTCTTCCCTGTCCTTTCCCAGCTCTGCTATTCAATGCAGTGAGTTACAGGCACTATCATTCTCAGCTTATTGAACAGTACAGCTGTAGTTCATTAGCATCCAAATAGCTTTAAGCTGATTGTATCCTTGGTCATACTGCACCAGAGTTAACAGGATGAAAGTACCAGAAGTTCAGAAATAATGAGTTGCATTTTTGCTGAAGGAAATCTCTGATTAGTGAAGGTTTGCACATGTACTGTATTGAGGAAATAAAAAAATATAAAGACATTTTCTCTTTATTATTCATGTGTTCATTTAAAAATACTAATGATTAGGAAAACATCGCTAGAAAACATGAGACAGTTTATTCTTAGTCTTCATATATTTTTGCAGAGCTTTGATTTTACATAGGTAATTAAGAAGGAGGTTATGAACTCTAGTAATTGCCAGGCTGGTCTCTTTTAACAAGTTAGTTTGAATTGGAGTGAGGTGTAAGAGAAATGATTCTTGCTAGCTTTTCTGTCTCTGTTTCTCACCTATGCCAGGCTGGAGTTGAAGTAGGGATGGACTTACTAAGAAGTAAAGGGGCAGCCATGGCTGTGTTTTGGTTAGCAGATGTATCAAGCTGCGATGATTGAAGCATAACTGAAACACAGCGGTATTTTATAGGAAGAGGTGCTCTACTTGTTCAGTAATGAACTAAAAAGAGGTACTGCAGTGTCAGAGTGCTCAGGGTGAATGTCAGAGCCTGGGATAGCTGAGGTGCTGAGCCTCAGCAAGTAAGTGTGTTAGTAGATCCAGGGGAGAGAATTCCTTTTGCCTGTTCTCCCCTGGGAGCAGCATCACTAGAGGTTCACTCAGTGATAAAAAATATGATAACCAAATGGCAGAAAGAGATAAAAGCTGCTTTCTGGTCAAATAAAAAGGTTCCTAGGGTCATGGAAAAAAATCTTTGCTGGAGCTATTTGCACTGTCACCTCTTTTTTCTGAAAATCCCTGACTGCAAAATCTTGGAAGTGACCCAGCCCAGCAGCTCTGGGATTTACTTTCACAGGGGTGAAAAACCATGGCAGAATCAAGCTATTAAAGTGTTGGTATCACTTGCCCCATGGAAAATGAGATCCTTTATCTCCTGTGGCAGAGGAGCAGAGGAAATATCTGAAGTTGTGGGTGGGAAGCAACACCCACCAGTGTCTCAACTGGAGGATGCAACCTGCCGGGTCTTCTGTGGCCACCACTTGGACTCAGGTGGGTTAAAGGCTCTTTGTTTCACATTGTGGTTTGCTGACTTAGGTTCTGGCAGCTCACACAACCAGCTTAATCCACAACAGGAATATAGCCAGGACCTGCCAGCTTAGCCTGTAAGAGGAGCACAGCATGGACTCTCCATCTTGCTCAGCTGAATGCTTCTGCTCTGCCTGGTTGCACTGCTGGGGCACTGTCATTTTTCAGCTTGTTGAACACAGATGTAAGTAAGTAATGTATACATTTCAGGCCTGCACTGCCCTGGGTTATTTATGAATTAAAATTTTCCCTTATCATTAGGTAGAAGTAGTTTAAGTGAATACATACTGAATGCATAAATCTGCCAGTTCTACTCAAATAGGGGACAACAGCTGGAAAATAACATGACAATCTAGGCAAATTTCAGAGAAAATCTTTTTCCTGTTCTCATGGCCCAGGGTGAACAAGATTTGAAGGCTTATTTCTGTTGCAGTGGTACAGAAGCATAGTCTCTTCTTTAAACAAAATAAACCCTTGGACAGGAAAGCCTGCTGAGGATATCATAGAGTCAGTGGTGCAGGAGAGTTGAGATACTGCTTGTGGAGGCAGAGGTTGCAGCCTAGCCATTTGCTCTGAGGTAACAGCAGGAAATGAGCCACCTCCTTTTCAGCTGTGCTCAGCATCTTGGTTCATCTGCAGTCTAGGGATGCTGTGAGTTTCTAGTACCTTGTGATGAATCTCCCTTGTTGCAAGAAGGTGTTCACCTGTTTTAGTGCAGCAAACAGTTAAATTAGTGTCCTAGCCTGTAAGGGTACAAAACTAGAACAGTCAGGTTGCTGAAAAATAGCACTGTTGGACATCACAGCAGTGAGACACCTGAAAAAAAAAGGGATGCTGGGCTGAAGTTCTCAACAAGGCTTTTATGGAATACAGCATCCTCTGGACTGCTGGTAGATCAGGCTTGCAGACCTGTGGCCTGTGCAGTGCATGGCAGCAAGCCCCACCTCCTGGGGGATAAACCTTCACCCAGCATCCAGATGGTGAATATATTTCTTTATCGAGGCTCAGCTGCATTTTAAGGCTGGATCATCTTGAGGGCTCTTGGCTGTGAGTCTGCTGCTACCTGGACTCGTGGGTTGATGTGCAGAGTGCGGCTGTCCCATGGACTCCAGCTCTGCTTGAAGGAATATTGGTATTGTGCAAAACCTGCTAACCTCGGTAAGGAGGCTCAGAGACCTGGCTGGCAACCCCTTCTCTGGAAACTGCTGAGCTGCATTCAAGCTTGGGCTTTCTCCTGCCCTGCATGGTGCATAATCCCCTCAGGCTAACCCTGTCCTGGCCAGCTGGCTGCTGGCTCTAAGACCTCTCTCAGGACTCCTGGCCCATTCTTCTTCCCTTCACCTGCTCAGTGGAGGCCAGAGGGCATAGCTGGCTTGGCAGTTACTGCACTTACCAGCCCGAGTATTTCTGATTGTCACACCGTGGTGTAAAGCTTGTCCTCATCTTCCCAGCCTGTAGGAAGAGATGGCTCTGTGATGATGTCAGGAAAACTCATAGCTCTTCCTTCTGATTTTGTAACAGGCTTGGGAAAAGGCTCCAGTGAGCTCTGGCCTGGAGAGTGATCCTTATGCAGACAGAAAGCTTTCTATAGCTACCTGGTTAGACACACTGGTGTCTTCAGAAAAAGGCTGAAATATTCTAAATGAGAAATTCCATTTCTAAAGTCTCTCTGTAGACTTTAATAATATATATCAAGTTTGATACATATTGATAGAAGGCACTTGCTCTCTCCTGTCTGCTTTGCTGTCTCAAATATTCTGCACTAACCCAAGCCATAACCAAGTGACATACTGATTCCTCCTTCTAGATGAAGGAACCTGGAAAGTGAGGAGTCCAGCTGGCCATTTATAACAAACACCCATATTGATGAGATGTTTCTTTTTCTTCCTAAAGCACTTAAAAATTTAGTAGACGAGAGAGAGAAAGGCAAAGATAGTGTTATAATTTATTATCCTCATTCTACAGATAGGGAAGAGAGACTCTGGCTGTATTTATGCCATCTTTTGAGAGGCAGACAGACCTACTGCAACCTACAAATCCAGAGTTAGTCTGCCTAGACATCTGGAAATGAGTCTCCTATGGTGACTAAAGGCTTTTGTCCAGTGAATGCAATATATATACCCAAAAGTGCCTGGCAGCCTGGCTCAGTATGGCATGGCACACAACCAATATACTATTTGCAGAACTTTGAGGGTAACCAGCTCTCTGCAACCTGTATGAAAGTTTCTATGACGTGCTGACCACCTCCACTGTATTTTCAGGAAGAAGAGGTGGCTGGATCTGATGGCACACTGTCCACAAGCTGTGCTGTGGCATAAACCTTGTCACAGAGATTGCATGGTTTGTGCAAAATGGATTGAAATTCCTCTGTCCTCAGAATGTAAATTCAGCGCCTTAACAAAAGGCTTTTATTTCTTCTCCATAACCTCAGCTATGTCCCTTCAGCAGCTGCCTTTTGCTAAGATGTACCTCAACAGACCAGGAGTTCAGAGGCTATTAAGGCAGGCAGGTAAATTGAGTACATCTCCTTCATGGCACAGTTCCTCCCCAGCATGTGGCACTGAGGTAGCTGCTACTCTGAGCTGTAACGCTGTAAAGACTTTGAGACCATCTGTTTGAAAAAATGCCTCTTTTACCTTGCTGGGCATGTCTGATGGAAACCATCACAGCAGAGCAAGCCACTTTAAAGCCATTTATCTCACTGAATGCTGCCACTGTTCTCCCTTCCTTTTTTTTTATCTTTTATTCTTTCTCACTCTTTCCTTTGTGAAATATTGTGAAACAATGTCAACACATTGCACTAATCAAACAAGCATCTGCAGCCCCTGCTTAGGTTTTGCATCTGGTATGAATGAATGCAAAATGTGACACGTTTGACAGATGTAACTGTCATGGAAAGGAAAGCAGGACTTGCACTCTGGGGCAAGCACAGGGAGAAAAATTGGAAGAATAGAATGAAAAGGACATCCTTTGTATTACACTGACAATTTACATCCAGTGCTTTCTGCTTTCCTATTAGCATGCAGCAAAGAGGAGAGTTTCATCCTGGCAATGACTTGGGGAAAGCTAGGGAGTGATCAGAAGGATGCACTACATCTTTTTCCCCCTCAGTATTTGAGGAACTGGACCTGTGGTCACCTCTCAGAATTCAGCTCTTGTCCTGTAGCATTGGCCAGGAGGTCTTATGGACAGTGTTTTATGTAACTAGTGGAGGTCCTGCCCAGAGCCCTGAACTGATTGGACTTGACAAGGCACCCCCATGGGCAGAGTTGCTACTCTGCACTTCATCTCAGCCTATGGAGAGTTGCTGAACGAAATGTGTGGCAGGTCTGCAGTCTGTCCCTGCTCCCCCCATAGCACAGGGTGCTGCAGAGACAGGCCTGTGTTTGGGAGCAGGGCAGCAGGTCCAGCTTTCCTCTTCTCAGCCTTGCTGTGCCTCTGCCTTCTCCTGCAGGGAGGCTGAAAACAGAAAGGTGGGATTTTGCAGAATCTGTTTTGTGCCATAGAAGTGACAGCAATGTTGTAATCAGAGCAGCAAAGCTCCACTGAACTAGCAGACAAGAGAAGCACAATAAAGGAGGAAACTGTATACTTGTGTTTTTGTTGGTTTTTTTGTTTTGTTTTTTAAAATACCAACCATAAATTAGTCAAATATACCTGGTAATTACCAGGGGTGGTCAGTGAAATGACAGAAATAAGTGAGCAGATTGACTTCTCTAGTAGGCACAGGGGCTCACTTCATATGAAAGCAATTGAAGGGGATATTCTGATAAGTTCATAGCCCAGAATGGGCTGGACTTATCCAAATTATCTCCAACCCTGTAAAAATATGATTACCTTTTGTAAAGATATAGGTATTGTTATGGGGGTTATATTAAGGGTGCTGTTAGGAACTTAAACTACTCCCAAGCATCTGAAAACAAATCTGTATGCACAGACTCAGTCATGTTTCTCTTTAAAGACAGGAAGAAATAAAATACTGGTATAACCAAGTAACATTAAGCTGCATGTTAACAGAAGGACTTGCTATTCTCAAACATGCTTTATTTGATCAAAACCAGGCTTTTGTCTCTAAAGTTGACATGTCTCCATCTTTCTTTTCTCAAATTTAATTCATTTTACTGAAATAGAAAAAAATAAAGTAGTAAAATATCGTGGACCCAATTCAGTCAGAAACTTCAAAAATGTTTTCACCTTTATGCACTGCCAAAATCGATAGATGTGTCGAATCTCAGTCTACAGAGCACGTTGGAACCAGGAGCATAAAGTGACTGAAAATAATGAATTAGAGAAATGACAATTCTAGCTCCCATCAATTTTCTCCAGAAGTGACATGTTTATCATGGAAGTCAATCCAGAAAGCAGCTGCATACACAGCAAGTGTCATATATCTGAGATGATGAAATCTCTCTTTTCCTAATGTCAGATATATACCCAAGTTGTAAAATGGCCTTCAGGGGCAAGAAAATTTGGTCTTTCTTCCTGAGCTGACAACACATTATTCATGTGTTAGGCACTGTCAGATGGCTGTCAGACTTGGGAATCTTTCTAATTTTTTTATAGGCGACATGAGCAATAGCACAAGGGTCAAGCCTTTTCTTCCCCTCTCCTTTCTGTTGTTTCCTTTATTCTTTAGGCTGTGTAACTTTTTAAGCATGACATTTTGATGGGTGAAATACAGAATGTGATATGTGAGGAATTCCAAGAGGCAGGCAGAGCATGGTAATTGACTGTGTCTCCTGTTCACCTTCGGCAATAATTTGGTGTCTTAAATGGTTTCCATTCTGTAAATTTGATGATATGTGATATGGAGGAGGGAGGCAAAAAGACAGGATGAGTAATAGAGCAGCTCAAAAAGGTGGTAACTGCTAGAAAGCCCCCTTGAGGTGGTTGAGATTTTTGGAAAGAAATAATTTACAAGAAGCAAAAAGAATTTTCCAACAGAGAAAAAAAATATCCTGCTTTTAGGTTTTATACTTTACAAGACTTGCAGGCAGTTGTAGTGGTTGCTGCAACATTTTTGTTAGATATGAGTTCGGTTCAGGCCACTGAGTGGAAAGAAAATGGAGTGTGCCATGTGCTTTGAAAGCTCACAGTTGTTTTAGCCTTAGTGGAGATGCAGCCTGGAGGGCATCACATCCTGCCAGTCCAGTTTTGGCACCAGCACAATAGTCACCTGATCCATTATGTTAGTTTTATTTCTGTAAACTAGGGATATACTTCAGTGATTGCAGATAAAACTTGTTATGGACTATAAGTTACTGTCCCTGCTTGTCATGATACCTATTTATATAATAGATAGATCCATATGTTTAATTAGACAAAAGTGTATAGGAGTAAGAAAGCATATGTTTTGCAGGGTATTGATGCCTGATGAACAAAGTCTTGAAAGAAAGCACTAACTATGTCAGGTGGAAGTATTTTATAAATAGTTAACACATTTAAAGTCCATTAATGTTTATAACTCTTTCATTTGTGTAAGGACTTATGTTTCTGAAGGTTTGAGTCACTTTAAAAATATTTGCATTGCAAATTCTTTGGGATTTAGGTGGGGTTAGAGTTTTATTGTTTGCTTTTATTCCCTTGAGAGCAGTTTGGGGGACTATGAAAAAAGCAATTAATGCTGCTAGTAGGTAAAATGCTGTTATGGAGGGATGATGGCTTTCTCTTCAAACCTGTATTTACTTAGACTGATGCAAGCGGAATGGTTGTCCCTGCTTCAGCTTCATGGCTGCCTCTCAGCTGTGCTTCCCTTCCCTTTGCCTGTGTCTTTTCTACCTTCTAGGCAGCTCATTTGAGCCTTCCTCCTTGCTTTGTTTTCAATTTTCTTGTTTGTTTTGCTCTCTGGATAGGGATTTGTTGTTTTTTATAACTCAGGGTCCAAAGGACGACACAACTCTGCTCTGTTCTGTGTATTGCAGAATATGGACTCAGAGCTGATGGATGGTTTGCTGCCCTGCTAATGTCCTTCCTATCAGACTCTGAAGAAGTGGGTGCCATCTGTTCTTTCTAATTATTTGAACCAGATCAATCACAATTACCTGGAAGAGTATGGGCCTGGCAGGATTAACAAACTGTTAATTTAAGACCTGGTTTTGGTGACAGTCAGGCAAGGGGCAGATTATTTGCTATGTGTCTATCTGCTGACTTTCAGTGTTATTGCATCTCGTTGTTCCAGAACCAGTTTGAATCTCTGGGCAGGTGAAGTTTGTGCTTTTGTTTGAGTTAGTTTTGAGTGACATGTTTGATGATATTCACATTTGGGTGATGGGTACTGCTTCTCTCAAGCAGTGCTGGGGTTTGGCATTGCAGAGGGCAGGCTGAGCAGGAGGTCCCAGTGGATGATGCCACCACCAGATTGGCTACTCTGAAGATGAGGAACCAACAAAGAGCTCCTCTGCCAGCCAAGCAGTCAAGGAAGTTAACAACTTAAAACTTGAGTTTCTCTCTTAATGTTGAGACCTGGTACCTTGCAACTTGAGAGAGATCAGGGTAGCTGCAGGATTCTGAGGCCTAAAATCAAAAACAGATTAAAGTTTTGCTGCAGACAGCGTATTTTATAAAATGGCTTATGCCACAGGTCACATGTGCCATCAAGTCTTTTGCTCTTTTACCTTTCAAAAGGTTGGGAATAAAGCAATTCTAATGGAGTGCCTAGGAAAGCAGGTCTGTTGTCTGTAATGTACGTAAATAATCATAAGCTTTGCTACTTTTCACTGTCATGCCAAGACCTTTGAGGAATTCTGGGGTTTCAGAAGTAGAGGTGTCTGTATGTTAAGGATTAGCCTGATGTAACAGACCTGACCAAGAAATAACTTGAACATTGAGAAACATTGATATTTCTCCCTCCCCAAATGAAACTAGAAGAGTTAGCATGAATTTTCATAAATCAAAGCTCTAAAAAGATTAAAAAAAGAAAAAAAAAGAAAAAACCAGTTATTTAGAGATGACAGGTCGTGTGGACG
>JAOXXN010000082.1:6777286-6804756 GCA_026770055.1 Myrmophylax atrothorax
CTGGAATGCTGCAGCTGATCAGTGCTATGCAGGGAGGAGGTTGCCTGAGCTGCCCTCCTCTGGGAAAGAGACCAGTGACAGCAAAGCTGCTCTACATTTGCATTGTAGGAACTTTTACTGGTGCAGCCCAAATCAGGTGCTGCCATTGGTAGGCCCTGAGCTCAGGGGACAGCCAATCTGGTCTAATTCGGCAAATCCTGTGTTGCCCCAGTTTCCATGTTTCACTGAGCCTGCTGCATGGAGTGTCTTGGCTCCCTGGGAGGAAGGCAGGCACTGCAGCAGCCCACGCACTGGTGTTTGCTCGTACAAAGGGTGAACGCCCTTGGTTTACCCTGTGTTTTTCCTGATGCTCAGGCACGTGTTCAAGTAGTTATTGCATAGCATGTTTTGTGTGGTCAGTGCAGCATATTTACATTCCCAAGCTGTGAGGGTTTAACTCTTTGTAAACCTGCTGTTCATTTTCATTTCTTCTTTTCTGTCACGTCCCAGGTCTGGAACTGCTGAAGAACTGGTGTGTCAAAGGATACCACACTGGGGCAGGGACAGATTTGGCTCAGATGGTGCGTATGACTGTGGGTAAAATAGGCAGAGATGGCTGTTTACTGGCACAGAGTTGTGTAGAGAGCCTGCTTGTTCTGCTTCCTCTGGCTCCTGCCTTACCTGTTTGCTGCCTTCTTCTCTCTGCCAAGGCCTCCAGGAGTCTGGAAAAACCCATACTGCCCTATTTCCCACTAACATGAAGTCATGAACAGTATATCAGATCTACAAGTATTTTGTCTGAATATCCTTGGGCGTACTGGGCGCAGCCCTGCATATTTGGCACCTGGCCTGCCCTTTGCAAGGGAGTCATCTCCATCTGTCACTCCTGTGCATTACAGCAGACTGATCCACTGAAAGAAACCCACTCTTTTGACCTCAAGATGCTCTACTCCCACTTTCAGCAGAGGGATTCATTAGGCAGAGAGCAAAGACTGCTCTGTTTGCTATTCTGGGAACAGTCTGGTGGCAGTGACGATGTTCAGCACTGAGGCAGCTCTAGCTGAAGCTCTCTAGGGCAGCCTATGGCAGAGCACGGCAGGCTTGAAGGATTTTTGCCATGACTTAAATAGTCACTCTGTTGTCTTTCTCTCCTTGTGCAGTGGTCATTGCCAAAGTCTTTCTTTCTCCAGAAGAGTAGCTCTCCATCAAATGGATTCAGCAAACTGGAACTGGGCGGACTAGGGTGAGTTTGCACTGGCCACGATGCACATGGTGTTCAAAGTGTGGTTTTAGGGCTAGTGTCTTGGGAGAGAACTGGCAGCAGGGAAAGCAGCTTTGTTTGCAGGTTGGTTTGCAGGCTCTGAAGCCAGCCTCAGCTCTCTTGAGAGCCAACTGGTGGGGCTGGCAGGATGTCTGCATAACTGGGCATGTCTCCTTGGCACTGTACACCCAGCTCAGATAAGGAGTAAAGCCCATAACAGCCAGATTGGGTGATGTTTGGGGCTCTCATGGTCAGGATATGCTGACAAGATGTTCCCCCCGTAGGGAACTTTGGGCTTCTGTGGGCACTGATGTGGTTAGCAGTGAGCAGAAGCTCTCAGCTGCATAATGGGCTAGGGGAGAAGTGAGGCCTCCAGGTCTGCCACACTCTGCTGGCTCCCCTGAGCAAAGCCAGGCTGCTGGCCCTGACAGCTTCCTGCAGAGAGATGAAGGACAGGAGTTTGTCTGGGGGAGCCAAAGTGGAATGGAGGCACAGCCTTGGTCTGTGGTGCTAAGGGAAAAGACATTCATGTTCCTGTGCCCAGGCTGAGATGGAGTTGGGTTTACATTCAGACAGGGAGATCAAGGTGTGACCTTGAAGTCCCATCAATGTCTTGGATATCTGTTGGGATGTGTGATGCTTCCTGGGATGGGAGAAGGAGCAGGTAAGCCTGGCAGCCCCGTCTCAGAGTTCTGTATGTCATTATACTGCAGGTGAATGTTGCACCATGACCCTTTTGGTCCTTTCTTGCTGTCCCTTATCAGCACAAGGTCTCCTTTCTCCTGCAGCACATGCCTCCCTTTGGCTGGTGAGGACCTCACAAGATGCCTGGAGCCCAGCCCTACTCAGAGCTTACCTTTCAACAAGTGCACTGGTGGAGCCAACCAGAGACCTGCTGGCTGTCTCTCAGACACTACCCTGGTGATGTGACCAGGTAGCCACCATCCCTCCCTGGGGACACATCAACCTACCTCAAAGGAAGAGACAGGAGCTAGCTTTGGAGAGCAAGGACAGTGGGAGCCCCTTGCACTGCACACTTGCTTTTGGGTCTGTTTTTGTAGAGGGATGTTTTACTGGCCAGAGAGAAAAGCTGTGTCACTTCAGTTTTCAAAACAAGTGACAAAGCCTGAGGAAGTTGGATTTTTCAGGCCTTTGTCCTAAGCTGCTCTTAAATCCTGACATGGTGGTTTATTTGCTGCATGGGAGCTGGCAGAACCTGCCCTTCTTGTCCCCAGTCAGCATAGGCTGAGCCTTTGCTGACCTGTGTCTCAGTATCCTGAGCTGCTGGCAGCCAAGTGTGCTCTTGCCCTGCTGCAGCCTGAGCCTTGGAGAAAAGTCCTCAGTCACACCCCACTCCTCTGGAAGGAGCTCAGGACTTGGGACTTTCAACTGACCAGTTTCGTCTTTTCTGAATGTCTAAGTCAACATCCTCCCCTCTCCCAGCATCGGGCCCTGCAGGGGACCTCAGGCTTGCACATTGCTGCAAGAGAGACCACTGTACCACAGTGGCTACAGTTTGTTGTGGGTATGATAGGGCTGCAGTAGAGGGAACATCCTTCTCGAGCCCATTGGCTCTCTGGTGGGCCCTCCAGCATGTGTGTGGACTGCAGGCTTTGCTCTTCTTCTGGGCTCTGCTCTCTATTTTTCATTTGTTTCTCAAGGATTTTTATTAAAGTTTAACATTCATCTGCGCTCCTCCTTCTCATCTGCCTCCCTATCCCTGATCTCTGCATCTGGGGCACAGCTCAGCTCTTCCCATGCTTCACTGGGCTCCAGTACAGGGAGGGTTTGTGTTACCAGCCTGCTTTTTCCCTGCTCTTCCCTGAGCTGGGGGTAACCAGGTATGTGTGCCCCCCTGCATGGAGGAGCAGCTCCCAGAATCACTTGCTTATGTCCTGGGATCTTGTGTATGGATCATTAACCAAGGGGAACAGGTCAGTCCAGACTTACAGTAGGGGGAGGAAGGTTTGGGTGCTAGTTCAGGGTGATGTTCCTCCAGCCTGGTAGCTGGATGCTGAGCGCTTGGGCAGGTTCTTGGGGACCAGAGAAGATGCTGAGCTTCATGTGTGGGCCCTGGAAATGTTTAAAGTAGTTTAAAATTTATCCAGGCCATGTAAATCCTTTTAGTTCCATTTTTATACCACCAATGATTTCCATGAGCTGCTTTCATTTGAAATGCACTCAGGCAGTGTGTTTGTAGAAATAAACAAATAGAAGTCCCTCTTTCTGCACGTCATCAGTTGTTCTTGTTTTCCCCAATAAAAGGGTACTGAGGAAACATTATACAAGGGAGAGAGACAAATTCTGAAAGGGACAAGAATTTGCTGTAAGTGTTTGTTTGGTCTAGGACATATCATTGAAAATATGTATTTATTTTTCATCATCTTCATAAATATTTTCTCTTCTGAACCTATTGATAAATTGATATATTATCTCTTATAAAACACAAGTCCATCCTTATTTCAAGACCTATAAAGACTTCAAGTTCTGTGTAGGGCACAGTACAAGTCCTATGGTAAAATTTTAGAGCATCTCAGTCACAGCAGAACTTGAGAGATTGGCAGTTCAAACAACTGAGAGTGTACTGAGGAGAAGACAGACTTTGTTGTTGTTGAGAATCATTAAAAAAAAAAAAAGCAAGCATCCATTGTAGGTTTGTTGTTGGGTTATTTGTTTATTTCAGAGCTGACATGAAGCAGAAGAAAATGCCTCAAATCTTAGCTCCAAAAAGGTTTGGAAAATGTAAAATAAGTAAAAAAGACCAAAAGTCAGAAGTGACAGAATACTCAGGTTGTTTGGGAAGCTTTGGAGTTTCCAGTTGCATTGCTATTTCTGAGCTTACCCCATGAGCTGCTTGCCCTCTAGGGAGCTGTATTGACAATAGAGATGGGAATGTACTGATGGCTGTAATGATACTTTGGCAGGAGGTAGAAAGTGGTTTATCTGAAGATTCAGACACAATCACTGAGGTGTGTCAATGTACTGTTGGTTTATGCCCTTCTTTAAAGTGATTCTCCTTTGAATTTTGTCTTAGTGAAGTCAGAATAGGAACTTAATGAAGAGGTCAGGATCCTTGATCAGGTCTCTAGGGGAGTGCGAGGAGTTTCAGACCCTTTCCACCTCAACTATTCCAGTTGTATGAATCCCATAACACAAATGAATCTTTTAACCTATTCAACTAGGGTTTAATGCAGGGGCTTAAACCTGAACATATGAAATCGCAGCTTGCTAAGACAGAAGGTTTCAATAGCAGCAAAGAACATCTGTTGATGCAGTGTGTGTACCCTGGCTGGGTTCTGCCCCAGGCACAGCAGCAATTCTTGTTCTGGTGTGTGTGGAACTGTTGTGTCCTACCAAAGAGAGAGATTGGGCCTGTATCTTTGTACCATTTCATGCAGTTTCTAGATATGAGATTAATTTCAAGGCCTGTCCTGCTACCCTGACTCACAGTGACACAGGAAGAGCATAGGAGGACTGCAGTGAGCATGAGGAGTGGTAGGATTTCCCCCAAGTGCTGCCATTTACCCATCACTGCACAGTGGGATCTCATCATCTGGAGTCACAAGATCAAAAAACCAACCAGCAAATAGAGGATTCTCAAAAACCTAGATTAGACGCCCCAGAATAGCTGTTTTCTATTTTCACATTTTAATTTTCAATTAAGAAACTGAAGCAGCTTGATGAAAATGCAAGGTTTTGATTGCGTGCATAGAAATTATTTTTAAGTGACTTTGGAGCCACCATGTAAATATATAAGCAGGAAAAATACAAACTCTGTCTTCTATTTTGCTCAGCATGTCATTATGGGAATAATCCTTTTTTCCTCTCCTGACCTCATTTTGAAATCTTTCTGAACTGCCACTTGCAAAACCAAGGAACTAAGCTGCAGTTGGGGAGAGTGCCTGAGAGTTTCACTAATTGTCTATACTTGGATTGGGATATCTTATAGCTGATCCATAGTATATCCATTGTATGTCATAAATGTATTTTTAAAAATTTATATATTTTTATTGGTAGACTTACACTAACTTTGGAAGTTATTTGAACCTAAAAGATATTACCTTCTGCTCCCAAAGTTTTGAAAAGGAATATTATTTCTATTTTAAAGTACATTTTGGCCAAACATTCCATAAGTTTGGCATTTTAAATTAAAAAAAAAAAAAAAGTAAAAATTATTACTATTCCATAAGTTTGGCATTTTTAAATTAAAAAAAATGTAAAAATTATTAATGTGGGGTAAAATGTAAGTTATTTTGTCAGCTACCATATATTTCAGCTTTTTCTTACTTAAAAAGAAAAAAAAAAATCCCCTCTCCACTGAGATTTCTGCTTGTCAAACTCTAAAACTTGTCAAATGCTGTCAGCTAAGGATAATTGCAGAGCAGCAGGTCAGACAGCAGAGCTCAACATCCATATTGCATGCTTGTCTCTTTTCCAGATCTGCTCCATAATACCTAGGGTATCATCACAATCAGTAAATCTCACTTTGGAATTACAATATAGTATTTTTCATTAAGACCAGAGAACTGCTGTGATAGGGACTTATACAAAACCAGAAAAAAACCAAAACCCCCAAGGAAACAACCCTCCACAGGCAACAAAACAAAGAGCTTGTTTATTGAGGAAAAAATGGAAATTCTTGTTGGGATATTTTCAAATGGATGGTGACTGGTTTAAGTTTCTATAGGGCCAGTAAATGCTTGAGGTAAAAATTCTTATAAAGGCAGAATTCTTTTCCTGCTTTAGCTGTATTCATACACGTGTGCCATATTTATATATTTTTCTAGACAGTTCTTATTATTACCACTGACCAGGGATGGGAGAAGGAAAGTGCAGATGATGAAATAAATTGGAGTGGAGGATGAAAATTCTGCTTTTTCATAGGAAAGCTGTCAGATGGATTAATGGCTGGGCAGAGCCAAATAGCTCCATTATCAGATCAGATAGAGACCTCTCCCCTCTCTGGCTAAAATAATTGAGAAAGGGGGCTCTGATATGGATTTTGTAAGAGCTGAACTCCTCAAGAGTAAATTAAAGACAAGGATAATAGAGTTCCTCACTACGCATGTGTAACTACTACCCTGATAAATTGGGATGACTGTAATCTTATATAGGCCAGCAGCATCCAGGTCTGTCAAAAATCTAGATGTGACTGTATCTATCAGTACAGACCTGTTTTATTTTCTTGCAGGACTAGGAGGGAACTTAGAGAGCATATGAATGGAATGGAAAAATCACTGCAGTGGGTATGCCATACCCACATGGAGAGAAAACTCCATTACCTTTCACTCACCATAAATAATACCTTGGTTCAGAGAAAGGGTGCAGGGGGAAGTTCAATACCCTCCACCAGCCTAGCAAAAGGAACATAGGAAAGAAAGCAGAGCAATGAAGAGAATAAGTTTGGTGTCCCATCCTGCTCCCACCAGGGGAGTGTAGTGGGACTGTGCTTGCCCTGAACCCACACTGGGGAGAAGTGCTTTGGGAGGAGTTATAACCCTTCATGCTTGCAGTGGGCAGTCAGGCTCTGAAGTGACATGAAGAATATCCTGTGTAAAAGGCTCTTAAACGCTCTAATGCCCCATTTAATTCTCTTTGACATAGCTGCACTGCACAGCGACGTTCCTGCATGTGATCCAAGTGAATCAACCCCTCAGTGGTCCCATGATGATTGCACAATATGGAGGGGGGAAGGCTGCTAGTCTGTACTTACCTCACAGGGGTGAGTTGAAAAATTAATAAAACAAAGTGAAAGGAGAGGTCAGAGAAACTAATTGACAAAGCGAACAAGACAAATGATAAAGGGGCTGGAAGAACTGGCTTGCTGTGTGCAGAAAGTCTGCAGATGAGATAGGAATGCTCCAAGCAGTGATTGCAAGGTGACTTGACAATGTTCTGCAAATATTTGAGGGAATAAACATCACTGGGGAAGAGAAATTAGTACAACAAGATTTATCATAAAGAGCAGGAAGATGATCTGCCAGAAAAACTTCTTGAAAGACATTAATAGACGGTGAAATAAACTTTTCAGTGACAAGAGGAGATGTAACACTAGGTGAGATTTTTTTTTTTAAATATAATTAGAAATTAGCCACAGAGAGCAGTTCTGCTTTGCGTGAAAGAATGAATGTACACTGTACCAATGTGGACATCTTCTGGGGTTTGATTCTCTTATACACCATTACTTCATATGGTTTTGTGCCTCAGGGATGTGGTGTTCTTGGGAAATGATAATTAATAAGAAAATCAAGCTGGACATATAGAATCAAACCTTTAACAGCATGAGAATTGAATGTATAGTCATGTTCAGCCTTGCTCAGAAACCCACAACAACTGGCCATTGTCTCTGTAGGGGCTTTGCCCCGTGGAACTGGACCTGCTGCTGTCCTCCCTGAGACCTTGGCTGGAGGGTGCTGTGATTCCCTTCACACAGTGTGCCTTGCTTTTCTCTCCAGAGAATCAGAGGTGTGATGGCAGAGAAAGGCCATGGGTTTCAGCCAGAGTGCTCCTATGGTGCAAGAGTTCAGACTTGTCTTTAGGCTTGAATGGACAGTCCAGCCTATATCAGGCTGCTTCCAACCCCAACACTTTATTTTATGGTGCCTCATGTTATTTGATGAGCAGCCCTACTGAGGAGCTTACAAATTGTAGATGTATTATTTCCTGATGTACACTGAGTCTTTGAAACCAAAGTGCGACCCATCTTTGTGGCACCACTTCTCTTCAGAAAAGATGTATTAGTTCCCCTTCACTGCATTTAGTTGTATCTTCTGATTTTGCTGTTTATTACAGCTTCTAACAATTTATACTTTACTATGATATACCTGTAGCTTTCTTTATGCCTCCTCTTATGTCAGTGCACCTGTGGAGGGTTTTTCTCAGCAGAGTTGGGTTGAAACCAGCATCTCTGTCAGATTAATGGGTTATGAGCAAGCACAGAGGCAGAAGTTTTCTCTCTGGAGCTCTGTGATTTCTGTCTTTGCCTGGCAGTGCTTCTGGCTGGTGAGGGAACCTGCTCCTTGCTTCTGCTCACCAGGTGGAACAGCAGATGAATGTGTGTCTGAGCAGCTCTCCTGGGTGAGCCTAAACTGCTTCTTTATTCAGAATAACTTACTCATCACAGGAATATTGTCTGTATTAAGATCTGAACAGTGGTGTTTTTTTTCCTCTTCTTTCATCCATGCCTGTGTGTTTTTCTGTTCTCCTTCCCTAGACGTGCTGTATGTAAGCCCTTCCAGCATTCTGTATCTCCCTTTTTCTTCTGTTGAAACTCTGTATAGGAATTTGATTTGTCTTCAGAAATCTGGTGGTGCAAAACCAATTTTTTGGTGAGAGCTCTTATGGGGGATCTGATTACTTTACAGTGAGGTATAGTCATCACTGCTTTTCTTTGCCCCCTTATCCATCATTCCTGAGTCATAGTAACAATTCAGAGGTTTCATTGAAGACATAAAAACCTCGTGCTTTTCTTTACCATATCATCTCTTCCCAAGCAAATATTTCATACTACAAAGTGTCTTCTCTCTGTTTTGCCTGTAGCTATTTTTACATTTTGCATAAATTAGTTGAGATGTTCATAAGAAATGCTGAGAAGAATTCTCTCTTCAAATACAGAAGGACTTTCTCATCATCCTACTGTACCTTTATTCTATTCTCTTTTGAAGATAAGAATTGATAGGTGGATGTGAGTCTGTCATAGCATGCTACAAACTGCCACCAGAATGCTCTAGCAATCATTTCCTGCAGCAGGGCTATTCCCACTTTCCAGCCTGTCAGAAGTCTAACCTTCTGACTGCTGCTAATGGCACTGGGGCCTTCCTTTTGCTTGTTTGCAGAAGAATGCTTGAAACAAGGTGTAGTGCTATAATCTGTTCTAAGAAACCTCTTCAATAGGACTGGAATTTGCTTTCACATGTTGAGAAGCCAAGTGGAACAGATTCACATACTCACTGGTAAGGCAGTTTTGAATCTCTGTGGGTGCAGCTTGGTCTTCCTCCGCTAAAGCAATTAACTGTATATAAATTAGATTTGGTATGCTGTATACCTTTTGACTGTTTTAAGATCTTTATCTGATGATGTTGAGGTTATCAATGAAACATGAAATTATTTACGTGACCGGATTACTCCAGATACTTTTTCATATAGCCCAGTGTGAATAATGAAAATGTGAGACCTGAAAAACATCTAAGTGATCTCCAAAACTAAAATATCTAAGCTACTTAAAATTCACTTGAAGTTAAAAAAGAAATATAAATCTGATTTTCCTCCATCCTTCTGTCTGAGAAAATAACCTACATAAAAATCAGATGCATTTTACTTCTTAATTCTTTATTACAGGGTTTTGGAGAACCAAAATATTTTCTGTATCTTATCCAGAGGTTTGCTCTGAATATTGGAGTCTGTCATGCTTTTGTTATCTTGCTTTTCAAGATCTCACTTTCAGAATATTGAAAAAAAACCAAAATATTTTTCCTCCTCTTCAAAATGTATAAGGAAATGGAAGGAAGGCAAAATGCTGGGGAATGCTTGTGGGAAAGCAAAGCAGTGATCTTCCATCCTTTGCTTCATCTCACATTTCACTTTGCTCTGATTACACGACCTTTTTTTTCCAAACATCTTTCAGTTGTGTTCCCTCTAGGCCATCTTAGATACACACGTCTCTTCTGTCTGCCTCCTCCCAGAGAGGCACCGGCTCTTCCCCACGCATCGTGTGCCAGTGTCACAAAGCATGTCCTCTTTGTTTGTTAGCGAGATGACCAGCACTAGCAGGCTGCTCACAAATGCCAACTTTAATTACAAATTCTACCTTCAAGTGGAGTACACAGATTATGTCTGGATATCTTAAAAGTGCCTCTTGCCTTTTGAACTCTGGCTGTTATGCTTTGAAAAATAGTAAGGCTTCTGCTCTCACAGTTACCAGTCCTTGCTTTCACCCTGTCCTGGGAGGAACCCAAACAGAAACAAATGATAACAGGCAATCTTGTACATCTTGAGCTGACTGATGGTAGGAAATAATGCAATTTCCCATTAAAAAGAAATAAAAAAGCACTGGGAATATGTTGTTATTTTGCTTTCTCCAAGAAAACTGGCCCCTTGGTTCTTGAAGTTAACCATTACAGGGGGTCTCTCTGAAGCACCCTGGCTCCAGCTGCAAAACATAATACCAAGAGCCTCAGCCTGCCTTAGTTTTAAACCTGCATGACCTACAGCTAAAGACTCATCACTATGCACAGTAATGTGAAAACAACTGGCTACTAATTTCTTTTTGGATGATGAACTACCTTGTATGTAATCTTGCTTAATAAATGAGTGTATAATAGATGTATTAGTCACCATTTTGGCAGAGTAAAGTGGATGAAAATATAATGATGTTTACTTTGTAGACCCATAACACTGTTACAGCACTATAAAGCAAGTCTGAGAAATGGGTCACAGAAAAATATATTGCCTAAGGTGTGCATCTATTGTACTGTATTAATATATATATTAATATATATCTCATATACTTAGAGCAACGTGGGCCCAGGAATCAGATGATGATGTTGTTCAGATTCAACAAGCTCAACATCAATACCAACTTCAAACTCTTACTGTTTTGGGTCAATTTTCTTGCAGTATTTCACTTATATTGTTGAATCTTTCTATGTGATACTTGAGAAAGATGGCTGGAAATTATCTGCTTACTCAGAGTTTGTTGTTCAGGGACTTGCACAAAGAGGCGTTGCACATGGTGAGCTGACCAAGGAGTTCAAGGTCAGTCAAAAGCTTGGCAGGGCTGTGTTCTGTCACCCATGTTATTCAATTATCTTGCTGACTGCATGTAGAGATGAGCCCTTGGTGATCACAAAGGAGAAAGCAAAGTTTGGGGATTTTATTACAATGTTGACAGCTTTTAGGCTTTGTTTCTGACCTTGATGTATTCAAACACAGATTTTTTACAGAAACCACTGCTTTAAAGGGGAAATATGAGTTATCCTGAAACATGATGCTAAGGGGTTTCATGGTCAATGATCAGAACTATTTTCATGTTTTAAAATTGTAGGAGTAAGGAAGGCTGATGAACAAGTCAATCAAGTGGCTTTCTTTCAAACTAACTATAAATCCATTGCAATTTTCTTGGATTTTTATCAGCTCACTGCTGATATAATTCCACTAATTTTCTGTAACAACTCAAAAGAATGAATTGTCCCTCACTTGGAAGATATTAAATAAAGATGAAGAACATGATTTGCATCTCCCTGAGCTGCCTCCTGACACTATTTTTAGCTTCAGAAGGTGATGGCTGCACACCAGCTCTGAGAAAAACAGAGAGAAGTGCATTGATTCATTCAAACATTTATGCACCTACTTAATATTTCCGCTGGCTCTCAAACTGGTCACTCAAGAGAAAGTTGTTGATGTACTTTGTTTGCTTGATGTTATTGCTTTTTGTTTGCTTTTCTTCTGTAAGACAGCATAAGATGATATGCCCCAGGCTATGTAGGTTCTAGGAAACAAAGTGCAGTTCACATGCTCAAGGGTTCAAGAGCCACAGCCCTAAATTTACTGTGTATTAGTTCTTGGGACTCAAAGGTGCAAGAAGAGGAGGGAGAATTCAAGAGTGCAAGTTTATTGCACTTTTAATATGTAGGGAGGTTTTCAGGTGAGGTGAAATTCTTATGAACTTTTTTTTTTTTGTGTGCCTTAACTGTAATTAAATTAATGAGATAAGAAGGAAAAAAAATGCATTGTTATAGGCTTATTTTCTTTGTGGATCTCTTAGGAACAAGTCTAAGTTAAGATCTATAAAGTTCTTGAATGACCTTATGTAACTTTTAAAATAAGTTTTTCCTCCCCCTTTGCCTTTTTTTGTTTGTTTTTGGAAACAATTTAGTTCTCTGGTTAAGACTTTCTGAGCCAAAGCAGTTACTTCTAGAAGAGGCAAGCTGCCCACTCTATTCATATTCCATTGCAGAATATTGACATCATGTGAAAACAGTGGTGATTAATCCTAGAATACTCTAGTGTAAGTCCCTGAATAGTTACTGCCAGGGAAATTAATTTTAGCTTTGAAAAACTATATGTTGGATGGAGAAACAGGGAAAAGTACTACATGAAATTCAGGCAATATTGAAGCTTCTCTTGAAGCTAAATATTGTTTTCTCATCCACTGCAGTCATTTAGAACTTGGAGTTGTCTTTTAGTCTTGAGAACCCCTCTGGAATTCCCCAAGTTCTCTTCCTTCACTGCAGTCCATGCTTTTGATGAGTGCCGTGGGGGCAGGATTTAGGTGAGCAAACACAGACATCAGTGTCTCACTTAAGAGTCACCAAAAAGAAATAAGCTCTTCCAGGACATGCTTGCTTTCTCTGTCTGAAAGTGTTTGAGAGTCTGATGAATTCTGATCTAAAATATCTCTTTCCTTCTATTAACTCCTGGGGAGTTTCTGGTCATTAACAGAGATTTAGGTATCTATACAACTGCCATCTGAAACTTGTGAGCTCCTGGTCGCTGTGTCTGAGCCAATGTCTAACGTGATCATTAGGAGGATTCCTTGGCTGAAGGGAGTCTGACTATATGAAAAAAGAACTAAGTGGAAAACATTTGAAGGATAAAGTGGGAGCACTTGTAATTTAATGAAAAATGGGTAGAGTTTTCTGGTTTAGTTTGAATTTACTCCATAAACAAACTGCTTGGTACTTTGTCTGGTTGGAATATTGAGGATATTTGTGCTAAATTTGGTCTTTCAGATATAAGAGTCAGTGAATCAGGGCAATGGTCACCCTTTTTCAAAAAACCAAAATTAACTACTCTATCTACACATTAAAGAATATCCTCGAAAAAGTGGGAAAGCTCCATGTAAGGTGCTCAGGATATCTCCTGGCTTATTTGCTCATTAAAGAAAATGACTGTGGCAGAAATCAATACTGCTTGATCTAATAAATCCTTCACAACCTCTGTGATGACATTTAACTCTCTACTTAATTTTCTCCTAGTTAAACTTCTCCTAGAATGAGCATTAAATAATATATATGAAACAGTCCAAACCCTCTCTTTGTGTAGTTTCAGGCATAATGGCTGACTTTTCAGTAGCAGAGTGAGTTGGAATTAGAAAAATAAACATGATAAACCCAACAGAAGAGAAGCCTATGCATCATTCTCAATGCGCTAAAGGTAGATTGTAAACATGAGAATTAAACACATTTGCAGAAAATTGAATCACATGAATGGACTGAGTGAAAAAGCTGTATTGCCTTATTTTACCTAGTCCTGGTTTATTCAGGAGTGCCACAAGCTGCTGGACTGCCAGCTCTAAGGATTGTAGTTGAATGTCCATGGCAGAGGCAGCACACAGAGGGGCAGAGCCTGTCCCATTTGTGCCACCCTGCCCAAAAGCTCCAGCCTGCCCAGAGGTGGATCAGGCTGCAGTGGGAAGGGGAGAAGTGGTTTCTCTTCCAGCTCAGCCAGTCTTTAGATCTTTATGGGAGCTGAGGGACAATTAGAACTGATGTGGAAAATGGTAAGACTATTAATAGGAAAAATAATAATTAATCTGTATTAAAGGAAAATGAAAGGGGTTTTTATAGCTTTGTAATAATGAGTGCATCCAGCATATGACTTTTTTGACTTCAAGAGAATACAAGAGCAGCAGCCAAAAGACATGCAGTAAGACTTGTACCAGCCTGTGTTACAGAAAAATGAAAGAAAAAGAAATGGCATGGTCATCTTGACCAGGTGGGCTCAAAGGTTTCTTTGTGCTGCTTAGCGGGAAAGGGGGGAATGCTGGTATAGAGTGGTGTGTGTGACACAAGTGGAGCGGATTGTTCCAACCGGCTCTTGTGGCTGGAACAGAGCATTTCAGAAGCCTCTCAGGGCTTTCTCCATGTAAAATAAAATACCTACAAGGTTTTTTTCTCTGAAGGAATACAACTGTGGTCTCTTAAACTCTACTCAGCCTACCGCTATCCAGTGTTTTTCCCGGAGCACAGTGTATGTTGTAGCACTGCCTGGGAGCTGCCAGGATACAGTGCTGGCAGACAGCATCCATCCTCGTTATGCCATTTTATACATGTAGAGAGGTGACTGCACCAGCCAAAACATCAATTTGAATTTCTTTGACTTGGAAATGCTACTAGTTATTTGACTAGAATCAGGTTTCCAATATCCTGATAATTCAAAGTAGAAAGACTGATATTCCTTTTCAGTCCAAGGCTCTATTTTATCTCAGAATTTAGATTTCTTACATTTAAAATGACTGTGTTACTATAATAGTATAAATAAGCTTAGACTAGAAAATATTCCATGTCCTGCAAGGTTATAGTTTGACATTGCGAAACATTAGGCGAAGGAATAGTATGAATGTATTACCAAAAATATTCATAGAAGTTTCCTTCCATTAAATTAAAAAAGTAACACAAATACAAAAAAACTCTGTAAGAGAAAATTTATAGGGAAAATTTCAAAAGAAAAATTTAAAGTGGACAACTGAAGAGATGACATTTTAGATTTTTGTTGTGTTGTTAAGACATGGCATAAGAGTTCATATGGCCTAATCCAGGGGCTTATACTACTAAGCATCAAGCTGAAGAGTGTAAAAGAATGAACAGTTATATATTTCTTCCCCTATGAAATGCTAAGGCTTTTTTTGAGCAGGGATGAAGCCATGCAGACAGCTCTGGAGTATCCTAGTCCAATCCCAAGAGCTACTTGGAATTATTTTTTTTCTCCTTGCATTGAACTGATTCTAAACAGGCATAGTGCTCACCAAAATATTTTCAATTCTGTCTGAAAATAGAGATACACATTTAAAACAACATGACAAATGAGTTTATTCCATGATGCAACAGGCCACTGAGGGTAGGATCACCAGTGGCAGCACTTCTGATAGTGCTACACCCTGTGACTTGAAACATAACACATGTTACGGTTCTTCTTCTAGTCTGTTTTTTTGTTTGTTTGTTTTGTTAGTTTGGCTTTTTTTGCAATCACAAAGCTGCAAAACTTTCAAGTTCCAGAATCTAATTTCACCCCATCTACTTCTGTGTCCAGTGCTGGGAGTTCATCCCTCCTAATGAAGTACTTGTGCAATTCAGGTGGCTGTAGCTCCACCATGTTTTTCCTTGAGAGTCTGGGATTCGCTGTTTGGATTTTTTATGCTACTTTTCTTCTTGCATCTTCCTTTCACACAATGAGAACACAAGATAATGTTTTCCCATTGCCAGTATCTGGGCTCAGGGGCA
Source organism: Myrmophylax atrothorax (assembly GCA_026770055.1). Lineage (NCBI taxonomy): Eukaryota > Metazoa > Chordata > Aves > Passeriformes > Thamnophilidae > Myrmophylax > Myrmophylax atrothorax. The sequence goes on from JAOXXN010000082.1 coordinate 6,792,746, forward strand.
AGTATTCACGTTTTCAGAAGGGCTGCTCCCAAGGCCTGTCAGAGGGAGGCCAAGGATTGTGTGGGAGGCAGAGCTGTCTGCTTTCTGCTCTGCTCACCTCCCTGGCTCAGGCTGTGGTGGAAGGGCAGAGTGGAGTAGCCTTTGTTTCTGATTATGCTGTGTTGATGTGATGGGTGTCAGATAACAGTATCTCTACACGTGTCAGTCTAACAGCTTTTTAAAGAGCAGAATTGCTGTTAAATCCCTGTTGCAGATAACATAAGCCTTGAAGATCAAGTCTAATTATTTTCTTTCTGTAACTTTTGTCACCTGTTGCAACCTATTTAATTAGTCTAGTACTGGGGCCAGTTTTGTGCACCCTGACAGATTTTCTGGTCTGCTTTCTTCTTGCAGTGCAAAAGAGAAGTGGATGTCTCCAACAGAGCGAGGTCTGCTTCTCAAAATCTCCATTTTCTTTTTAGCTACTATCTAACAAGAACAGAGCTTGTTCTAACTTGTATCTGCTGATCACAGCTTGTCAAAGGCTTCCAGCCTGGGATAATAAGTGGGCTTATGCCCTCCTAGTGCATTCCCTGTGGCTGAGTGTCATCAGAGAGGGGAACTTCAGGCTGCTGGGAACCTGCTTGGAGCTTCTCTCTGAGTTCAGATTATATCCACTAGAGTAGTTTGCCAGAGTTTGCTGAGTGGTATAAAAGGAGGAGAGTGTTACAGCATAACAGTGAATTTGTCACTATATCTGAAACCTTGTTCGAGTTGCCAACTTCATCACATGCTCAGTTGCTTAATAAATTCATTTGTATTTTAACTCCACGAAAGACTTCTGACCTCATGGAACAAGTGAGGGAAAAGAAGCAGCACAGTCATCTTTCCCAGTGCTAGAAGTGTGGAAGTGGTTCCAACTCCACCTGTGAAAATGCTTCAATCTAATTACACTTTTTTTCTTTACCTTATTTCTGGCTGCTTATTATAGGCATCATAGGTAGAAGAGCTATACTGGATCAAATACTAACTTCATATGCCTGCCAATGAAAGATTTCTCCCACAAGTCACCATTTAATTACAATTAATTTTTAACCAATTTATTTTTAAAACAAAAAATTCAAATGAAGCACTGCCCATATTTCTTATCAGTTAAACTGTTTTCAGTCCAGAAGACAGCATCAGTATGTCATCTTTTTCTGGTTTATACTTTCTGGGACATTTGACTCAAATCCAAACAGTTGCATGCAGCATGTTCTCACAGATTTTGTCATTGCAATATCCTAGTCAGTTAGGACAATGTATTTTCTACACCTAAGTTGCTTTTGCTGGTGATAGCATTGCTCATAAGAAGTTGTGCCTTAGTGTGTGCAGTGCCTCCAGCAACAGGAAGTCTTTCCTGACTGCTGTGGTGAGAGCTGTTTGTACTGCTTACTGTGACAAAGGGGAGTCTGCTGTGACAGAATGTCATTCCTGTAAGAGGAAAATAACTGCCTAGGACAAGTGGAAAAAATTATTTAGAAGGCCTTTCTGCATGCTGAGTTATCTTGAGGTCTGGAATAACAGGATCAGGATGAACACACTGAAAACAAGCAAAAGTCAGTTTAAAGAAAAGGATGCTCTGTGGGCTTGTCTGTACTGTAGAGCCCTTAGAAAGGGTAAGTGATGCCTTAGCCTGTGTGGGACAAGTGTTGCCAGTGGAGATAGATAGCAAGGTGTTGCCATCCCTGTATGAAGCAGGCAGGAGAGCTCATGTGGGATTCTGTCTGCAACTCTGATTGCCCAAGTGTGAGACAGAGTCTGAACTACCACGGGCACAGTCTGCTCCACTGACAGCCCTGATGAAGGGCTTGCCTGTTCACTTCAGTCTAATGAAGGCTGAGAGGCCATATGGAAACTGTCTATAAATGCATCAGGAAAGACAAGAGCAGTGTGGGTGACAGGAGTGTGTTGGCACAAAAGCCAAGAGCAGGTAGAGTGGCTGTGAATAAACATAGGCTGGAACAGAGAAGCAAGTTCTGATCTCTAGCGGATGGAAGTCTGAGTTGGCAAAGACAAAACAGCTTTTGAGGAGGAATGTGGCAGGTTTATGGGAGAGATTATTTGATAAGTTGTCTACAACAGCAAGTGGACCAGGCTAGACAATCTAATCTTGTGTTACTATCCTGGACTTGCTCTGAATTTAAGCCCACCAGTCAAGTTAGTCCTCCCTCTCTTTAGCTTCTTCTCTGTCCTCATGCTCAGGAGTCTCCTATGCAAGGATGAGTGTTCTTCTGCAGCCAGTCACGTCTGTGGGAGGGGAAGATGTCCCCTTGCAATGTCCCTTTTTCCAGTGATTGCATCAGACTCAATGATAAATGTGCAAAATATTTTGTTTTCTTTCAGTATTTTTCCAGCTAAAGATGTTGAATCCCTTAGGCTGGGTTTTTCAGTGACATCTTCCTTTATTTTGCTTGTAGAGAAGCCCTTGTAGCACCTGTGACTCTTAGTGTGTCTCCCACATTGCTTCTGTGATAGTATAAATGTCTAATGTTATACATTGACAATTTACTGGGTAAGAAAAGGAACTTTACATAGCATAGTAATAGGAATATGAAATTAAATTTATTGAATTGGATTTAGCTATTAAAATATTCATGTAAATCTCCTTTTCCTTATCCTAACATCAGTATTCCATTTATTTCACCTGTGATACTTTGCCTATAAGTGATGTGTGGTGCCTTAGTTCTAGATGCTTCTCTGAAACATTTGAGCTTATAGCTTTTCATCTAACACTGATAGATAACACTGTAATAGAGGAGAAAGATCTGTGCCTTCAAAGCCCCCTGCATCCAAGGCAAAATTTCAGTCCTCCTGCAGAGGAATGATTTCTGCATTGGCTTACTCAAAAAGTCAGACATCCTGTTTTAGCTGAGATGGAGGAATACTTAGAAGAGTGAATCTGGATTGAAGTGTGGTCTCTCATGTTTTCCAGAACTAAAATCCCTTTTATTTGCTCTATCATCCATATTGCTTTTCATCTCCAGGTCTTTCCACATTTTGTTTGTAGCTGTATTAAAACTTATTTAGGGTTAAGATGTTATGCCTATCTCTGTGGTGTCTGGTTTTATTTCTCCACTCCTCCAAGGAAAAAGGCAAAGAAAGGGAAAGTCTCCTTCATTTGAGTATATTATGCCAGTGTGACAGACCTGTCTCTTCACAAGCATGTGATTTCATCGCACGTGCCTTTAAGCCATGGATACAATTACTGGCATTGTTTTCAAATAGGTTTTCTTGCTTCTCTTCTAATTACTGATCATTAATTATGCTGGATAAAGAGTACCACATTATCCAAAATTTTTGCTCTTCTTGGGAATTTTTAGCTGAAGTGTAGTGTGCAGATACTGTTATGCTAATTTAAAACCTCAACTTTATAAAACTAGGGATAGAGCCTGTTAGTGAAATATGAAAGCAATAGGTGTCTGTAGACTCTGCTTTCTCCTCAGACTGGGAAGTCATTTATATCTACTGAAGTAGTTCACCTGCTGTAATTCTGGCTTAGCTTTACAACCTATTCATCACTACTTTTGATTTGATTTTCTTTAATTATAGATATTTAACTTAGAGCTTTGTGACCAAAACGGGGTATGTAAAGCATCGGAATGCAAGTTCAAACATCAGTGCTGCTTTTCCAACCTTAACGTCACTGCATCCTTGCTGAAACTCTTGGAAATCTGTTGGCCTTGTTTACAGTCTCACCAGGGTTAAGGGCCACAAGATGTCAGTGTAGTACCAAACATGAAGAAATGGCAAGCAGGTTTTCTGCAAGCACTTAAATAGTCATGCTGGTGAAAGCCTGTTGACTCCAACTACTGAGCAAAGCACAGTGGCCAGGAAATGGTCCATGAGATGAGGAGTCACTTCTGAGTCTGGAGCGTGGGGAAGCAGCTTGGGAAGGCAGGCACTTAGCAGGAGCTATGTGAGGAGGTAAAAGGCTGAGTGTGCCTGCAGAAACTGGGCGGCAGCTCCCCTATTCCTCTAAAGCACATGCCCCTGAGCTTGCCCAGCTCCATTAGCTCCACTCAACGTGCTGATTGTGAGTAGCTGGCAGTCAAGAGAACTGGGTTTTATTTTGTGAGTCCTACTCTATTACCATCTATCGTTACACTATAAAGCAGTAATTTTTGATACTGGGGGAGAGAGGTTATTGAGTAGTGGTGAGAAAAAGCAAATAATAGAAAACCAGTTCTTTGCATTGTCTTCTGGGTGACTGCTAAAGAAAATCTGGTTCCTGAGTTGAGAGACTGAAAATAGCTAATGAGACATCTTTAAAAGCTCAGATTTGTTGTTAATTTTTTTTCCAGTTTTCTATTTTTTTTTAACTACAGTATGAATAGTATAGTATGAATCCAATGCTGAACAACCAAACTATTTAGGAAATGTCTTGACTCACTGAAACTGTGATTTTCCAGCAGTGACCATCTATGCATGCAGAAGAAACACTTGCTGTTTGCCTATCTGAATACCCAAGTGTGAGATCAGAGGAACCCAGAGAAAATGGCATTGTAATAGTCCAGAAATGTCTGGATTCTGTGAGTTAAGCCAGCTGGTACAAACTGGTCCATTCTCTTATTAATTTCTTCATTCTCTTTTCTTTGCTCTTGCCTCAGAGATGGTTATCTCTTGGATTTGCTTAGTTTTCTTTGCCTACTGTGTGTTGGTGACTTTGGCAGCTGTGTAGTGAGGGGTCAAGCCATACTTTCCCTTTCCAGGTCAGATTTATTCAGTCACAATATGGGTGATTACAGAAAAGAGAAAGAAATCACGAATTGTGCACATGTTGTCAGGTATGGGATTTTTAAAAATAATTAAAGGAAACTAGATCTTTTATGATCTTCCAGATGAATAATTCTAGAACATAATTTATTAAGGAAGATGAAGTGTGGTACTAATCTCTTTGGGAAAGTCTTCCTTCATTAATACAAAGCTGTTAGCACAGTTGTGGCCCGGAGCTACAGTTTTGACTGAGTGCCACTCTGAGATTCAGACATCTGCGTTTGGGATCTCTTTGGCGCACGTGCTTCCAAAATACTCCCTGTCTTCTGGACTGAAGCTAAAGCCAGTGCCACAGATCTGAAGAACCGAGAACTGCTTAGAATCCAGTGATGTGCCAACATTTTCAGTTACTACCTCTTTAAATCTGTTTTTATCTGAACTACTCTTTTCCAAGCTGCTTGTCCTTGGAGATAGGTTATGGATAGGTTTCATGGTTGTGAAATGAAAACTCCAGTGGGGGCTGCTAGCCCATCTCTGCCTCTCCAGGACAGAGGCAGAGCTCATCTGTAATGACTGGACATAACAACTTCTTCAACTCATCTCACAAAATTTGTGCTCTGTTTAAACTAGTCTCTCAGAGTTGTGGGTTTTGAAACTGCTTGGGAAATCTGAACTGAAGGTGACAGAAGACACTGTGTTTCTGTGCCTATCAGCAAAGTTTGGAGCAGTATTTCATGCAGAGCTACTTTTCCAAGGCAAAGTAAACCCAAGTAGTTTAAAGGACAGTAATTGTTTCTGGACATCCCTAAAACATAATTTTGGTGGTATCTCACATAAGTAGAATTTCATTTCATTGATGAAAATTGTAAAAAAGGTCAAAGCAGATAATGGCGACACTAAGACCAGACTAGTTTATATGGGACCGTGCAAGGTAGCAGTTACTGAATGTTGCAGGGTGAGTGCCAAGCTCTCAGCTTTGTTAATTTTCTAAAAAACCCTGGTTCAATGATAAAGCAAAGACGGGATAAAACTTATTTTTTGGTATATTACTCGCTCCTTTTTTTATTAGATCCATGGTGACAAGATATAACATTACAATAACCAGGCAATTTTTTGTTGTGCACTAAAACATAATCAGGCCTTAACTAAACACTTCCTTATTATTGTGACAGCAATATTTGAACGTATTTCTGCAAAAATCAATACATGAAAACTCACAAAGATAATACATTAAATAAACTGGTGTGCTCATCAATTCTCTTTCTCTGATTTTATGACCACAAAATGTTCCTTTTTACATTGTAGGCTTTTAGAACCTGCATATGTTCAGATTTTTTTGTGGTGAGAATACAAAGTGCTAAGCCTTCATTAACGTAGGGGCCCCTATATCAGATGCATATGGATAGATACTGTGATTTTTGTTATAGCTTGTTAAATTATTACCAGTTTACTCAGCCAAAGTATTATGCTTTAGGTAGAGGAATTACCTATAATTAGCCTGCTTTGTTATATTCATTAGGATAATGGAGATGGATGAATAGGCTTTTGTTCCTGAGCTGGCAAATATTCTTGACAGTATTTTAAGGTTGTTTCTATTTACATACTGGTTAAGGACAACTTGGTGTTGGTGAAGCATCATATAGCAAAAGTGTGCTAGGAGAAATTAAAATCAAACAGCTTGGCTTGAGGCAATATTCCTTTCAGTCTTGTCGGATGTGTACACTATACTCACTTTAAAAGCCGCTCTTTAACTTCATTTAAATGCAGTATTTGCATATTGCTATAATGCTGAAGAAAAAGGGGTGTAAAAAAACCCCCAGGAATCTTCTAATAATATGGTAGACAAAAAAGAAAGGGGTTACTTTTGATGGCCTCATTTGAGAATGCTAAACTGAAGTATGTTTCCTGTGCTTAGTGATTAGTATCTATCTATAAATCTGGGCATGAAAAACAGTGCTAATGCACCCACAGGAACACATCCACATGATACAAGGACAGCTTTATGCAATGCATTTATCGGAGGGAGAGAGGAATGGATCTGTTTCCTTTCCTTCTGTATTAACGTACTTTGGTTCACTACACTATGCAGACGCCTTTTGGTGTGAATGGAGGTAATTACTTCATTGATGTTCTAATTACCATTAGATTGTATTGTTGTTCAGTGACAGATGATCACAAAAACCGGTAGATTTGATGATAGACTTAAAAAATCCTCTCTCTTTCGTGTTAGTCTTTTGTACATGATACCTAGCACAAAACTCTGCTGTCATCTTTAGCGCTTCTGGCAAGGTGTCATTTGCAGAAAGGCTGGATTTCAGAGTTAATCTTTGTCATGCACGTTTGTGTTGTTGCTTTATCCCTTCAGTTTCTCGTTTCTCTTCAACCACATTTTTACAGACACTCCAGAAACAGAAAAAAAACCCCAAATCTTCTTTGACCCACTGCCCTCTCCTCACCCAATTCACCTCCAAGCTGCAACTCCAGGAGTTTAAGGCTCTAAAAAGAAGTTTTGGTCCTGAAAGTGAACAGTCTCCCTTTGCTCAGTGAAACCTAGCTATTAAAAATACACACATGCTTCTTTCAGGGGTAACTTGGCCCTTTTGGAGTATCTATGATGTCAGCAGCTGCTTGTCCTTCCGTATCTCAGTCTGGTTCTAAAGAAATGTAGCTGTGGGCTTCTGCCTGCCTGGCACTGTTTGTCCTGCCAGGTGATGCAGTAGTTCTGAGATCATTATTAATGAGTGTGGGAACAGAGCCACAGCTACACGATGCTATCAGCAGGTTGTGCTTCCCTCGAGAATGGATGACAAATTATCCACATTGCGTATCCTCACAGATTTGCATGCACGCGTCATGTTTGTTTCCAGGGAAGATATATTTCAGGTTTGCACTATTCTAACTCAACAAATAGTGTAGGCATAATGCCATGAGGACAAACAGAATGTCCACTTTCTTTGGCAGCAGAATTTTGCAGTATTAGTGTCCTGATAAATATACTGTTTAAAATGGGACACTGCAAACTAAAAATATTGCTGTTAAAAATATAAAAGGTTAATAATGCCCAGAGAGAATATGAAAACTAAAAGTGCTGTGTTGAAATGCTCTCCAGTGTAATTGCCCAGATAACCTAGGCCCAGATGATATCAACAATATCAACTGCTCATGCCAGGGAACACCTACCTCATTGCACAGTCCCACTGCAACCACCAGCACTGCTGGAAGTGCTCAGCCTAAGGCTGTCAGACTGCCCTATAAAGATCTTAGGAAACTTTTAAATGTCATTAAAGCTCTGCTAATCTCAGAGTCACCTTAGCAGCAATGCCTATGGGAATGTTGACTAAATACAGCCACTGTAAACCTGGCTTCAGGTACAGTTTAATACAAGTATTTCTGTTGTGCACATTGATAATGGCCATGTATCTGCAATTTTTAATTCTTACTCTGCTAAGGTTAGGCCAAAACCATGTAGGCTTTTCAGGGTCTGCTGCAGATTCAAAACTTGCAAATTTGGCCAAGGATAAAAACAATCTTGGGTAAGTCAGTTTAGGTCAATAGTCAAGTCACTAACATGCAGAAATGACTCCAGCGACTGGAATAAATTTCAGTGAGGATTTGGGCTTGGGTGAACCTGAAACTTGTTGTAATTTGGAGAGAGCACTGTGAATTCTCACTCAGAATTGCAGTGGCCTTTAGGAACCTCTATAGTCCTATCTGCTACCTGTAGCTGGTGTTCTGAGCCAGAGTTGTGTCGAAGCATAGCTGCAGTTTAATTAATACAGAGAGAAAGGCTAAGAAGTAAACTTCAAATAAGATGATGTGAGGCTTGTTCCACCTAGAAGTTTGCAGGAAATCAACAGCATGTTTTTTTAATAACCCACCTAGTCACTGATTTGCACTTAGCTTCAAATAGAAGTACTGTATTTTCTTTAGCATTATATGCAATGCTTTCCTCCTCTTCTTTTTAAAGGAAAGCTTCAAAGTTGTCAACCTACAGTGACAACAGTGCTGTTTAGAAAAATTCTCTCTGGCATGAAGTTTCGCACCAAATGCTATGAAGTGAATAAAATCATCCTGAAAAATAGCACTTGAGCATGAAAGGCCATCTCAGCATCTTGGAGTGATTCATGCAAGATATAGTCAAGATTTATTTGATCTGAGTTTTTCCTATGAGCATAAAAATTCCTAATAGCTAGGAAAAAAAAATTACTCCAGTAACATCTTGGTGATACCATGCACTTGTTGGGAAAGTTCCTGGAGAACATTAGGTTTTATTTCACCTATGGTAACCTTGCTGGTTACATTGTTACATCATTCTCACCTTTCTCAGGGACCAGGAGGAAGGCAGTCTGCCTTGGGATTTACCCCAGAAGACAGGCTGTGCACAAAGCAAAACAATGCTGTCGTGCACGTAGATATTCATGGACCATGACCAGTTGTATGTTTAATTTCCAGCTCAACAGCCACAGCAATCTCTTTCAAATACGAACAGAAATAATCTAGTAGACTTCAGACTGTATTTTTACCATGGAGAGTTTCTGTCTTTCTGGCCCTTTCTTGAAGATTCACTTTCTTTTCAACAGATCAACAATACTAAAAAAACTCTTCCCTGCTTTTTTACTTTCTTTTCTTTTTGTCTTCTTGTATAAAGCCAATTAGGTCTCAGAATTAAGATCTAGCTTTTTGGGTTTGGGGCTTTTCCTAATAGCAGCCTGGAGGAAGAGCTTTGAACACCTGTGGTCTCTGATGGAGTGTCACAATTTGATTTTCCTAAATAGTGTTCTTTCCCTTTTCTTTCTCCTCTTATGGTGTCAGGCGAATATTTGTACCTTTAGATAAGCAGGTCTCCAAAGGGACTTCTGGTCTTAACCCCAGCACTCTCAGGCTGTGTTCCTTTTGATAGAATCAGGCAGTTTTGTGATCACTAAAAGCTTTGAAGACAAATTCCAGAAAAAGTCATTTTATCTTTATCTTTTTCCTTTTGGGGGGGATTTCAGGCCCCTTAACACCTTTCTAGAGAAGGAATGAATTTAAATTAAAAACAAAAAGGGGGGGGAGGGAACTACTGTTCCCTTGGAGCCCTGAATGGAGCAGAGCAGGGAGTACAGAATACTTATGTGCCTGATAAATGGCTGTGGTGCTGAAAGCTAAAACTCTGAAACGGCAAGACAAGGCACAAAGGTCTTATCTTGTATAAAAGATGATGATGTACACTTGTTTTAGGGAAATCAGATTGTTAGGCTGGCTGCTGGCTTTGACTTACCTGGGACTTGATTAATTCAACAGATTACATATAAAACAGATCACATGATGAAAACAGGAATAGTTCTCTGTGGGGAAAAAAAAACCCCAAACAAAAGCATTTAATAATCCCCTAACCAGCCTATGAGAATGAAAGGTTTACTAAGATGATTCCCTCCCATATAAATCCAGTGATATGGAACAATTTAGGGAAACCACCCTGTAAAGAGGCCAGAACCTCAGTGCAGTGATGCAGCTTCCCTGGGGATTGTAATTCTGGGGAATTTTTTTGTCAGCTCCCGCTCAAATTACATTTGCATAACACTGCCCAGACAGAGGCGCTGTCTGATGAGAATCTGGTAAGAGGTTTTACAAGTCCTTCCCCTTGATTTATGCCATGTGCCTTGTGAGTCTACAGAATAATATATCCTGTTTTCCCCTTCATAACTTTAAATTATACCTTTTAATTTGAGGGAATGAAGAGTAGGAGTGTAGTAGAGCACACATGAAATAGCTTTAAGACTGGAAACGTGAGATATGAGAGCAGGGGGCAAGGCTATAGACTGAGTCAAATAATGGAAACATGAGTTGCACTAGAACAGAGAAAGACAGGGCCAGAAACTGGGAGATGCACAAATCCTGGCCACCAGCAGGGTCCCAGAAAACTTCTGGAAATGGTCTGTCAGAAGCAGAAGGAGGGTAAAAAAATGAGAAACCAGCAAGAAAGTAAAAAGCTTGGAAAAGAAGAGGTTAGGTTTTCATAGTGTTTCCTCTGCAGGATGAGGATTATGGGTAATGGGGCTGAAAAAGCATGGAATGAGCAGTTCATTTTGAAGTGGATCAAAGCCACTGATTTTGGACAGAGTAGGATTTGTCAGGATTGTGACAAGGTTAGAATGTGGGCCCTGAACTACTTTAAGACGTGCTCAAAGCTCTGCAAAGTGAGAGAAACTAACCTACGGCTACAGCTCGCCCAAGAAAAACTGCTGTGTGACAACTTCAAGAATTTAGGCCAAATTGAGCAGGGAAAAGGAAAAATACCTTTAAAATTTAGTTTGTCCTTTTCAAAGTTGTATTGTATTTCAGAAATACAGGAACTTCTCATTTCCACGTTTTTTCACAGAACTTATTGTTTCTCAATTACAAGGCATTCCGATTTCACTTAAAAGCTGGTCTAATAAGAAAAAAAACCCTCAAAAGCTTTCAGAAAATTGAATAGCACCAAAATCATAGTGTAGTGAGAGGTTTCTGTCTGTTTTAATTAAAACTCCTAACTGTTAAAATAAATAAAGTGCTTTGGATTTGAGTTGGTTTTTGTTTTGTTTTTTTTTTTTTTTAATTTAGGTTCATCCACCAAAATAAAAAAAAAAAATCCATTATTCCCCTGTTCTAATTATTTCTGGATACAGGTACAAATTTTCTGGCTTTTTATCTTTTGGTTTCAGCATTCACCCACATGGTATCTCTTGATCTGTCAATTTTTCTGAGCCTTAACTTAAGGAAGATATAGTTACTGTTGAAAAGTCTATTGTAAATAAAAAAGATTGATCTAATACCAATAGAGGTATTAAACCCCAAGGAATTGAAAGACACCTGTGGATATAAAATAGAGGAAACATTTTCTGTGCAGATAAACTGTGAAAAGAAGAGTTCTGCTTACTGCATGTGGCCACAGTCCCCTGATATCCAGCGCTGTTCAGTGCTGCATCCAGACGGGCTTCAACAGGACTGAGAAAAGCTTGGAGTTTTAGACCTTAGCCAAGCAATCAGTATGTCATTTAAGGCCCATTTCTGATACTTGAGGCAGCTGTACAGGTTACATAAATTTTCTTCTAGAAAAGCTACTAAAACTACCCAGGGCAGTACCCAAGAGTTTTCCCTACCTGATGTGACAGAGTTAGACTGGCCTGTCTGACCAACCTGATCTTTTTATGATCAGGTGACCCACCTGATGGATGAGGGGAAGGCTGTGGATGTGGTCTATCTAGACTTCAGCAAGGCCTTTGACACTGTCTCCCATAATACACTCCTGGAAAAGC
>JAOXXN010000082.1:6829619-6848060 GCA_026770055.1 Myrmophylax atrothorax
TGTAATACTGTAATTTCTTTATTCTTGCAGGACCTGTCTGCCTTTCTTACTGTCTTCTGTCTCCCTTCTTTCTCACTCTTGAACACCCAAGTGCACTTCATGTATGTTTTTATAGGCTTCTTAAAGTCAATTGAATTGTTTGTCCTAGAGTTTGTCAGTAATGTACTCAGTGAATGCAGCATCTTGTGGACTAGAGCAGAGGGTTGTGCCAGTGCCTAACAGAGAACAAACCTTATACTGCCACTGCCTGGCCTCAGGGAGTGCTTTGAGAAGGGTGGGATCGTTTTGCCATCTGCTTACCAGGAATCTACATAGGAAACCACTCAGTCTTATCTCCTCTGGACTCCTGAGAAGCCTGAGACACGAATGCACCACTTCCTCTGTTCCAGTTATTAGCCTAAATGTTCTTCCTCAAACAAGGTAACAGTTCTTTGACCAGTACCCCATTTAGAGGGGTTTTTTTTTGGAATTAGAGAGAAGTAAGTATATTTATTCCCGTGGTTTCAATTTGATGAAAGTTCAGTGGTAAAGGTCTTATTGAGAGAAACATTTTCTTAGAAAGCTTAGATGAGATCCTTTACAAACTACTTGTCCACTTGAAGATATAACTTTAGGCATGGTTCTATTCCAGCCAAAAGCAGGCTAAGCAAAGCCTTCATAGTGGGACCTAAAGAAGATACCTACTAGAACCATGTACTGTTGGACTCTGCTTGGCCTCAGTGGGCTCTGTCTGGCTCTGAGTCTCCAATTCTTTATGTCAGACCTGCCTATGGGGTTCCCATCTGAAGCCTGGGCAGGTCTGATTTTCCCCATTGATCAATCTGTAATACAATAAACACAGAATTTCCCAGAGGTCTGTCAAGGAGAAACAACAGTGGAAGTAAATACAGGTATTGTTTTTGTAATGACTCTAAAAACTACTGTAGCTGACAGGACCAGGTGGACTCTTTTCCCAGCCTGTGCAGTCAACAAGTTATGTATCACAAAGTCTTTCTTTGATCCTACAGTTATGCTGTTTATGCCTTGCCTGCACCTCCAAAGTAGCCAGGAGGCAATTGTTACTTTCTGCATCTTCCAAGTAACTTTGTCAGCTGCATTTCTCGTCAGCCTTCACAAGTGATCAGTATTTGGTGGATCACTGCTTTCTGAGTTGTGTCCTTGGAGTTCAGACCAGAGGAAACAACTGTGAGGAGTTCCATCTTTAGACAGTCAGTCTTTGTTTGAGTGGACAGTTCTTACACTCTGAGTGATCTATAGTTACTTAGTCCTGAGACAAGTACCAGGATGTTTTCACTACATTTGTCACCAAGTTCGGGACCCCAAGCAAAGGAAGGTGAAAAAACAAATAGTCATATCTCATTTGGAAAGAGATGTACAGAATTCCTCACACCAAACAGTGTAGACTCTCTGAATTGTCACAGCAAGCATTGACAAACATCTGTTAGAAATATATTCTAGCCATGCTCCAAACCTTCCAGCTCACATGGAATAAAGGAATTGTTCTTGTGGAGCTGATGAAGGAATTTGTATGAATGCAAGCTTGTGGTTTGGAAGTTTTTAACTGCACAGCAGGGCCACTCTTTTTCTTCTGCTTCCAGGAAAGGTCAGGGAGTTAACCTATACAGAAGATATTATAATTGTTGCTCTTTCTCATGAAGCAATTATATCTGACAGTCCATGTGTTAAAATCCTTTCAGTTCTGGGTAAACAACAACAACAAAAATCAATGATTCCACAGGAATCATTGCACCTTACAAGACTCATATGAGAAGGACAAACTAGTCACAACAGTTATTTTGGTAAGACTTGCTCAGTAGACCAGGATTTCTAGGATTTTATTACATACTTTTATGAGTGAATGTTCAGACTTCAAGAAACATTAGCATTTAAAACTCAAATGTACACGGAGTAATATTTAATTGTGCCTTTTTCCGTAGCATGCTGGGCCTGCCACCACTGATTTTAAATCAATGACTAGAGTAGCAAAAGTCTTAAATTTTCTCACATTCTCTACTGCTTTGTTATAAAGAGATTTCAGACAAGAATGCCATCATTTTTCTTTCAAGTCCTCTTATTTCCTCAGATAGTAACAAACACTGGAGTGGGGCAGAAGGCTCTTGGATGAATGTGTCAGCCAGATGTGGGAGAACATGAATCTTGATTTATCAACAGTGTCACCAGATGTCTCAACACTGAAGTTCTTGCTTGGGTGATATACCCATATTATTTCAGACCACTGAATTGCAGTATGTTATCAGAAAAGGAGAGGAGCTTGAGATCGATTTCCTTCACACATTGGCAGAAAAAAAAAATCAGTGCTTTTTATGTTCTTTCACACTCCTTAAAACAAAAATTCTCTCACAGATGTTTTGTTCAGAGCTCAGCTCAATGGGAAAAGGCATGTGTGAGGAATGTAGGATTCAGCATCTTCACATTACAGACTTGTTTACTACCAAGTGCTGTGAAAAGTCTTGGCCAGAAGGCAAGGGTCTTTACCATCAAACAGTTACAAAAGTGTGATCCCGTATGATTCAGTATTTCCCTTGGTTCTAATACCAGGAATTTCTGTAGTTTCCTTTTGGCTCTTGTACATCTCTTGAGCCATGAGAGACACTGCAGCAGGAAATGTGTTATCCTCCAAACTCAGTGCTGAATGGCAAGGGGTTTATTATTTCAATCCTCAGGTTTGCCTGGTAGAGGCTGAGCACTGAGGGGGTGGCTGCTTGCTTATAGGGAGTATAAGAAGCACACCAATCTGCTGCTTCCCTTACAGATGGGGATTTACAGTTCTTCTTCTCCATAGCTGTAATCACAAAATGAATAATTTTCTAGAGCTGTGCTGTCAATGTCAGTAATGGGAGTGAAAATACTTCTTGCAAACCCCATCTCAAAGGTCCCTCAGCAACAGAGCATTGCCACAGGCATCTCTGGATGTGGGAGCTCAGGAAAGCTCCTACAAAAATTTTAAGGATTTGAAATCCTCTAGAGGTCATAAATGCCAATCTGCAATAGTGAGAATGGCATTCCCAGGTATTTACTGAAGTACTTGGCCTATGTTTAGAAAGGGCAAGTTTGCTGCTCTTTTCGAGGGCCTTTCTGTGACTGGACCCATAAAGATGGGTAAGTCTTTCTGAAGTGAGAACAAATTGCAATACAACTTGGCTCACCATTGAGCATTGACCTGATTGACTTTTTTGTTGCTGGAATTGTTTGAGATCTTGTACCAAAGCTGTAAAATACCAATCTGTGAAAAGCATCACTGCATATTACCCTCCTAATGTCAAATAAATATTGTTTGTGCTACTTCAGAAAGTTGCAGTAATGGGTACAGAGCAGTGGAACCTTATTCTTCTGCCTCTTGGAGAACAATGGGCCACCTTTATCTTGCAGTCCAGAACAGCTGAATATCAGCAGCTCTGTAAACTTCCTGCCACCCTGACTCTCCAGGCTTCAGTTTCCTGCATGAAATCCTGCTTTTAACATCTGCTCTCCATCATGGGTAGTTGGAAATGAAATTCTAACATGAAAGATCTTGAATATCTGAATTTGCATAGACAGCTACTAATTATTTCTCTCTTTCCCTAACTCCAATACTGAGTCAGTGTCTGTCTTTGTATTTCTGAGCTTATTGCATTCCAACCAGGAACACAGTTCTGAAGCATCACTTAAATAATAAACAGTCCATAAATATCACTTACTTTTCTGAGAAAATGTTGTTTAAGATCACGTCTGAAACATTCCATTTTAGGTACGTTACTTCAAAGTATTTCTTTGTCTTTTCTATCTCACCTCTGAGTTTCCTTCCTTAAGCAAAATCATGGTTTCCCCTTTGAGAACCTTAAGAAGATCTGGGATTTCTCATTCTCAATGTATTCAACTTTCTCTATTTTCAGACTGATGCAAAAGATGAATTTTTAGTCACAATGAAACTGGAGACGTTTATTTGAATTTGTATTATCAAAATATTTTACTTCTGAGTTTCAATACACTAGGAAATTTTTCTTTGCTTCTTTTGCTTGAAATAATAATTACTAACTTGATAATACTTCATTTTCAAATTCATCAATTTCCTGTTGCTAGACTAATTTTTACCATCATTGACTGGCCAGTTCAATCAACTGTACCCTGTGGGATATTTCTCTGCTTTCTGTGTATTTGTTAGTGAGGAAAAAAAAGCCACACATGAAATAATCTATCAGAAATCTCAGGAGTCTGAAAAACTCCACATTTCTCTTACCCTTTTTGTTGTTGTTGTTGTTTGTTTGTTAGTTTAGAAATAAAATATCAGAATAGAGACTCTTCTCCCCTCAATTTCAATTCAGTTGTTTTTTTTAATAGGGAATCCTATTACAAATAATTTACATATATTGGAAACAAAAATTAAATTAATATAAACAAGGTAGCTTGAATAACCTGAAGGGAAAGTAAGCTAAAATAAACTTATCATAGACATAATTTAGATTTGTTTTGGTTTACTTTAGAAGATATATATTTTTAAGTTAGACTATATTTGGGATTGCTATGCATGCCATTTAACATTAAAATATAAAATAAAGGAGCACAGTAATGTCCTATTTAAGCATTCACACCTGATTGACACTGTGTGTCTGTGTGTACTTTCACAGATCAGCTGCATCTCTAAGGAGATGAAAAGGAATTCATTATTAATCTATATCCTTATAATCTAAATCTGACCCCAGAGCAGCAGCTTTGGAGAATATGTTGCTCACAAAGTCTTGCTTGGACACTGTGCCATGGCCCAGGCTGGTGGGAAAAGAATTTCCAGGAGACATTTCCATGTTCCCACTTTTGTTTGTAGTGTGGCAAAAAGTAAGGTGACCACTTTCTCTTACCTGCAATTTCGGTTTCAAGAAGTCATGAGGAGTCTAGAATGTCTCTTGTGGTGATCACCATGTTTTCTAAGGGAAGTAAACTTAATAAGAAGAAATAAATAAAGAAACTAAATCAGAGGAAATGTCTGTCTCCTTACCCCATTCCTGAAATGAAAATGGCAGCCCATATGCTGCTTTAAGATCAGGGAAAAGTAAAGATTATACTGTTAGATATTTTGTATTTCTGAAAAGAGAAAATAACTGCACTTAAGTTGATTTTTTGGGGGGAGATATATATATATTTAATCTAGTAGCAAAACAACTCTTGTCTCAAGGAGATTTTCATATTTTTGAAGATGAAAAACTAAGCACTGAGAAATATCTTATTTCTTCACTTCTGAGTTAAAAAACATACAAGAAGAACTTGGAAAATTACAACATATTCAATGTTTGATCCATTCTGTTCTCAACCTTAAAAAGAAATGATTAAAAATTCATTTTGAAGTTAGCTTTGCATGTGTCCTGTAGATACAAGCCTGGCTGACAGAGTGGGTTCAGGTTTGTAGTCATCTTTGTACGTGTAAGAATAAATAAACAAGAAGACTAAGAATAGATGAGAAAGTGCAAACCTGTTTGTTGGATGTTGCTGACAAATTCTCAGGAGTGACATGTAATTCTTGGACTTGATGCAAATTTATCATGGGGAGGTAGCTTTAAATATTGAATGTGATAGTATAGGGCAGTTTTATTCATTAGGGATTAACACAGATAAACTAGTTTACTTTGCCTATATAGCTTCTTTAGATAAGTTACTTCTGAATTTTATTGCTTCAAATGCTCATAAAATGAAACTTAGAATAAGCTGTACTATCTAGTAGCTGGATAACTAACTTTTACATGCTACTGGCAATGTTCTTGTGGAAATTGAAATGCCTAGGTTGACCTTTTTTAGCAGAAAATTGGTGATGGAGGCTTGGTCACTACTAAGAGCAAATTTTCAGGGAAAGAATTTACAATCAGACACAGATATCTTGCCCTTTGTGAGTGTATTCACTGCAAATTGAGAATACTCTGATAGTGGTACACTTCTGAGGAGCTACTACAGTTCAGAAAACTGATTCAAAACTGCTTTTAAGAACTTTATGTTCTCAGTTAATGGAAAAATGCCATGATTAGCAGACTTAGCAGGAGAAAAGCAATACTCACTAGAGAATGCTTTCAAGCAGTCCATTTATTTATTGCTCTTAAAAGACATCATTAAACTCCTTCACAAAGTAAGAAAATGTGCCCCATCAGAAACTTAATATTATTTTATTCTAAGGCAAATGTTAGCCATAGTATCTTCACCTCCCTCTTTTTCCCTGTGATTTTCTTCTGTGTTACAACAAGGATTAGTTGAAAGGGCAGAGGCTTCTTGTTGAGATGAATATGATGTAAAGTCAATGTCAGTTGAAACCCAACGAAAAATGACTCAGTGTTGAGTCAACAGAGAATGGCTGGTCCCTTCTGGTGATGACACATTCTCTAAGATAAGGCTTAGTTGACTGTATGTGATTTTTTTTTGGGATGTACCTGCTGCAATCAATATAGAAATGATAAAATAGAAATGAGAACATCTTCTTACCCTTCTTACTGCTCTCTAAATTTCATCCACTTAATTAGATTTTTCTTTTTATCTCTAAGATGAAATGTGACTGTAGTTAGGATCTGTGGGGTGAATTCCTACTCTGTTAGGGTGAGAGCTGAACCGCTGGAGTCCAGAGTGCAAGTGGGAAATTCACCTGACACTTCACCTAATATTTCAATCCTTTACTTGTAGGACTTCTGTGACAAAATAGCCCCTTATTGCTTAATTTCCCTCTTTAGAGGCAGATGGGCTTGACTGTTTCAGAGAGCAAAAATTAGGATGCAATGTGACCTCAACAAAGAGAATGTTGGTTCCGTGCTTGGGAGTTGGAGGGTGCTTTTGATGGAATATCAGCTAAGCATTGCTTCAAAAGGTAAAGACAATAAGGTGAGGGGGAAGGAAAAAGAAAATTAAGCCTTATACACACCTAGACTTTAAGATTTGTTTGAAAATCAGAAAAGATTATTCAGGTCTAAGGGGTCCATCGATGGACAACAGTATTGGAAGGCTAAGCAAGCAAAAAAATGCAATGAATGTTAAGGGACAAGTATTTGACACATTTGATTCTGGTTTTGATGTCAAAATAGCTTGCTATGTACAACACCTCCTGCTGTTCATGTTGTAGTTTCAGCTTTCCAGAGCAAAAGTTCTAGGGAGAAAATGCCAACACAGTAGAAGTTTCAGCATATCAAGGATAGATAGACTGAGGGGGAACAGGAATGGGGGACACAGTGTTATTTAACATATGCTGACAGAATTAACATGGCATGTGAAATCTGTATTTCAGTACCTGTCCTGAAGCCTCTGTATGGCATCAAGAACATACTAAGACCTATTTTTTGTCTAGATGAGCAGCAAAGACCAGCAGCTGTGATTCCTCTAACAGTTCATGCTACCACAGTACTCTGCTGCATTATTTATACTGGGCAGAACTCCAAATCCCTAACCAGTGTTTTCCTGATGCATGGAGCATTTGGTGTCAAGTCCAGAACATCCTTCAATTTAAAAAAAAAAAAAATATTTAGAACAGGAGACAGAGAGAAAGACAAGGAAAGGGCACCAGGCCTTATACAGTACTGTCATTAGTTGTGTAGGTAAAACTGGCAGTGTGAGTAGGGATTTGGAAGTCCTTTCCAAAGTCAAAACAAAGCAGTTAACTTGCTGCTGCTTTGCTCTTTTTCCGACATAGTGTTGTTTGTCTTCTTAAGGTGTCACTAAAGAAGAACTAAGGATGTCTTTGAATTTCTACTCTTGACTCTTAGGCCAAAATTCCTCCATATTTTTTTATGTTTTCCAGCTTATTGCCTTTACAGAACGTTTTGGTATATTCTTTATTTTCCTTATTTCCTGATAAACCTTCTCAAGCCTTTTTCCCTGGAGGCTTTCATAATTTAAGACTGCACATTGTAGTCTCTAAGATACATCTGCATGCATGCCCCAGCAACTGTGCACTTGAGTTGAATTTATCATTTATTTGGTCATGTGGTTCTTCCTTGCTGGTCACCTGTCAAATAAACTTCTCTCTTTACTGTACATATTGTTGAGGGGAGCACACTGAGTTGATGTAGATATTTGAGTATTGTCACTGACTGCTTTAGTAGATTGATTTTATTGTCCATGACTTCTTTTCTTGCTCCCACTCTGGGAGCAAGAGAGATCAAATCCTTCTAGGTCCCCACAGAACACCACATAAAACACTGAGTGGTGATAGTGAAAGTGTCCTCACATGAGTTCAGCATTTCTGCTCATTCTGAATCTGAAGAGATCACTTTGAAAGACAAAACACTAAACTGTTTCATGTAGTTTCTCAATCCTTGGTCTCAGCTGAGATTGTAAATAGAAGTGAGATTTCTGTCAGCTGTGATTGCATTTTGGAAACTATAGATACTCCTTATTTAGGTAATTCCATAATTTCTCTAAAGTTTTCTTTTAATAGTAGCTCACTTTTCCCACTCCATCTTACTGACTTACATGAGAACTATTTAATGGTACATTCTGTTTGATAAAGTTTTTTGGGTTTTTTTCTGAGACAAAAAATTAGACTTTTGAGTAGTAGGAAGATCTTTGTAAAGCAAAAAAAAAAAAAAAAAAAAGAAGTGAATGTTGGCTCTCTGAACTGTTCTGCTGAAACCTGAATTGTCACCAGAGAAAGTAAATGGAAGGTATCCATGTCTTAGTAAGGAAAATTGTTCATGTTTTTGATATCAAAAACTGAGTTAACTGATTTTTTTTTCCCTTTGGTAATACAACTCTCCCTTGCTCCCTTCAGCATGCAGTGTCAATTTATTGCCAAAGTACATGGTACTCCATCAGTGTCTCTTTGGCTGGGTTACAGTTGGAAGCTTCCTCGTAATATTCTTTCAAGAAGAGAAAGCTTCTGTCTCCAAAACTGAGGTTGCCTGGCACTATGCACAAGCATTGCATTTTAAAGAGGAAAGATTCTATAATTTAAAATTCAAAATGGACAATACATCAACTGGACTAATGAATTTAATATAAAAATTTGAAGAAATACAGAATGTAGTATTGAAGGTACTTCTTTGCAGTTTATCATTCGATATGGGTCTGGGTGTTTGAGGCTTTCCCAGACTTTTATATCTGGAGCTTCTCTAGTTCTCTTCTGGATTATATATATATATATATATTTAACTGGTCTTTGCAGATTGCTTGTGAATTGAACTGCTTAAATATCTAAGAACAGGTTCTTCATCTGCAACTGTAGCTGAAGGACAAATCAGATCTTCCTGGAGACTGGAAGGAGGAAGGACCACCCTGATGAGCATAGACTTGAAATGCAGGAGTATCTTTAAAAAAACCCCAGTTGAATGACTTCTTGAATTCCCATTTCAGCTTTTTAAGCTGTCTGTGTCACATTAAGAGCCTTTCTCCTTCCTCAGTTCTTTGCCTTAAGAATAAATGAGTTGTCACACACTGAGTACTCTGGGCCACACCCTGCCTTTAGATGTCTAGAATTTCATTTGCATCAATGGAAATTCCATCCCCCTGCACATCCATGCATTTTTGTGCCTATGGAGTGGAATTTGCTTAACATTATGGATTCAGTAGACAGAGAATGAGAGGAGCTTTAATTTAAGGGGAAGTCACTAGTCAGTTCTCTGCAAATGGGATACAATGTCTACTTTTTACTTTTGACGCCACTAGACAAATTAATGAAAAAAATCCACAATCAAACTTATAGAACTCTCTATATAAATGGATGGTCCTTAAAACAGTAAATTAGATCAGGTTTATTTTGTAATGCATATACTTTTAAAAACAAAACAAGCCATGATGTTGCAGCTGTTTCTACACAACAGGTAACTGTCACAGCAAGCTGTATGAAGTGCAGTGTTCAACATCAGAGCTGTTCAGGTGCTTAGAGACAGATCTAGACCTTATTGAAGCCAAATACAAATGTTTTTGTTGACTTCATTAGAGATGGGTTTTCCAAGAACTACCTAGCACAACCCACCTCATGGTGTTTTTCGCTTAAAAAGACTGACAGAGAAATAAACAATTGTTGCTACTTCCCTATCATACTTTATGCTTCATAGCTAACACTGAAAATACAAGGATGTGTACCTACTTCCTGGAGTTAGTCTTTGAGAGAATGTGGAATTCCTTACAAGTATTAACCCTGGAAAATCTATTGTCTTTACAGCAAAGTCAAATCCCACTAGCTACATCACAAGTTTAGAGTAAAATCTACTGCTGTGACACTGTAAAACATGTCAACCTTTCTAAGGCCAATGGAACTCCTGATGTGAAAATGTTATGTTTGAGAAATAATACAGATCATGAAAAACTAATCAGTGTTAACAGAAGTAGCACTCAATGAAAGACCAAGAAAACTGGGGGAGATGTTGGTGAGAAAGTTGTTGTGAGTAGGTTGTAATAAGTTATTTTCATTAGTACTGTGTTTCCTCCTTCCCCTTGTAGCCTGTGCATTGTGTTTTTGTCTTGGTTTGGAAATGAAATTAAAACTTAACATGATGGATCAAAACTTAGAGAGAATGTTTTTATTTACTTCGGGGGCTTTTTTTTTTTTTTTTTAGTTTATGTGGTTGAAAATGTCATCTACTTCACTTTGAGGAAGTAAACTCCCCTGCAACAGACCCTGGCAGCAGACTTGTGACAAGGATGCTGGATGTGCTATACCAACACTAAGATGATCTATAATACAAAGGTCATAGTAAACTTTACAGGGTAAATAAATAGGAAGGATGACAAGTGCAGCTATTTCAGAAACTTTCAGAGTGACTCAAAGCCTGCTGACTAAAATCAGTGGGAGCAAAGACTGGGGCATCAAAGAAAGGTGAAGTAAAGTTTGTTTCTAGATATTCTCTTGCACACCATGTTATTCCTTCTATTTTTCTCTCTCCTTTGTTCTTTTAACATTAGGACTTTGGGTGTTTGTTTGTTTGTTTGGGGGGTTTGGTTTTTGTGATTTTTTTTTTTGGTTTGTTTTTTTAAGTTCTTCAGATCTATTTCCTTAGTTCTTCTCTTAAAAATCAACAATTTGGGAACTGAATTGCTTCCATTCTATTGGAGAGAAAAAAAAAATCTGGTTACCTTTTGTTTTGTGTTAAAATATGTGAGTATAATTTTGTTTTTAAATGTAAAAACTTATTATAAGCTCTGTGCAGAAAATTGCAAAAAGCAAGTATTAACAAATCCTCCTGAATAAAAAGGATGTTCCCCAAAATGCTTTTTTTTCCCAAAAAAAGGTTAAGTTAATCTAATAAATTGACAACTTTAGTTACACCAATATATTAGAGATAAACTGCCAAGAAAATATTAATGAAGAAACAAACTTTGCAATATTTGTACAACCATTCTCAGTATTAAAAACAAAAGGACAAACCCCAGAAAATGTGTGATGAGTAACAGAGTTCTTTCTAAATGGAATTAGTTGTTATTTCAAGTTCTCTACGTCGCATCATGGTAGTTTTTTCAGATGTGAAGTGACAGGGAAGACTGGGAGGCCAGTCTGTCCCAGTGAGTGCCTGTCTGCATCTTGCACACACTGTAGAGGTAGCTGTAGCTTCATCTGGGAGGTCCTTGCAAAAACTGCCTTGGATTTTTTAGTGCTGGATTTGTTTGAATGTATGATTTTGAAATTTTGGAGAAAACAGAGATCAGAAAGGGTAAGGCATCTCCAAGAAGAGGTTCGAAAGGAAAACCAATACATCTGAAATTAATGAAAAGCAGCATCTTCCACCTCTCTTGGCCAGTATTCCAAGTGTGTGCTTGAAGGACTTGGCAGTATTTTAAGTATCC
Organism: Myrmophylax atrothorax; assembly: GCA_026770055.1. NCBI lineage: Eukaryota > Metazoa > Chordata > Aves > Passeriformes > Thamnophilidae > Myrmophylax > Myrmophylax atrothorax. The sequence goes on from JAOXXN010000082.1 coordinate 6,841,359, forward strand.
ATTAATGCGCTTCCCTTTTGGAATTACTATCAGTAAAAGGGTTCAGACTAAGTGGATATATTCAGTTTGCAACTGCCAAAGCTGACATGAGGACCACAGCATGAGCTCCTCTACTGATGGCAGTCTGTCACCTGCCTGTGGGCTCTGGCAGTGGCCTTGCACACTCTCCCCTGTAGTCTACAAATTGCATTGTAGCTGAGCTGTGCAGACAGTCCAGGATGGCTAAAGGCACACGTTTCTCATACAGAGGCACAAGCAATTCTTTCCCTGTCTCCTGTGTCACTTGCTGCTCTGAATTATACATTGCTGGCCTGGAGACTGCCAGCTTTGCACACTGAGCCCAATGTATCTTGTACAGTGGCCATACAACATCCTTTATCAGTTGGGTTCTTAGCTTTGGGGCACAAACATCATTACTTATACCATGTAGGATGCTGTGTCACAGGAGCCAAGGGCATAATATTTCTGGGAATTAATGGTGACCTTTTGTAATATAGCCATTGACAGTAGCCCTAGAATAGATGTTTATTCTGAGGAGAATCTGTGGGGTGTTCTTTTTACTTCCAAAGAGTGTGATGTGCAGGTAATATAGAAATGTTCCATCTTTATTTATCCCTGCCAGTCTGTGTTTTCTGAACCTACACTCAATTTTCACCATGTTTTCTGTTCTTTCTACCACACTTTCTAGCAACTGTATCCTTGTTAAATGCCTTATGATTTTCTTGAGTGATATGCCAAGACATGCTCATTTTCAAAGTGCTTGGAAAACTGTCAGGTGATTTCCATTATACCACCTTTTTTGCATGAGGAGAACAGGCATTCAGTTACAGCCTGTAGAAATTAAGAGTTCTCAAACCGTAGAAGTGACTTTCGTATTTTAGAGTTCAAGTCTGCCTCATTTGTTGGAACTGTCTGACATCCACAGGTATTCTTTTTGAGTCTGCAATATTTCATCAGCTGGAACATCTTTCTCATTCATTTTGTCTGCGGAGTGAAGGTGGATCTGTCTCATTGATTTTATCCCCTCAAATGAATAGGGTATCTGGGACTGCACATATACACAGGGTGTATGTCCCACTCAGTCTGTAGGTTTTAGTTGAAGCTGTAGATTTTAATCCAAGGATGAAAGGCTAAGTTAACTTTCCTAAAGAACTTGCAACACATTTGAATGATGTCACTGATATTTTTTTCCATGTATTCAGGGACTCTGAATTGCCATAGCATGTTCTAACATTAGCAACCCTTCCAATTTTTTTTTCCTTTGTGCTGTAAGTTCTAACACATTAATCAATCTTCTCTTAGATATTCTGGGGGAAAAGAACATGTTTTCATTTTATTTGCTCTTTTTGACGTATGTCAAGAGTGTGGTTGTGTTTAGTGTTTATTTGTTTTAAAGAAAAGAAATCTTTCAGCTTTCTTTCTTTTCTCTTATACAAATCAGCAATGTCAAGTAAGGTCTTCCCTTTTTCTGCTGATGTAGGTCCCTCAAGATAAAAGTAAGATATGACTCATACATATGTTACTGCAGAAACATCTCTATGAAAGTAGGCTGAGGTAAAAGCACTCACTGGAAGCTTCTTATGTATGATCCAGTGTGTACCCTGATTGAAAAACTGGCCAAGGGAAGGAAAAGAAGGCAGAGAACTGGAATTTTTGTCAGACTTCCCTCTATAATGTTCATCCAGCATTTTAACAGCCATTTGAACAAAGCTGAAGTTGCCTTCTGAAGGGAAATGTTAAGAGACTGACAATAATATTTCTCCTCTGTTTCTCTTACTACAGCAGTTTCTTAGAACTGTTACTATATAATATATAAAAAGAAAGGCATAAGACTAAATAGATGAACTGTCATTACTTCTTTAGTATATTTGGATGAAAGAGCACTCTAAGAGACTCAAACTTCCTCTAGGAAGTAACATCTAAATAAAACCATTTGGAGTATAGGGCTGGATTTGATTAATGGAGCTTAGTTCTCCTTCTCCTGTTGCAGCTGTGCACCATGAGTGCCACCAGCATCGAGCTGAACAAGCAGGGTACTAAAGACTATATAGGAGAATGAAAGGATTAAGGACTCAAGCCTGTCCTGATCTCTGGGTGGTACCTACACTGAAATTGGGTGCAAAGGGAAACCCTGCTCACTTCTCTTTCACCTCCTGATTATGTTTACTCAGTGTGAAGGGAGAGCAAAGTAGGACGGTGAGCAATTTTTGCCTGTAGTTCTCAATATTGGTGCAACTCAGAACCTGATACTACACACAGAAAAGCACACTGAAACACTTGGCACTGATTGCTTGTCTTGCTGAGTGCCAGGTAGTGGGGTCAACAGAGGCTGTATACGTGGTCCCACAGTCACTGAGATTGATAGAAACTTTGTGTGATTTTCACCTGGATAGATTTAAACTGGCACTGTGTGTAAAGAGTGTCATTTGGAACAGGCTTCTGTGTAGGACAGAAGTGTTGCACTGAGATAAAGGGGTGAGATGAAGGCACTGAGTGAAGTGCATTTTTGACAGGCTCCTTGGCCACATCTGTATTAGTAAATTATACATGCACAGAAGAACTCTCTGGCTCTGAGCCCAGCTGCACAGGGTGACCAGTCCTCCCTGTTGTACTCAGCCTTCAAACAATAGTGGGTGTATAATTCCTTGCCACTGGGAATGGTTTCCAGCTAGTGTTAGTTCATAAATTGTGCTTGGGAATTGTTTTGGGAGATTGCTGCAATTTTTCAGAAATCAGTGCAATGCTTTGACAGAAGGACCATCAGGTTCCAGTGCCTGGGAATCAGTTTAAACATCATTTTTATGTTTGAGTGCTTTCACAATGAAGTACAGAGGCAGGAATAATACAAGTGAAGATGAAACCATAAAGGAAAGTGTGTAATGCTGCTATGAAGAGTCCCACCAAAGCCAAATGCTTTCAGAAAAGCTGAAGGCATCTTTTAGTACTCACTGGTTGGAGTGAATCTGCACACATGATGTGACATGGTGTAAAAGGTAGCAGAGCTGACTGGCTGCAGAGGCAGACTAGCTTTACTGTTAGTTCGGATTTATTGCAGAAGGCTTTGAGCTGCAGTGTATCTGCATGCAACGGGTGGTGGTAGCAAGGAGAGTTGCAGTCAGGAAATAAACTTTATTTAGACCAAAGAGCTAAGAACATTTTCCATTTACAGCTGGAGGAATCAGTAATTTCTGAAGCATTGTTCATGGGCTAAAAATGAAACATTTATGTATTATGACTTTAAAAGAAAGTTTCCAAAAGGAAGACAAAAGAACAAGAGTGTTAGTAACTTGTTAAATACTGAGGAAAAAAAATCAAGACAAGAGCAGCCTGAGTCCCTGGTAACTGGCTATATCAGAACTGAGACCTGAAGTAAAACAGTCCTCTCACATGACACTGAAAGGCCCAGAGTTAATATTTGATGAGTCAGTTTGAGGCCTTCCCACACAGCAAATGCAGTGAATTATCATGACTGAGTGTCGGAATACGGCACAGCCAGAGTAGTTGACGTAGCACCAGATGAGGAGAGTGGAAATTATGTAGGAGAAGGACAGAGACCTGCGGATGGTTTGTCTTCCAGAGTGAGAGTCAGTGGGAACCAGTTGTTATGGCATCAGTCAGAAGCTCTGTTTGCTCCATGTACTGTGTTTATTCTGACAGTGAATGAGGCAACCCTGGGTCAGGCTCTTTGGCTCAGAGCTTTTTCTGAATAGCAAAGGCTGGGTCCACCACAGAGATCTAAAATGTGACTTATGCTTGCCTTCAGCATTACCAGCATGGTGATGCTGCTCTATGCCAAGCACTCAAACACAGTGGTTATATGCCAGTGCGTTGTGTTAGAGGAAAAACTCTGGCCAGTGCTTCCCAATCTTCATTGCCCTCACAGGGGAAGTTGGTGCAGTCATGAGAGATCTGCTGGACTGCACACTAAGGTGTGAGTGGGTCAAGTGGGGCTTTAGCTCAGAACTATTTCTTCTAGTGACCCTCCATCACTAGTTACAGTACAGGGCCGCTCCAGGATCCACACCACATACATATGCCAGAAGATCCCACCCTAAACACCTGGCACTTAGGGTCTTACAGTGAGGCAGGAGGCAAAGCTATGACATACACATGCCCAAATGAAGGAGCTGTAGAAGGTGAAATGGAAGGGATTTGAGGCTGAGGAGCACTGCAGTAGCTGGAAACTCTGTGCAGCCCTCTCAGGCTGCTGACAAGAGGGAACCGTAAGAGCTCAGAAAAAGTTGACTAACACCAATTTGACAGTATTTGTTTCTGACAGACCATTTTGGTGTTTTTCTTCCTCCTGAGACTCTTTTAATAGCCAAAAATAGTTCAGTTATGATTTTATTTATCCCTGCAGCAAGCAGGGGATCAGAAAATCAATGCTGACTTCTAGAACTGTAATTGAACACCAGGTTCATCCCTGGCAAACTCTGTTCATAGGTAGATGGTTAGCCACAACTCTGGATTTGTTGTGTACTGCTTTTTCATGATACAGTGATTAGAAATGTATCATAAAATACAATCCTCCAGGCTACTCATGCTAAAAGCAACTAAAGAGTAATCAAATCATTTTTCTTTAAGTGCATAGCTAATGGGAACGGAGTACAAGTAATTATTGTACAAAGGGGAAAACATCTGTTGTGAATATGATATAGGAAAGATAAGTAGTTGAGCTGTCTATCTGAGAGTGTTTCTAGGAACCATAAATGTACTATATGTATTCAAGCTTGAAATGTGTTGCTATAGTAGATATATTAATTACTAAAATAACAACACATGACTTAGAAAAAAAGGCTTAAAAAATTGTTCTGATTTTTTTTTTGCAAAACACTGAGGCAGAGGAGAGGGATCTGTCTTTTTAAAGTAAATGTGTACCATCATATGTATCTTCATACCTGTCCATACCCCAATCTGTTCAGTTTGTTTATTCATTCATCTCCTGGTCAATAGGATGTCTCCCATACAGCAATGATGAGGACATGGTTTCCAAGAAAGCACCCACTAACCTGTTTGGCCACCAGCAGAGCTGTTTTCTGTCTCTATTTTCTGAGCTCTGCTGTATCTGCATATTGAAGTGAGTTTTGAGATTTTTTTTTTTTGTTGTACCTCATGGTGATCACTATCTTTGAAAAAGAAATCTATCACATGTCTCTGTAAGCAGACAAGTTTCCCGACTCCAGTGGCATTGCAAACTATTATTCATTGTTTAATATACTGGTTTTTAAAGAAACTAGTGGGGAAAAAAGTAATCTATCAACGCCTAGCTCCATGGAAATCTCATGGTCAGTTCAGGTGTTTAGAGAAAACAGCTGCAACAGAAAACTGTTGGACACTTCCAGTGGTCGTTAGAAATAACTCAGATGCCCCTGCAGAGCTCATAAGCCTTTGCACAGATGTTCTGAACTGAGAACTTGGTGCCAGAGGTACAATTTTTCGCAAATTAAAATCACTGTCAGATCTCATCTTGAATGGCAATAATAGAAGAAAATGTCAGTAAGATCATCTAGGCCATTCCTTCAGAGTTAAAGACAGTTGGAGCTGCAGTGTAGGAACCTCTGTGGGGAAGCAGCAGAGCATTTTCTTGGTTTTTAACCTTTCCATCACCTGTAGTTTAAATTCCTTCTTTTGAATGATTGTTAGATGTAAAAAAGCCCAAATGCCACACAAAATGCTCGGTTCAGAAAAATTCTAAGATCAGTAGAAGGAAAAAAAATACTCAGAGAAAATCCATGTGAAAAATCTATTTTTTAGTCACAGAGTGTTCCAGATTAAAAAAAAAAAATCTTTCTATGCTTTACGTAAAAACATATGTAGACACACACACAGAGTGTGTCTGATGCCAGTGGTGCCCAGCTCTTATGGATGTTAGAGGTGGTGTCCCAAACAGAAAATGAACATTCTATAAAGTAAGTTTTGGAAAGGAAGGAAAAATGGCTGCACTTCAGCTCTGCCTCTGAAACATAATTATGACTGTGTAATTGCAAGTGAAAAATTTGCGATTTTTATAGTTTTTCATTGCTGGATTCATATGCAGATAGAAAATGGCCTTCAGCATGGGTTATTTTTACTGTTTCATTCCTTTTCTCCTCACAGAATTCCCACTCCACAGTGTTATCCATAGTGGGGAAGCCTCAGCATCCTTCCCGGAATCCTGGACACTAACTCACCTCTTTATCAATACAAAAATCAACCAAATTTTTCTAATAATCAATGTTAAATTCCACAATATTTGCAAAATGGACATTTATGTGTAAAATAATTTAAGGGGAAAAAATAAATCAAAATTGTTATGGAAATAGGTACCGGAAATAATAAAATACTGAAAGAGAGGAGAAGAAAAAAGATAGGGAAAAGAAGAAAGAGAATAGGTTGTTTCTTGTTAATTATTCATAAAGCTTTGCCATTTCAGCATATGATAGAACCCAGTCCTCCTTAGCTGCATGTCTCAGGCATTTTCATATGAATTAGAGCTCTTATAAAGATTATATAATGCTCAGTATTTGTTCAATGATTATTCCTCTTCTAAATACTATTGTGGTTTTTGTGAACCTTCCTTCCATCCACATGTTTTATGAATACAATACAGTACTTTTATTAAAGGAAGGAGCTGCTAGCAGAACTTTGAAAAGACCTTATTCATGCACAGTGCAAGAGAAGGAACAGAAAGTCAATTAGCTGGCTGTAAAATTCTCACCTTGT
>JAOXXN010000082.1:6886687-6897626 GCA_026770055.1 Myrmophylax atrothorax
GGTAGCTGAATTTTAATCTTCAAAAGCAGTTTAATTTAGTTCAGGATTCTAGTTGAAGGCTTTGGTTTTATTTTGCATTTTTTGGAGTTGATATTTTGGCTCGCTCTTGCAGGCATCACAATGCCATTTTACCTTTTAAAGCCCTTTAAAGGTATTTAGACATTTTTAGTAAGTAGAAAATAGTACAACCAAGGAACAATACCAGTGTACATTAAATTTCAATTTCATTTTCCCTGGGAATTTAAGTTAATGGAAGATCTAAAACCTGTTTGTTTATGTGCTGTGCCTTGGCTTTTAGAAGCAGTTTCGAGGGCTCCTTTTCAGCAGCAGTTTTGAGGGCTGAGAGCATCTGTCAGTCAAAGCACATAAAGGCTGTGGCTTGTCCTGATTGCCTCTGAGTGCATCAGCCTCAGCTCTCAGTCTGCAACTTGCCCTTCATGCATGACCTTTTGATCAAAAAGATATATTTATCTGGAAGCAAGTCACTAGTTTTATTTTAATATGTATACGATAGGGAGCTGAGAAAAGGAACTGTAGCTTGTTGATAGTGTCAGAGATTTAGAATAGAAACTCTGTGAAGCTCTTTCCTCTTCATCCCTAAAGATACACAACTTGGGGAGACAGAGCTGTAAGAGCAGCCCCAATGACCAGGAAGCCAGAGGGACCTGCCTCACATGTGTGGTTCTGCCTGGAATGGTGTCTGTTCTGCACAGTGGCTCCAGCCCTGGCAGTTCACTTTACTCAAGTCTGCTACGTTTGCTTTTCACTCAAGAACTGGCAATCACTCAGCAACACTTCAAAGTAAAACTTCCCAGTGGAACACATTATTAATTTAGTGGCCAAGGCCAAGGCTGGTTGTCGTTCCTCCAAGATAAATGTGATAGAACTATGGATCTTGCTATTGTATTTTGATACGGTTCCTGCAGAACTGGATGGTTTGACATTTCCAATCAAGTCCTGGTGGTACAGTGTAATGGAACAGAGATGAGATGTTTTCAAAAGCAAAGCCAGAGTTGTTGGTGATAATGCTCTCCTTTGGCTTGATGAGGTTGAATTTGAGAGCAACCAGAGCCCGACAATGCATAATATCTGACCAGTCTTGCCTCTTTTATAATGATGCATCCAAAGACAAATGCATCCTGTCTAGTGGGCTTAACACAGTGAACATCTCAGTTCAGGTCTCTGGAAATATTACATTTCATACAAAAATGATGCTTTTTATGTGTGTTCAACCAATAAAAGTAGACACCGAATTGCACTTTATTTCCCATAATGCAAGGGAAGGTAAGAAGAGCAAATGAATCAATATGGAAAATATATGAGACTGGTTTTAATATGAAATTAAACTTTTGCATCAAAGAGGTGGTCCATAAAAACCAAAAGTCTGAGTTTGCTGGGTATGATAAATTCAGGTAGAGGAACAAATATATAAGTCACTTGTTGTCAGAAGCCCTGCTCTGAAACAGGATAGGGAATATCAGGATGAAAGGAATGTTAACAACTTGATAAATTACTAAGTTTTACTTAAGACCACCAAAGAAATCATTGATGAAAGACAATAAATAAAGCTAAACAAAGCTAATTTTTCAGGTGACATTCAAAATAATCTGTACAAGAGTGATGAATTGGGGAATTTGATAGGCTGAACCCCAAAGAAGTATTTGGAGAAAAAACTCTTAACATAGAGGTGATTTTATAACAAATGAAGCACATCAAAATGTGGGACATGATGTATGTGAGTGTCTGAACAAGAATTGCTCTTCCACCCACTGAGATGTTCTCTGTGCTTCTTAAGGACCCTTTTAACATAGGCTGAATCAAAAAGTTGCAATTAGAAGCACAAAAAGAGGAAAGTCAGAGCTTCATTGATCAGAAGGAAATTCTAAGTTTATTATATCAACTCTACCAAAATAAATGAGAAAACAAAAAGAAAATTTTTAAGTTTTATGTCTTTTAAGGAACAGCAAATACAGGTTTCTTTTTTGACAGAACATCTGAAATGTGTTGAAGTATATGAAGGAAATGACAAAATTGTATTTCCCAGAGCTCAATTCATTTTGTCTCATAGATATTCTTTGGCTGATCTGGATGGTGACTTGTTGATTATTATATCTAATGGCTAATAAAAGGGAAAATTCTGGAAGAAAATAAATCAAAGTTTGAATTAATTGTAGAGGAACTACATGACTTTGGATACTAAACCCCCACTAGTATGAAGTGGAATTTTATAAATTTTTTCCCAGTTATTTTATAGCCAGATTTGCAAAAGTTAGTGTCCTTGACATGAGATGAAGTATTATCGAATCACCAGGATCTGAGGAACTCAGAATTTTCCATAGCTGGTAAATAAGAAAGCAAGAAAGGATGACCAGTACAAAGGCTTTTGCTTCTTTTCCTGCTTGTGTAGGCATAGGAGCAATTAACCTTATGGGAAAGTTATAAGCAATTGTACATTGAACTAAAAAATATATGCATTTATTTCTAACAAAGAGAATATATGTTTTACTTCTTTCTTACCTTCTCATGAATTTCCTTTATTTCTAAACTAGAATAAAGATGGGAATGGAGTACTGCTGGTCCAATTAAGGCCACTGTGTTAGCATTCACTTCTGATCTGGTTGTTTTGAACAACCTCAAGTTATGAAGAAAGATATTACTTTATAAATCAAGCAATGTGGGGAATTAAGTCAAAAGTGTGCCATAAAATTCATATTAGTCCAAGTCAGGATGCAAACAAGGACTGTGAAGTGTGGTTAGCTGGGTCTGAGGATCCATGGGGTTTGATGATAAAAGGAAGTAATAATCAAATATTACAAGTCTATACATGTATGGGGATACTCAAGACTGTTCTCTGCGTGAATGTAAAATTCTGAAAGAACCTCCCTCCCCTAATTAAAATTGGATATACTGAACAAGTTTGCAATAGTGAGGTTTAAGTAAAATATCAATAATGCTGCTGCTAGGTCAGTCTGCTTTCTCTCCTTGTATCTAAAACATGGAAAGCTGTCAAGAAATTGTCAGAATCTTCATAAATAGTTTGCTTAATTTTAGTCCTATAAATGAATTCATTAACTGTACTGTAGATTTCTATCGCTAGAGGTGAGGCATGTATCGATTAACCTAGTAAAAATGTTATTCATTGCACCATTTGAGATGAAAATATAGATCCAGAACATGTAAAACTATGCAACTGGGCTTGTGAAAAGGAAAGTCAAATATTTTCAAACCTTTTGACAGCTGCATTATCATCAGTCATTTGAGAAGCTTTACATGAAGAGCTAACTGAAGAGCAGTAATACCACAGAAAAATAATATATTCTAAGCAGGCAAACTGGAGAAATAATTACTTGTACAAAAAGAAACCACAAGGACTGAGTACTTTTTGAAGGATTGAATTAGTAATAAAGGGATAGGTAAATGCAGAACTATTTTTAAAAGGTCCTCTAGATGAGTGGTGTACCCAGGGAATTTTTATTGTGGGGCCAGAAAAATAAGTAGAGTAGTGGACTTCCTGTGGCAGGAGTAAAGATGTTCTTTCTGTGCAAGGGGCTTTCTGACTCTTTTGGGGCCAACATTGGAAGGCATGGTAACTTGTGTTCTTTTGAGCCAGAAATGACCTAGGTATGACTAGGTATTACAGACACTGTCAGGGGCCTGTCTGAAGGAATGCCAAAATAGGCTTGACCTTATTCTATAGACGTTATATATAGATTTTTAGGTCTGTAAAATATGGGGTGGTAGCATTTATTTTCTGATTTCTACTGAAAATGTGTTTGTTTCTTTAGTTTTGCCATGTTATTTTATGATTTTCTCTTGTTTGCATGATTAAATTTTTCTCTATCTCTTCTCCATCTATATTTTTACTTTATTTAATGTGAGGGTCTCATAATGATTCTCTGTTGATGAATCTTTACATGAACTTAGACTATGGTGAACAAATCATCCTGGTAACTAATAGAAGATTTGCTCCTTGAGGCAGATTTATGTTAAGCTTCTAGAACAGCTCTTTAAGTCTGGTCTTTCATAACATCTCTTGAAATCTGGTCCTTTCTGTGCAGCAGAACTTGTTGCACCTATAGTCAGATTCTGTCATTTTGCTGTTGCTCCAGGGGCTTCACGTGCTGAAGATGGCACGTGGAACCTGGCTCCTAAATCTGCCTTTGCTGCTCTCTGGTGCTGTGGATCTTTGAGCAGCAACTTAATGTGTGCTCTTCCTTTGCTGCTCTGGGCCTGGGGCCCACGAGGTTCTGCCCTGCACAGAGACAAGAGGATGATTGACAGGTTTTGGTCTTTTTGAGAGACTGCAGCTTACCCCTTTTGCTGCTGTTCTCCAGCCATGCTTAGCTTCTACTTTGGAAAAGAAAAATGTAGTCCAGCTCAATTCCCATGAAAGCTTAGGAAATTATGTGAAAATAAATGGGTAGGTTTACAGAGTCGAGATATTTTATCTGAGGAAAAGTGCAGACCTGTACTCTTACCCTGAGCTTGGGACTCTGTTGAATTTCCTGGGCATACTGAAGTGCAGCTGTAGGTATGGCACTGCTCCTGGTGCTGCAGACTTCCTGCGTGATCATATCCATATTTTCCAAGTGAGTCATCGCAGCGAACTCTGCTGTGCGCCGAGCAATCCTCCCTGCACCAAAGCCGGGCACGAGTGGGTGGGGGCACCGAGGGCTGCTGGAGGTGTTGCTCCCAAGTCCCTAATTTATCTGTGCAAGTAACACATTAATACCATCAGCAAGGGGAAAGTGAGTGTTGCAGCACTGATTTACATACTGTGAGAGGAGCTTTCCATAGGTTCCTTTGCTTAGTCACCCGCAGGATGCTCATTTAAAAAAGAACAAACAAGGAGTCCAATGATTTCTGAAGGTAAAGCCTGTTCAGAAGTTATTAGGTACAAAAATCAAATATACTACCATAGCAGCCTCACACAGCACAAACATCTATCTTTTTACATGGACATACAAATCCTCTTTTTTTCCCCTGCATATAGAAAAATATTACATAACCACGCTCCTGAGTGTGGAACCATTTCTCTCCCTGTGAATATCTGTGTCTGTATGGAGTAGTTTCCTTGATGGAGAGGAGAACCAGGGGTTTCTATCCACTGTTCAGCAAATAATGCCAGTATGATCACCCTCTTTACTGTCCTATATCCATTTACACTCCTTACACATACAAGAGATATGTCTTTATGAAGTTCTTCAGCATTAACCCTCAAAAGTAAAAAGCTTGAATGGCCAGTCCGTGAGTCAAAATGTATTAGAACATTGTAGCAAATGCACCTCCTGTCTTTAGGTAAAACCCTCAAACAACAAAAAAGTCCCTCTAAGCTCAACAAACCCCCAAGAAACAGTCTGGCAGGGATGGAGCAGCGTGAGATTTGCCTGTTGTAGACTGAGTACCCTGTCTGGAGGCAGAGGAGCAGCTGGTGACTGATTGCCCTGAGCTCTAGTCAGGCAGCAGCATCTGTAGGAAAATGGTTGATGTCCCTGTGAGGACAGGAGAGTCATGTATAACTCATAAGTATCAAAGTCTCCAGTTTAGAACGAAGATTATTTTATCTGCATATTGATCTCTTACAGATGGGAAACTTCTGTTGCTCAGGGTCAAAGATGTGGCTTACATTCATTTGACAGGACATAGACCAATATTTACCTTAATATTACCCTGCAGTAACATGAAGAACAATAAGACCAGGGATAAGACATGTGTGAATGAAGTGTCTGGCTGTATGTAACTTGGTCTAGAGATTTCCAGGTTCCTCCTGTATTATTTATCTAGCACAGGGGCTTGTTTATTCCTTCAGTAGAGAGCAGGAGAAACTCGAGTAAGAGATAGAGGGAATGGCACAGGTATGTGATAGAGACCGTATTTGACTCCAGTAAAGTAGTTTGGGCTGGATTTCAGTCCCTAGAAAACAGGTAACTGACTGATGTCTGACCACAATGATGCAAAAGCATTCCCAGCACTCTCAGGCTCCTTTGAAAGTCCCAGCCTGAAATGAGCTCTCTGACTCAGCTCAGTATGTGTAACATACAGTGACTAAGCCTGCCCCCTTTCTTCTTCCTGGCCACAGAGACACTCCTCTGAGAAGAGCCTAGCTCTGTGTTTAGAAGTTAGTTAGCTAAGTGGGATACTCTCTTCAGCCATATTTATTGAATAAATGCTGTCTTAAATCCCTAGTGATATCAACTATACAAGTTCCTGCCAGCCAGTGTGATTGTAGGCATAGCTGGCAGGAGTACCTTGCCCCATCAAAGGCTCAGTTAGGGAATAGGGGCTGGCTGTCCTCAGCACTGGTGTGGAGCAGAAGGCTATTTCCACATCTGCATTAGAGTAGTAAGGGTGGAGCTGCTCAACAAACACAACTGCTCTGCTTTCATGGAAGAGATGCAATTAATGTTTTTTAATGGAAATAAAATTCTATAGCAGGTGGTGATCCAAAATGTTGACCAAAAAAATGGACTCTAATGAACTGTGCAATCCTCTTAATTTAGTTAGTTTACATAATTACATTTCTACCTCCTACTCAGCTCAATAATGGCACTGATGACCTATCTTGAAAACCCATCTTTGTGCCTTAATAGAAAGATTAAAATTTTGCTGGCCAACTATGCTAAAAATAGTCATCAGTAGTACTACTTCATCTCTGTTTATTTTTAAAGAACTCTGTGTGTTATGTTATTGTCACTGCAATTGGGATCTACAGTTATAGCCAACTCTTCCAAGGACTGGAGAGATGGGGAGGATTGTTTCTGTTCTGAGTGCTCTGGACAGTTAGAAGTTTGTTTTCTTCCTTTTTTCTTTTCGTTCCTCAATGTTTGAGGAATCAGAGACCAATCCCCTGTTGTTCTGTAAACAATACCGTGGGAGCTGCTTAAGTTGACAAAATAATATCTTGAGGTCAGCCAACTAGTGAGCACAGTTCTTCTCATGCCATGTGGTGACGTGCAGTCAATGTAAGGGCACTGACTCATACCACCTGAGTATTTGGCCTTATAACTCCGAGATATCTGTCTACCTGGGATCTCTCTTCTAATGTTGGGCCTATGACCAACATCAATGCATAAGAACACACAATGGTTTTGAGAAGGGCAAGGTCACAAAATCATCCCTTCTGTTCAAGGGAAAAAAAACATTCTACTCTTGACCTTGGACATGTGGTGTTTGGTTTGTTTGGTTTTTTTCCCCCCAGGCTGTTTCAAGATGAGTGATTAAAATATGAAATCTAAAAAGCACTTACAAACCTGCAGACCTAATGTGCTCTGCAGGGAGTGTTTATAATTGCATGTCGTCTCGAACCATTCTGCATATATTATTGCTCTTGTTGCCTTTACAAGCACCACTACCCATTCTGCTCAAGTAGCAGACGGTCAGCAGTGGTAAGCTCACAGACTGGGAGCAGACAGGCTGCAGTAATTCTGTATATTTATTTAATTTATAAATTAAAGAGATTTTATTATTTTTAATGTCGCAAGCCCTTGAAAAACTAGACATACAGTAGTTGAGCTTAAAAATAAAAAAGAAAATAACTTTTTGAGCATAAATCCTGGAGGAGTTTTTCTTTGGTGTTATTTTTCATTGTTATACCTGTTCATTCTGCAGTATTATTGGAGTTATACCACTCGTTGAGGTGTTTAAGAAGAGACTGGAGGTGGCACTTAGTGCCATGGTCTGGTAACCAAGGCGGTGTTAGGTCAAAGATTGGACGATGTTTTCCAACCTTGTTGATTCTGTGATTCTGTGAAATATTCTGCAAATGATGAATCAGTAAGCCATAAATCCTTTGAAATCCCCTTCATATTAATGATACCTTTGTCACTGCCACTGAAGTTTTGGGTTGCTGTACTTGTTTATCTGTTGCCCCTCTGTCATTCGGGGTCATTCCAAGTAACTCCCTTTTGACTACTTCACCAAGAGCTATGCTGAGGTTTTCACCAGGCATGGTGAGCCATACAAAGGTATCTGCCAAAAATTCTGTCATCTTCCTTCTTCAATACGTCTGCAGTCAGCTGGTCGGTTCATGTTCACAATCACTGTCCATGAATTAGAGGTATCAGTAACACACAGAAATCTCACCAACTTAAAACATGGTTTTGTGGGATACTGTGAAATACTCTGGGAAAATAGTTGCTTCCATGGCACAGCGTTAGAGATCTAGTGGTGGAGTCCTTTGACAGCTTTCTTTGCTGAAGTTTACCTTTATTGGAACAAATCCATTGGTCGCTACAGGATAGAAGAGATGCTGCAGTTCCTTGTGTGACCAAGGACTTCCATCAGCAGACACTTGAAATATTTTTTGAACCATGAAGCTGGGGTATCAAACCCAACCTTCAAATGGAGGCCTTCCAGTTTCAAAAGGAAAAACCTTTTAAACAAACTTTGGAACAGTCCAAGGTAGCTGCAGACAATGGAAAATCACTTCTCTGGGAAAAGATATGTACAAATATTTCAAGGCATGAGGAGCAGACATGGCAACTTCAATGGATAGAGAAGAATAGATAGACAGATAGTTTTCTCTATCCTTATTCAGCCTGGCCAGGAGATGTGCATGAGATGCTCACTTCTGTACAAGTGGTCATTCCTCAGCTCTAAAGTGTGAATACCAGCGAGGCAGAACATCTCAGGGGCTCATCTTGCTGGTGCAAATGCCTAGAAGCAGGCTTAGCAAAGGTTCTGTGAACACTCTGAAGCAAAGAAGTTACAAAAGCAGCCCCAAGTATGACAGATCATCAGAATTGCTCAAAAATTTTAAATAAAATAAAAAAAAATTATATATAGTCCTCATTAGTAAGTGCAGCCCTGGTGATATGAAGAGGCTTGTGTTGACTTATTCAATAGGTGGATTTAGCTTTGCGGTATGTGTGCTTGGATGCTAAAAAAAGGATCAGGTTTCTTCACAGAGTGCATAATTTTGCAAGTTTTATACTTATTTCAGGCTGATGATCTCCTGATTATACTGTGTCCTTTTGCTGCAAAGTTGTTGATCTTTGTGGAAAAAAAAAAAGGACCAAAATGTAGAAAATGTAATGCTGTTATTTTGTGGTGACAGGAAAGATGCACCAGCATGCAGGTTTATTCTTATGTGACACATAATTACTCAGAAACTATTTTTAAAACCGGGCTGAAAGAAGTCACAAGGATGGCATAGATAAGCTGTCATTTGACAAACCTGCTTGGGTTGCATGCGGGGAAAGTTTTGGGGAGTGTAATGTAGGGACCGTGGCTGCAGCTACCAAGGCAGGAGGAGAGGGGAGCAGAGAGCCCCTGCCCAGCCTGCTCAGCTCACATTCATGACTACACCAGCCTGCCTGTAACATTCACTGCTTCCCCACTGTAGCAGGCAATGTGCTCATGACTCCAGGAAAATTCTGGCTGAGGGAAAGCTTCCTGGCTGCTCTGCAGGCCCATCTCATTTTTCCTTGCTACAGATAGCTGGCCCTATAGGCATTTAAAATCTCTCTAATGCAAGACATTCTTCTCCTTATAAACCTTCCATCACTAATGTTCTTAGATCATCATGGCTACAGCAACATTGTTCCCCCTGTATTCTTAGCGTTTGCAGAGTTTTATGCCAACAGGAAGTTTAGACTAATGGCCTTTTAAAAACCAGTCACAGAATTGTCTCTGTGTTTGTCTTTATTCTGGGGTTTCCAGACATTCCATGCAGTGATCCTGTTCCACTGCTGCACTGAACTAACAGAACTCTCCGGAAGTGCAGACAGCAAGGCTGGAACGAGGCTTTCTCATATACTGACTCTTGATACATTGTCCTCCAGAGGGGAGAGTGCACAAGGCCACTTGTTTATGCTAGTTCCCACGGCTGGATGAGCTGGTGTCACTGCTTCATTAGCTGTCTGTGTGTGGAGCATGAGGCCACATACATGAGGTTCTGATTCTATGTGAGCACAACTGGGTCATGAATGCATGACATTGTTCCTCAACTGAAGTCCCCTGCACCCAAACTCCTTTGTTTATCCTCTACTATGCCCAGCTCTCTGAGAAGTGAAGCATGCTTTTCTTTTATGCTTAAGAAACACTTTTCACCTATTCATCTGATCCAAGCATCCAGTACATTGTGTTCTTCATTTCCTACACAAACCCGTGATGTGCAGCTCCAGGTATGTAGGACACAAAGGGATCTACTTTATTTCTCATACTCTCACATATCCCCTCACCAAATGACCACTGCAGATGAACATTCAGGGATGTGTCTGCTCTGGGTGAGAGTGAAGAGCTGTAGCTCCCAGAGACACCTCTCGCATTGACAAGGATCTCATTTTACTGAGGCTCTCAGTGCTGGCCAGAATATCAGAAGGGTTACCTTTCAAGCATGTGTGCAGGTCTCCCATGTTTGGTCAACCATGATAAGGTGTCATCTTGGAGATCATCTGGCAGCAAGCAAGCTGAACAAATACGTTTTTACATAAGGCACAAACCCTCTGTGATGTAACTAGGAAACTGAATTATTGTTTCTATCCCTGAAGGCTGACTATTATTTAAAATTCCAAGTTACTGAGTTTTTTACGCTTTACAATGCAGTTTATTCACTTATTCTCCTTTTAAATTTTCAAATACAAGTATCAGACCATGATGAAGGGTACTATGGAAACAGACTGGTTCAATTTAAAGAACAAGCAACTAATCCTTATAGAGCTGTGCTTCTATAATTACGTATATGTAGTTTTGGAGACTCACAAGCAAACTAGGTGAAAAACATTCAGTTAATGGGAATTACTTTAATTTATCATTGGTATTAGAACAGTGCCTAGAAACTTTGAATGATAGGGGATAACTTACTGTGCAATGCAGTGTCCTACAGAAAATAGCAAGAGAATCCCCATCCAAAATAGCTTGTGGTCTATATAGCCAAGAATCAAAGGAAAATCACTTTCAAATATGATGCTGAGATGGAAAAATAAAGATTCTTGGCCAG
>JAOXXN010000082.1:6897726-6935319 GCA_026770055.1 Myrmophylax atrothorax
GGAGGGGAGGGGAGGGGAGGGCCTAGTTTGAAATCTAAAGCCTAAATTTAGGCCTACCTAGCTAAACCCATAACAGAAAGGAAGAAAGAAAGGAAGAAAAAAAAAGAAGGACAAACGGGGGACTTTTAAGTCCTATCTTTTATGAACATATAACTACTGAGTATATTTTTGTGTAATAAGTGGCATCCTGTAATTTGGGATAGGATCAATTTTGAACTGGACAGGAAACAACTCTTCATTTTTTTAAAAAAGCCCTCAAAAAGTCTTGGTCTGATGGCAGCTTTAAAGAGAATTTGATATGAAATGAGATAAAAAAATGACACTGGCTCTTGGTCAAGAATTATGACATCTCACTGGCTACTGCAAAATGAACACCTGGCATCTGCATCTCTTCAATATCAAACACTTATGATCTTCAGGAAGGATACCAGTTGGCAAAAGATGAGCATGATACTACGACACTAACTTGGAGCACAAACACTGTGCTTGAGGGGAAACAACTTCCCACAGTGGTGTTTCCAGTGAGATGATAAACAGACAGACTTGAGCAGAGGGTTTTGATGGCAGATCACCAAGAAAGGCAAAGGACACTTGTCCTAAATGAGATCGAGACATTTGTCTTAGTGTTTACCCACCTTAGATCTGCTTCTTATGTACCTGCTCACTGTGGACAGTCATGTTTTTTTAAAATAAGACTACAGGACTGCATTTGACTTAACATTTACTCTCTGTGCCTAAGGATTTCATACACATCACTGATAATATAACTGTCTCACCTGACCAAGGGTGTCAGGAGATTAATTAACATGCCCACCAAGATACACACCTCTATCCCAATTACGTTCTTCAAATTTTGTTTTGAAGAGCATTAAAAAAATTAATAAAATGCACAGTAAATAGGAAATACTATGATGAATTATAGGTTCACCAGCAATATTTGCAGAAATTAAGAAATCACAGTGCTTGGGAAACTGTTTATGTTCACACATAGTGAAATGGTGAAATACCACTGCTGGTTCACAATAAAAAGACAGATTAAATGACCAACAGCAAAGAAAACTCTTATAAACAAAAATTAACATTAGTAGAAAATAGAAGAATTCAGCAAAACACTCTCCTAAAAGTACAAAGGTACCAAACAAGCAAAAATACTGTTGCCTGGAACTAATTCAGCTGACAATGTTACAGCCTTCGACTCACAAAGTCGATGAAATATCTACTATTTTGCTGGCAATGTTCCTGCAAGTATACCTTAGTGCTTTCAAGTAACAATCTGAGACCTGGATCCTGAAAGGGATTCAGTGAAAAATCAGGGCCTAAACTAATGTGTGAGCTCAGATGTCGCTAGGAAAGGGAACAGAGAGTAAAATAAACTTTGCAGCTCTGAGAGTAAGTGTGATAATGAGGCATCCATCTCTCAGAGAAAGGGTGTCTGTCAGTAGCACAATCAAATGAAAAAACTATCTCTTTCAATGGAATCCTTAATCTTTCCTAGTTATCTGGAAACATCCTTTGGTGAACAGTGCTTTGAAGGCCTTTAGTCTGTAAATGAAGATACTAACCTTGCACACAACTCTCATCTGTGGCTTAGCGCAGCAGACAGGCTACATTGAAAGCAGCGTTTTGAAAACCAAAGACAACTTAGGAGAATAGCAAAAGCTGCACATCACCAGGTGCTGAGCCTGCTCATATTCAGGGTGGGGCAAAGGCACTGACAGGAACCGCTTAAATTTCCTGCTCTACCCAGAAGTTCTCCTGTCTGACCTTGGGCAAGGCAGTCATCCCTTCAATGCCTCATTTCTTTCTGAAACAGCAGCAATGCCTCATAGCACTGTTATAAAAATAAATACAATTATGCAAACAGATCCCAAATGAACCATGCATCTATCACAGGAAAACAGACAAATGAGCATGCATAGGAGTGCTAAAATTATTATAAACACCGTGAAGTTAAGAACAACATTACTGACATGTCTGGTAAAGACTCCATTTCTCCTGTGCAATTCATTATATTCTTAAATAATTTCACAGTATTTCAAGCTCACATTTGAATATGATCAAGCGGTAAGGAATAACCTGCCAGCAGGCAAATAAGCAAACTTATAGGTAGTTCTCTGACTCTGATTTTCATACATCCACGGAAAATGTTTTGTGGAAATGATTATTTTATTATATGCCGTCCTGTCATTATTTCAAACAGAAAACTTGCAAAGCCTGCAGTGCATTACAAAGAACAGTGTAAGAACCTCTACTCAAAACTGTACTTGGTTTGCTCAGGACTTGTTAGCAAATTCCAAACACATAAAAGGACATGCAGGTGAATTAAAAAAACCAAGTCAGATCTTTAGATAAGGATTTGAAAAGCACTCCAGATTCATGCTTCATTTTGCAGACAGGCAAAACCATAATTCAGAATGAGCCAATACGTCACAGGCAAACAATTATGGATAGGAAAGCACTGAAACCATCTGATTCAAGCCCATGAAGCTCAAGACAGGTCTACTACATTATTGTGCAAAACATCATGGCATTTCTTGGTTTTCAGTCATAGTTGGAATGTGTAGGCAAAAGAAATGAATATTAGATTAAATTAAACATCAAGTTTCAACAGAAATTTGTTTTGCATTTGGATTTAAAAAGTCTGATTGAGAGGCAGGCCTGGAATTTCTGCTTAATCCAAACTTGTTTGCCTAAACTTTCAAGATCATTAGAAATAAAAGGAAAGAAACAAGTCTTAGAAAATATAACCTCCTATTTAGTAGCCTCTGACTCCTTTAAATTTTGTCTAAAAATACATATTACAACTTTATCCTGTATATCCTTACTTGAGTGGACAATTGCACTGATGTAAGATTTTTTTAAAGTATTTTACTCTCTAATTCTGTAGAACACATAAAAGAAACAACAACAACAAAAATCTTAATTCCACACCACTACATGAAAGAAAGAAAACCAGAATTAGGACAGGATAACAGAGTGCTATTGATGCACAGACATAGTAATTGAAAAATACCTGTCCTGTGAATTCAAAAGCAAATATGCCTCTTTTGTATGACTACAAAATTACAATAATTAAATAAATTCAAGACTGAGATAGAGACATACAAAGACAGAAAATAAGAATAGCTAGAGTTCACTCTCCTAGGAGAAACAAAGATGACCCTACCTTAAATAATTCAAACTCCTTCTTTGGCATCAACAGCTATCAATCCACAAAGGATATTTGCAATTAAAATAAATACATACGCATCCATTAGGATTCAGGTTACCACCTCTAAGGATATAAACAGCAAAACCCCCACACTTAAAGTAAAACATTTTGCTATGTCTCTATCACCTTTATTCTCAAGTTGGACTATATGAAATCCAGAAATCACACTCAGCCTGTACAGGAAATGTAAATGATTTTTGATGTATCAGTGGAACATGCAACTATTTTAGCCTTGTGAATCTCCTCCTCCTCCACATGCACACTTCAAAGGAAAATTTTGCTCCCAACAGGAGACAGTACCTGGATTGTGCGGGTATACACGGGCTCTGGCCATCCCTGACCACCTTCTTGATTCCTCAGAGGGTCCAAAATGTTGTTTGGCACAAAGCCTGTGCTGCCACTCTTGTTCTGAACCTTCCACCACTGCTTTCTGTCATCCAGAATCTGAAATAAATTGGTAAATTAATTACATATTTTTTCTGACTTTCCTCCTGCCAGCACTCAGGATGTGCATCATTTCAAAAGAAAGCCGTAACTTTGCTGCGTTCTGTGACTGCCAACAGATCTTACAGAGATATGTCCCTAAGAAATCACTGTAGCTTCCTTGATTATCATCATCATTAATTCTACATGGTTGTACTGCACTTTTCAAAACAGGGCTCTCAAGAAAGCATATGGAAGAGAAGTGTGTAATGGAGCTTTGTAAACTCAGACGTGCTGGATCAGACAGATTAAAACCAAGTACTTGCACAGAGAGGCTGGCATCTCTACAACCTACATGCTGTTCACAAAGGGAATAAATAATTACCAATAACCCAAGTAAAAGGGCATTGTTCTGGCAAAGTACAAATTTAGAGAGACAGCACTTCTGAATAAACTGGAACTGAAGCAGGATGGCCAGGAACAGCCAGGAATCTGACTACCTGCTGTACAATCTCTTACAGAACATTTTCTCTCTTTGTTGCTCCTTTCCTTCCAAATCTATCTTGCTTTCAAGGTATCAGCTCCTCCAGGAAAGGACAGTCTGGCACTATACCCAGTGTGTGTACACAGACAGTGTTTGCTAGAACCAGTTATTTAAATGCTATTGTTTAACAGCAACACTAGACAAGATGGAAAAAACCAGACAAATATATTTCTAGCATGGATCCCTACAGCACCCTTCTTAAGTCTGCAAAAATGATGCAAAACCAAATGAACTGAATTTTCCATATTGAGGGAGATAAATCAAGCATGTTGAAGCAAACACTAAGGACAGCCACACTGTTCACAGGAAAGGTACTCTCAGCTTTGAGTAGTACCAGAAATTTTTGTGTTCTCTTTGCAAACAAAATTACCTCTACAATCTCCTCTTTCATGACAGAAAGCTCACTGTTGTTTCTTGCCATAAATTCATACTTGCATTTGGCATATTTCTTGCTCTGTGCTTTATTGTGTGCTTCATAGTTTCTGCAAAGCAAAGATCAGATTATTGTTCAGTGAGACATTCAAGCAAATAAAAAACACAAATGCCCTCTTCCAACAAGCTGCAAAACATTTAAAAAACCCCTTCCTCTTAGCCATAACATGATGCTGCCGTAGAACTACCTATTCATAATACACTGATTTAAGTGCCAAAAAAAGAAATCAAAAGTAAATAAAACAAAAGAAAGAGGTGGTTAAACTACACAGACCTCAAGAACCAGTAACCTTTATCAGCTCACTGCTTGCACAATATATGATAATAACTTAGATTAGCAGGTGCCATTGTTTTAAAATAAACATGTACACTATATTTAGTTTGTTTTCCCACAGAAGGTTAAACAATCATTTGCCATATAAACAAAAGACTACATTTACTATATAATTGATAGCTTGTGCTTTGTATGAAATTGTATTTCTAGTGTTCATCATAAATTGTTTCAAATCTTGCCATCAACACTAGTGGACTTAAACTCTAAAAAAACCACTCACCTCCTAGAAGATCAGTTTTCTTAACTGACCATAAGATACCTTCAACTCTAACAATCTCAGGTTACTTCATCAATTAAAAATAAGAAATAATTTCTCGGCAGTTAGAAACAGGGTTAATGGCAGAACGAGGCATACCACCATTTAGCTCTGTGTCTTTCTGTTTCCATGAGGAAATACCTGTTCAAAACGCCTTTGGTTAAGAACCTACCAGTTTTTTATGTAGTACCTCCTCAAGTTCAGAGGTCCCCAGTCCATTCACAAGAGATCCAAAAAATACCCCAGTAACATTATTTACTTACCGCAAATTACACCCAACAACATAAATCCATACCAGGCGGTAAACCAACCAAATAAATATGTCTGAACAGCTAATGAAAACATGCAGCAATCAATTCCTGAAATGCTGCACACATCACAGAGCAGGGATATAAGTGCAGAGGGTTGCAGTCGGTCCCCCAGGTATGCCTAAGCAATCCAGCAGTTACCTGGCTATTGCATGGCTGTGGAGAACTGTCTCAGTTGATTTGAAGAGCAGAACCAAGGAAGAGTCATATTTAGATTGAAAGATTATTTTGAAAGAAAGACAAAACAGTAAAGGTTTTTAAGGGGAGTGAAAAGCAGGGGATAAATCCCAACTTGCAGAACAGTTGTTATGAGGCTGAACAATGTGTGAGTAATCCAATTTTTTCTGCCATCCACTTAAAATTCTTATAATTTTGAACTCCTTTCTTACTATCTCAGCTCTGACAGTGCTTTTACTTTTAGGTTGCCTTTCCAAAATCATTTCAGTACCTGACAGGAACTTATCAATGGGGCAAGACTATCTACAAGAGCATGTAGAGACAGGACACAAGAATGGGTTTAAATTAAAGTAGGACATGTTTACATTACATATGAGGAAAAAATTCTTTACTGTAAGAGTGGTGAGGCACTGGAACAGGTTGCCTAAGGATGTTGTGGATGCCCCATCCCTGGAAGTGTTCAAGGCCAGATTTGGTGGGGCTCTGAGCAACTCAGTCTAGTGGAAGGTCTCCCTGCCTACAGCAGGGGGTTCGGAACTGGATGATCTTCAAGGTCCCCTTCCAACACAAACCATTCTATGATTCTATGATTTCAATGACTGTGTATTCCTACCTTGTCCACACCTAACTATCGCTCAGGAAGAATTTAAAAAAATGCCTACATTTCAGTTTTACTCCACTCAACAGCAACATGCCCAGAACATGGGCCAGGCAATGGATGCATGCTTCTGGAGAGACTCTAATTCTTCAAGCCCATCCTAATGAGCCAGTTTATTCTGGGCACAAATATTCTGAACACCTTCCTCCATCTATCCACTCCTGTGATTCCTAACTGCCTATCAGATAAACCCTAATTTCAGCCCTCTGCTCCCCAGTGCACTCTCCTTGAGAGCCTAGGGGTTTGCAGGGACTTTCAGAGAGCTTTTCTTCAAATGACAGCACAAAACCAAACTGCATAGCATAAACCTTTGAAACATCACAAAACTTGCTGAAAATATTTAGTATTCTTTCAGCATCAGTTTCCAAAATTACTAATATCACACTGAATGTTTAAGATTCTGACACTTTATTTACATCACCCAAGGAAAGCACTACTTACTGGTGGCCCTGGCATGTTGGAATAAGTTCTCTGTGATTAAAATTTCCATGGACAAGGTTTAACCTACCTGTCCCTCAACAGGTAGTGGGTGGCTTGGTCACTACCTTCAGACTGCTCATTAGGAATGCCAGCTTTGATCAAGTACCTGAAAATAATGGCTGAAAGGGTCAGCTTGAATTTCTCATTCCCTTCCCCAAACCCTTTCCTCCTTGTTCACAGATGCTTCAAAACGTAACTTTACATCAGCTCCCACCAAGCAGGTATTAGATGTCTCAACAGCCGATTAACAAACGGAAGCTTGTGTTGAAAGGACTGTAAGACAGGGGCACACTGTGGATGTTTGCATCAGTACTAGCCATCTAGACTCCTTCCTACAATCAGTGGTGAGAAACAGGCATGTCCCATTTCATAGCTTTCAAAAGACTAATTTCACCTTTCATGAACTAATTCTTAGAAACACCCTTTACCCATCACAAAGGAGGCTTGGATAACTCAGCTGCAGCCAGATACACTGATATCGACAGTTCAACGCAATAAAACACATTCTCTAAACATGAAGTGGAGGCAACAACATTTACGTAGAATACTCTTGCTCTGAAAGGACAAAAAAGGTCTTAACTTACATTATAGATAGGAGTAAGGGATTTTCAGTAAAAATCATCTCTATTTCAAGCTGACTGGTCTTGAGACAAGAATGCAACAGACAACTAAGTCTGAGGAAACAATTAAGAGGTGACTACTCTGCTGTTGTTGTTATGAAGAGTAAGTCCAAAGTTCAAGAAAAGAATTGAGTCTTCAACCTGCACACCACATGGGAATTTGCATGCAGGTTAACAACAGGATCTTTTAGCACACAGTTAAAAACTAAGAGTAAAACTAGGAACTATGAAAGGGTTTTCATTACAATAGTTGTATCAATTATCAGCAATCTGATCCCAAAAACTTAGCTTAAAACTTCTTGCTTGGTACATAAGCCAAAATACTGTTCATATGGCTTATATGGAATATGGTTTGGCATGAGGGAGCAACTCCAACAGTTTTTTACTGATCTACTTCCACAGCTTGTGCTGGTAGAAATTCTCCCCAAAGACAGGGCCAAGGATTGCTGCATTTGACTTTGTCAAGTTACTCAGTTGTAGGCTAAAATGATGGGGGTGAAAGAGGATGTGCAAAAAGACATTGGTTGCTATGCAAACATTTGAGGGCATTTTCTGTAACATTTGAAAAAGAATGGAAGAAACAAGGAGTCACTGTTCTGAAAAGGATATATATATATACCAACCCAGAAAACCTAAAGTAGGAGACTACAGAACACTTAGTGAGCAGCAAAGCAAATCAAACAATCAATCAAAACAAGGACAGGTGGATCTCAGAGTGGACTTGTCATTATTTGTAGTGCTGAAAAAAGCAAAGAGTATATTTAAACACATGGAGCAAATCAGAACTAAAATTTGAACCCTAATAGGAGGATTCTGTGCTTGCAATTGGGTTGGAATTCCACTGTATCATTTTTGACAAAAGCATCAATTTAACATCATAGATAAACAGGGTAGTTTCACAGAAATTATATGAAAAGAATCTTAATTATACACCTTAGAAAAGCAAAAGCAGAATACCCATTGCTAACCAGAATCACTTCCTCAACAGAAATATTGAACTGCTCCAGACAGAACCAGAGGTAATTACAGACACTGCCACCCCAAGAGCTAAGTCGGGACAGTTTTCCACAGCACCACGTACGCCGTTCATTCAGGTTACCTATCTACATGCCGGCTAACAGTTTGCTTAAAGGCAGCAACAGCCGCCCCCTGGTCCAGCAGAGGCCCTCTTTTGTAAACTGTGTTACTGAATGCATACCCATCCGACGGAGGGTAGTCAGGAACACTGGGAGGCTGCAAGACAAAAGAGAAACAAAACCACAAAGTGGATTAGTGTCATCAGCGGCACCACCTACTCACTTAATCCAGCACCCCTAGGGTCCCTGTCAGCATTCCTGCATCCACAGGTGCCCGTGGTTCTGCCATGAAAAGTTAATAACTTCTGCATTTCAAATACATAAACATGGAGATCAAAAGAATAAGAATAAAAGAATTTCTATCCTATGTCATCCCACTGCATTAATATTGCAGTGGATATTCTTTAGAAAAACAGTTCTTAGGGGCAAGGTCCATGTCATCTCTCAGATATCACTACAGCAACATAACTTACAAACAATGGGTGAACGGCATTAAAATAAACTGCACTGCAAAACTGCTTTGAGGTTTTGTTCTAGGGGTACACTTGAAGCCAGAAACCTCTAGCTAGCCAACAGTATGTCTGTATACGAAATAAAGCATCACAAGTAAAATTACCTCTATTGCGGGATCATAATATGAAGCGGCTCATTTATGTCACCCCCCCCTCACTGAACATGATTATAGTCAATGAAGAAATGCAAAAGGGAGGGTACTGACTGGTAGAATTAAGGAATTTAATTAAGGAAAATCATTACAATTTATCACAAGGACATACATAGGAAGATTCAAGGCTTTAGGAGATTCTTTCAAAAAACCCACTTTAAATCCACCAATGATGCTTCACTTCTAAGTAAGATATATTTTAATCACAATTCCTCCAAACAAAAACAAGCAAACAGTTAATTTCTGGACATTATGATATTGAAATTGCTCATTCTGTATCTTTTCCTTATACCACCATCCAGTTGCCCAAGTTATAACGGCTGAGATTCATGAGCAGTTGCCAAATCTCTAAGCCTACTTTATTGGGTTTTTTTGTTTTCTTGTGGGTTACTATTTGGTTTTCATTTTTTTACCTCTCTCTGTGTGGCTACAAGAAAAACCTATCTCCAAGTATCTGACCTGGCACTCAGAGACACTTGCTTAGGAGACTGACCGCTTAGGAAAAGAAATTAAAACCAAACAAAACTCCCCACACCCCAGAATATTCTTTGAAACTGTGTTATTTTCAGGGATAGAAAAGAAAAAAATATTCTCAGGAGTAGGAACCTCCAATGTACTTTTCCTGGTGCCAGAGCAGCCCCTGCCTATCAGGCAGGACAGTACCATGCACCCCCTTCTCTACTCCCAGCACAGCACAGCTCTCCACAGGCAACCATGGTCCTCAGGAGATCAATGACACACTGGGACACAGGGCCAATTAGTCGCAAGAGATGAAAACTTAAATTCTCATCATATTTTTCCATCACTCTTCATTAAACAAGCTGTTATGTCAGACTTAAGAAAGAATAATTATTCTGGTGTCACCCACTCCAGGGTGGTCTTTTTGCTACAGATAAGTAGAATTTTGCACTCATGCAGCTTTTTCCACCTGAGTACCTACAGCATTTCACAGCTATTAAGCAGCTCAGTGCTCTTCCCTCTAAGGGATGTGCTGAGGAGGCATGGGCACAGGGATCCAAGGTACCAAGGTTAAATCATTTGCCCAAGACCTTGGGGGAATCAGTGACAGTCATGAAACTAAGGCCTGACATCCCAGGAGCCAGGCACAAAAACAGCTTCCTATGTCTGGGATATGCAGACATAGATATACAGATATATATTTGTGTGTGTATGTGTGTGTCTCTTGAAGGTTAAGACAAAGAGGATAAGTTGCATAAACAATTAACAATGCAACCAAACTTACCATCATGAAAAAGAATGAAATCTACTCCCTGAAACACAAGCAACCAAAACACCTCAATATACTCTCCCCCTTCAAATTTGTTTTAGGATATTATATATATAAATTAAAATCTTAGAATCAGAGTTCTTTGTACCATTGAAAAGGTTTCACTACTATTGTCATAATTACTATTATTATTATTGTTGTATAGGCAGTTAAATGCCACCCTGACATCCGATCCTGTCAGATCTCAGAAGCTAAGAAGGGTCAGCCCTGGATAGTACTTGGATGGGAGACCTGGGAATACTGGGGGCTGTGTAGGTTCTAGTCCTGAGGACTTCACTGTCACAGTCCAAGCTCGCTCGGCCATGGCAGATGAATCTTAGGAGTTAAAGGGTGGGGCCAGTTCCACGCATGCTGTGCCTCACCTAAAAAATCCACTGTGCAGGCTTGAAGGGCACACCCACGTGGGTAGAGCCCTTCCCAAATCTTCCTTCGCTAAGCCTAACCATGCATATACATACATTATTGTTGTTGTTATCTTTATTATTGAGCACAATATAAACAAAAAACCACAGGGAAATGTAGAGCAGCAGTGAACAATGAGACAATGTTTGATGAGACTTTTTGGAGAGATGACATGGGAAGGGGGTGACAGCAATTTCACATTATTGCACCCACGAACATTACTAAATGCTTTTTCGCTTAACATGAAGTACTGGCAATAACTTAGGTTTTGGTGCATTTCTTCTTTTGTATCTTGTTAGTCACAAAGCCAAACAGTGTTTTAGGCAATCAGATATGTATCATGTTACCCTCCTTTGCTTGGCAGACTTTTTACCAAATTTGTTTATCTTTATAGCTGAGTAGACCTTTTGTTTTACTAACAGAGATTTTCATGAAAACAAAGTTTTACTGTGAGTAGGCAGTTTTGATAAATTTTTGCTGGAGAGGCTTTATTGTCTCCAATAAGAGAATTACTCTGCAAGAAAACACCATCCCAAAACAGCCATTAATCATTCCCCCCAATCTTCTTCCAAATGTAACCTTTTTACTGACAGATGAAACCATATATATTTAAAAATTAAGACAAAATTCAGTATTGTTGTGCTAAGATGTACTCCAAGTATGGTACTGATGTAGACTGCCCCACAAAAATAGACAAAAACTATAAAGTGAACCTAGAAAATTCTTCAGTACCCTTCTATATCTTAGCTACTACCAGGGGACCTTGGACTACCTAACTAAACTTAAAACTAAAACCAGCATAGAAAAAGAAATCAAAATTCAAATTATATCTAGTGTACTCCCCCCAAAAATTTCTCAAAATGAAAAAATTTACATGTTTAAAAAGGCAATAGGGTTTTTTTGTTAATTAGAAAGCAAGAAAATTCACACATATTCTTAAAATTTTGACAAAAATTGAAGTTCATTTTCTGACTAATTCTACTGAAAAAGTAGTGATAGAATCTTGGTTGAGGAACAAAGGAGCTGACTAAAAAGCTGACCAGTAAATACTCTCTGGTTTCTCTGAAGGCTTTAGATGGTGGTGCATGGTTCCATCCTCTAAAAAGAACAACCTAACTTTTGCTAAATTTATCACGTTCCTTTGGAAAAAAAGTTGGGAAAGTATTTCATACAATAATCCTCCTAGCCAGCAGTTATGTTTCAGAAGTAGGCCTAAATTACAGTATGGCAGGTATTACTTGTATGTATTGCCCTGATAGCACTTCTGAATACTTATTTGCAATACAGTGAAAGTATTAAGAAATGAATGAAATATTCAATTCCATATTTATGAAGAAGCAGTTTAAGTTCAAAATTCCACAAAAAGGGTACTTTATTTCTTTCAGTCTATGTGCCTGTGCATGGAGAGCACATTTGAGAGTACTTTTCTTCAAATACTGCCTGAAGTATACATGATCAAAATCAAAGCGATCTGATAGCAGAGGGCTGGAATCAAACTGAACCTCAGGGGCTTGGACTGTCCTCTGAAGTACAAGGAGAGCAGTGGGCAAAAGCCTTAAATTTCTCCTAATAGTATTTTTGGTGGCTGAACGGCTATTTGGTTTCATACAACTTTAATGTAAGTGCAAAGAGCTTGCACTGATGTGGCAGATGCCAGAGAATGGTTACTACAACAGTATCACTGAGCATTTTTCTGAGGAAGGAAGCAGTTGGTATTGCCTTCAGCTAATTTGCAGAACACTGTCACAGGTAACCTACCTCAGCTGATATTCTTTTCATCTCTTGCTTCCGCTGTTGCTCTGCAACATTTGCCACAGACTCAGCCAAATGATTGAGTTCTTGCTCCTTTGGAGCTCCCAGGAAGTTCAGCAAAGGAGGCTCCCAACCATTTCGGAAACGGG
The DNA here is from genome assembly GCA_026770055.1 of Myrmophylax atrothorax. Classification (NCBI taxonomy): domain Eukaryota; kingdom Metazoa; phylum Chordata; class Aves; order Passeriformes; family Thamnophilidae; genus Myrmophylax; species Myrmophylax atrothorax. Next base: position 6,910,501 of record JAOXXN010000082.1, read on the forward strand.
GGACATACGGTGGAATAAAATGGTCTTTGGGCCAATCAGCTCTGTATGAAAAGTAAATTAGGTATCTGTATCAAGGGCTATACAAATACTGATTTAATAGGTTACTAAAAATTAAAATGCTTTAGAATTTTCATTAGTATACAGGAGAGGCTAGGATTATAGTACAGGCAGAATCATGCTAGAACACAGAAAATCAGCAGCAAACATTTATTTACCACGACTACCCTCCCTGCAGAAAGAAACTGCACCTGCTGCAAGGACATGTGTTGTGGTTCTACCACAGTACTAAAACAAAACAAACTTCTGTCTTGTACCAAAGGATTGGTAATAGAAGAGTCAATCAAAACAAATCTGGGATTTGTTTTAACAGTGAAAAGGAGAAAAATATTGCTATGGTCTGTTTTTGTGTGAAAGCACCAGCCAAAAGACTTTAAAGAAACAGCCAGCTTTGTAAGAACACCTGAAAGCATGTGTGAAGCATGGAAGCTCAGGGGGCCTAGCTACACTAAAACAAAAAGTTAAATAGCTTTTACTGACAAAAAACCCTCACCCAACTCTACATGCTCCAAGACACAGGAATTATCATCACATTTGCTATTTTATAGTCCAGACTGATCTTTATAAAATACTGTACTACTTTTCAGAGTTCTATTAGCATTCTCTGTTGTAACATAAAATACCTAAATTAATGCTTTCATGCTCTGCCTCTGCACTACACTTAACACTCCATCTTGCAATATAAATTAATGTGGAAGCATGAATGGGAATGTACATTAGTCTTTTAACAGGCTCATTGCCGACACTGCTCAAAATTAAGGGACAAATGCTGCCAGTGTCATGAGCAGTCAGCAATTCCTAGCCTGTTAGCAGGCCTGAGCTAAGTCAGTTACCCTTGAGTTTTATCATTCAACTCTGCTGCTACATCCCACCTCGGTGTACCTCTGGCTACTGAGATCAGTCAGAGCATCAATTCTAATCTGCACAGGTCAACCAACTACATTCTAAGTGCTTCATTCTTCACTACCTAACACGAGATATTTCTCTTTCCATTAACCTTTTTTTCAAAAATGGACTAAATGAATGGATGAGGGTAGTTCCCAAGACAAAAAGCTCATTATTTTACCCAGTGATTCATTTTCCCTGCACGGAGCTCCAGTGCTATGGGGCAATTTCCCCTGCCAGTCCCCCACAGGCCGCTATGAATCTGGCAGAGCTTGAAGCAAGCAAAGGCAAGTGAATGGTGCTTTGCTGGGATAAGCTCTCTGGCAATCACAAGGAGCTGCACTTCCTGTCTCCAGCTCATTTTGTAGTAGCAGGCTGAATAATAGGCCTAGAGGACAAATTTGGACATTCCTGATCCTTCAGCAGAGTGAAATCAAGGGAGAGACCTGTGTGTCACTCCCACTACTCTGATGACCTTCGTTGCTCCATGCTCTTGGGCTTTCCATGCTGCTTTTCTTACCAGCAAAACACTCATCAGTTTTTAATCAGCCAATTAATTTTTTTAATCCATCTGGGAGACATTTATGTTCCAATTTGAGATCTAAGAGCAAGGATAAATAAACACAAAATACATGATACATTTCCAGCCCAAATGACTGCATACTTCATCATCATCAAATATACTTATCTACCACAGATTACAAAGTCAAAATGTTCTTTGCTAATATTTTTCTTTTGCATGTTCATTTCACTTGATTTCAAACTGTATACTTACCTCAAAATCAACAAATGCATAAAGACGTCAACTTTCAGCTAGGTCTAAATGCAACATATGCACATGTAGCACAGTTGAGTTGACAAATATTGTTTCAAAATTATAAACAGTTTTTATAGCATTGATATACTTTTAAAGAAGACATTGTAAACTTTTAATAATTATTGGAAATTCAATAGACCTCTGTATGCTCTTCTTTAATGTTTCGTCACCTTTCTATTGCACTTTCTTCAAACTCATTTTTAATGAAGACCAGATAGATGGGTTGAAAAAATAATTACGAAAACCAGCTGGAAACATGTGAGGAACAGTTCAGAAAAAAATGACTGCAAAAGGTTATGTCAAGAGATTCAGGATATCACAGAATAAAAAAATCCCCAAACAAACAACAACAACAGTCTGCACTTTCTCTTTCCTCAAAATCCCAAATTCCAATTAGACTAAAAAGTTCCTTTCCAAAAACTTCAAAGAACAGTTCTTAAGAGTCCAAAGCCTAATAAAAATATATTGAATTTACTGGGGCTGGATCATCTGGTTAAGAACACGTCAATAAACTTGATTTTAGAGATCTTCTCGAAACATGCAAAGACTCATCCTCACCTGGCTTTGGTCCAAGTGTCACCCAATGACATCCATAACTGTCCTTCCTCACTGGTGACGGTGTATCGCAGGAAGTCTATAGTATCTTTTGTTAAGAGGGGGCTGAGTACTGTACCAGCAAGCTCTGGGCCTCCTGTTGTCTGCACCACCTAAATCCAAGGATTAAAATAATACAAACAGCATACATACTGTCAGTATGGAAGTTACTGTGAATAAGACACATTGGGAGCACTGTAGGTACCATATAATGTCCTACAGATGAACAAAACCATTCACTGCTGAACAACTGCTGTTCTGGTCACCAACCATTTTTTATTTAGACCCACTTTTGGCAATGTTATTTTTGCTCTACTGATCAAAACCACGCATACTTCCATTAAATAGACATATAGCTATGCTTTCAACTCTCCTCCTGCATTATGTAAAGCATCTCTATTTTTTTCTATTAATTAAAAATGAAAAAAGTGGACATAATTAGTTTTTCAGATAAAATATTACAGATTTCAGACAACCATCTTGGGAAATTTACAAAGGAAATTATAAAAGCTTGTTTTATGTCATGGACATTTTCTAACTAAAAATTGCTATTCTTCAGTTATCTGGTTGTGAGGCCTTAGCACTTCAGTAATCACCAGACCATCTCTATGCTCCTTGCAAAGTAGCCACAATTGCATCAACAACAGACTCTGTCCAAAAGCAGGAACAGCTCAAACTCACCTCTGGCCCATATGTGTAATCTATGGAATGACAGTGAATATTTGTTATTTCTGTGCAGTCTAGGAGAAGTAACATGTCTGAAGACTCTACATCTATTTATTTTGCAATCTAGGTTGAACATGTGATTGTGGAAAAAGTAATACCTAGAGGAGAGGAAAGAATCCCACCTTTACCTTATAACTAGCAACAAATTAGTGCAGTGGCCTAGGGGGAAAAAAACCCACTGTGCCAAGCTCTTGTGCCAGTAAAGTTTCTGGCAGAGAAACAGTTCCTCAAGAGAAGAGAATATGAATTAAAAATAAAAACAATTAAAAAAAATAAAATATTTGTATCTCTTTTTCTCCTTATTAAAGTTAGAACACCTTGCAGAGTGCAGCAACCCAGTTTCTCAGCATGCAGATGAGCCAGTGTGGAAGGAGCAAGAAGGGCTGCTCCAGCAGAGCCAAGCATTTCCCGAGGCTCTGCACCCCGAGGATGGGGCAATGAGCACCACAATGGCTTGTGCTGTGCAGCGTCGGAGCCGCTGCTGAAGGGATTCCTGCACAACGTGGCTGTGATGGGTTTAAAAAAAAAACCTAGCTCAAACCGAGACAGTGGCTCAATGGCCTCTTGGCACAAGAGGAATGGCACAACAGGGGCCATAACATAACTGAGAATTGGGCCAACAGTGTCCTGGAGCACATTCAGACAGGAACTGCCTGTATTTATGCTTATATACAGCTGTTTCTTGTAGCTCTGGGAGTTTTAAAATGTGCTCTGCTTTTGCTGTCAAAGGCCCTAATTTAAAACCATATTCTTTAGGAACTGGAGAGGCTGTAATAAAACCCCCAAAACAAACAACAAAACCCAAACAAATATACTGCAAAAACCCCACCAATAAAACAGACTAAGAGAAAGTCATTTGTGTCCATATGCCTCTCTCATCAAGTTAATAACTCATTCTGTAGTTCAAAGTGACACAGCACCTCAGAGGTCATAGCAAATAAAGATTTAAATGACTAGCTACAAGATAGAGGGTTGCACCTTGTAATGCTATTTTTCACCTTTAATAGACCCTAGAAGAACATTTCTTTGGATTTGTAGGACTTTGCTGCATTCTCAAAGAGGCAAGGGCAGTGCCTCTATTTAAAAATATTGCAAAAAAAGAGACAGTCTATACTTTTTTGAGAAATATATATGCCATGCAAAAAATTATCAAGTGATCTTGTTCTTTTAATCAATTTATGCTTGCTGTAAAAATACAGCCTAGCTTGCCCTCAAGCTGGCCATCTAGGTACTGGTGACACAGTAAAATGCCAACAGAGAGTCAGGAGGGCAAAAACTCCAGCTGATATAAATTCCCATGCTGCTAACACACTTGGGGGTCAGCTTGTCAGCAGAAAAATGTGAAGGTTTAAGCAAAATGGAACCTTTTTCCTCAAGACTTCCTAAAACCCTAGTTGCATGTGTATCCTGACAGGAATGAGCAGTTCTGTTTTCTCCCCTCTTCCTTGGTGTTATTGCTTGTGAGATCAGTGCCTTCTGTAAGGTAGAATAGCAGCACAAGGCTCTTCAGGGGAAACCAGTCTGTCCTTCTATGCTTACACAGCATCTGGTTTGGGGCTTCCAGTACTGACACTTTCTCAAAGCTATGGACACAATGTTTTTCAACCACCTCACTGGCTGGAGATGTGCTTCTTAGCTTTTATGCATTTCAAGGTAGCTTAGTGAAAGATTCTTTTTTATTTTATTACTTTCAGCAGAATTGGGCAGCTCTCCTGTTGACTTTTGCCTCCATTTGGAGATGCATGGCACAGGAATCTAGGGACATGATTTCCACTCTTGGGTTCAGATTCCTAAAAGTTCATCAGTACCTGATCAACTCGATCGAATTGTGAGACAAATGTGGAATCTCTTTTAACAGCATGTTAAGCCTCATAAATAAAGTTGAAAGCTGGAGAGAAAACTTGTCCTTAGTAAGACTGTTGTGTTCTTGATACTCAAAAAGATTGCAATATTATTCTTAATGCCTATTTAGCTTAAAATGATTAATGGTAAAACCAGTTTGGACCAAAGAAGATGCTGATAAAGATTCATATACTGGATATTTCAAGTTGGGTTGTGTAGTAAGAACTGCTAAGACCATTCCGAGCTTAGAAACAGAAACAAAATCTACCTTCAGTGCCTCTGTTATTTTGACCAGCCACAAGCCAGGATGAACAAACAAAACCACCAAGTTACTCTGAATATGAAAGGACAGGGAACAGAATTTCAGTAGTTTAGAGTAGCTTATCCAAGTCAGCTTTAAATATCTTAGAAACGGCTGTAACTTAGGTATTTATGTTTTCATTGCTTACCTCAATTAACACCGTGATTGGCCGTAGAAAGCACCACAGCTGGCACAGCTTTGAGGAACATATGTTAAGAAAACATCAGTTTGCCTGGAAGCTGATTTTAATGGGGTAGTTTTGTGGCTGATAGCAAAACGGGGAAAAGATTCAGAGCTTTCTTCTTTGGGCTATTTTTTGAATTGCAAGAGAAATTTCCTTCTTGTGCTTTCTGAAAGGTAGATAGAAACCTCTGATACTGCAGAGGAAAATGCAATTTAATAAGATTACTTAGCGTTCTTTGTTAAACTAAGGGAAAGCTTCTAGCTTTTCTATTGTTTGTCAGGGCTGTAAGGAAAGACTTAAGAGATGTGAGAGGAAAACCAAAAAGACCAGACAACTGTACAGGTAATCTGTCTACCTACAAATAAAGAGAAGTGATCATTTATTCTCAGTAAAAGGGTGACAACAGAAGCCTTAGATGTGATAGACTAGAGACACTTCAGTAAAATATTTGGAGAAAACATTGTCATTTATACAGAGAAGAGAGAAACTGCAATGTCATTTATCAGCAATTTGTGAAATAGGTGGATCTTCTTTGTCTGCTGTAGCCTAACCCATGATCAGGTACTTTGTCTTACTGAGAAAGAGTAGGTTGAATCTGTAGTGTCAGGGAAGCAGAGGAAGGTACCAGACCTTACTAGAAGGTGTGTTTCTGACTCAGGGATGTGGAAGACAGTGACTTTTTTGGGTCTTTCTACATTTTTTTTTCCTCTCTTCCCTGCCTGTGCTCTACACACGCACACCTGGGGTTTTTTTGTTGTTTGTTTTTTTGGTTTGGGGGTTTTTTTCTTTTTTTTTTTTTACTCAATCAATTGCTAGTTAGCACAAAGTACTTGTGCTGCAATAGGTGCCAGGTCTGGGGAATTAGTTGTTACAAATATTTGTGTCTTCTACTTTTAATTCCAGGGTTTATTGTTTAGCCATATAGTAAACCCTCTTTCAGCTTGGAGAATGATTCAAAAGTATCTACATGAACAAAAGTGATTCAAGGATACAAATTGTTTAGGAGATTTGGAGATTACCATTAATTATGAAAAATGAACAGGATACATTTGCAGTGGAAGAGAGGGAATGCTGTACTGCTGCGCTTCATTTAGTTTCTAGAAGGATCTTGGGTGTTGGGAGGTGTTTACTGAGCCTACTGGCAATGAAAACAGAAATAGACAGTGACTGATTTAATTAAATGATAAAAATCTATCACCACCATGCCAAAAAATGTGCTTGAGGTAAACAGCACAGGGAGAAAGAGGCACATGAATAGCTGTCATTTCTGTCTCTGACAGGTGCCTCTGGACTCACTTTGGACTGAGGTAAAGCACTACCAAGGGGTGGCATGAAGAGGGAAAGTAATTTGTTCTTCTTAGATGAATGAATTGCCAAAATTCCAAAAGCCAAATATGTGATTTCTGCACAATTCCTTACCCTGCATCAAAAGACCTAAGGTAACCTCCAGTTTGCAGAGCTTCCTTTGAAGAATTTTTTATATGTGAAAATTGACCTTATAGGAACAATGAATTGAGGGGGAGCTCACCAACATGGAGCTACAAAGACACTTTCCTTCTTCTGACACAGTGTGGAGTCCGTAGGCTGCTCTGTACTCTCACTTGGTTCATAGTTATTAATATGGTTTTATTTTCAGACAGAAGAAATTGAAATCATCCTGACAAATCTAGGGTAAGCCTAAGTTTGTAGTTAGACAAAATAAAACACTGAAAATTTCTTGGTCCAAACTTCAGACAAGCAAGAAAACTGAGGGATTCCTAAAGCTGATGAGCAAGCCTTCACTAATCTGTAAAATGTCTCTAACTCCAGTACAATATGAGGTGGTGGGTAGAGACTGAGTTACTCCATTGCTGAAGTGAGGATCTCATGTCAGCCAATGGGGTCCATTTACCATCATACGGGGGGGGAAAAAAAAGCTAGTAAAGCAGCAGTACTCAATAGCTGATAAAGATGGTCAATTAGATGAACCTATTTAATGATTTGAATGAAAACTGACATTTGCCGGTTTCTGTCTGTAATCTGATATTATCTCTTTAAAATACTTTTGTTGAAGGTCAGTGTTCCAGTTAACTTCATCTGTTTATTTTAACTTCTCCTCCTGAATGACTTTGGCAGAGCACATTTTTTTCTTCTTTTAGAAATAGAATAACTTGTCCTCTGAAGAAAAGAAAAAATTATAATCACTGCAGTAAAATCATTTTAAATTAAATTATTTTACAAGTGTGTCCTGACAAGAGACTGTGGGGTTTATCACTAGGTCTCTAGGAGCCTAATCCCCTTCCATCCCACTGCTTTTAGATCTTTCTTTTTAATGTAACCTTAGATTGATTTGGTATGCATATTATATATATATACACACACACACACACACAGATACACACTATATAGTATATATACACTATATACTACATATCTTTTGGAATTAGTTTTCCAAAGCTGGCACTCTTAGGGTGCTTGTGGGATTTTATTTTAGCTGAGAAGTGGTTAAGAAAGGCTGAACTGCAAAGAAATTAACAGTAGAGTAAAGCAGTGGGAGATTGTACACCAGCTGAAGTGAGAGTTGACCCTTTGGGAGAACTCAGGAGAGCCAAAGAGATGTCTTTTCATTCAGCTGTTTGTGGAGAAACAGCAGTGATGAGCTCCAGCTGTCTCTCTCACTAGAGGCAATTACAGGTGTACTTCCCCACACTTGACAACTCATTTTCTAGATCTGTAAAGCTAGGATAGCATGTAGTTCATTAGCTCCCAGTGGTGATGTATATACAGTTTTTTAGGTTTTAATGAAAGCTAACCATAAAGCCTTAATACATTCTGAGCTTCTCCAGTGCAAGGAAACAGGAATTGGTTCTGACAGCTCTCATAGCTGCTGTATTTTAATATACTGGGATAAACATGGCTGTAGCCCATATGAGCACCAAGGGGGAGAGGGATGGGGGTGGAAAAGTTGGTATCTATGTGAGAAAGTATAGGACAATATGTCTTTATAACTTTATTACAGTCATTCATGAAGGAACCTGTCGGGTTTGGTGTTTTGTTGTGCTAGACATGGTATGCAAAGAATATCAAGAAAGAGGGATGTTTTGATGAGAAGTGATCCTCCTGTCTAAGTCAGAGAGGCAGGTGAGAGGAGACAGAAGGAGAATTCCCTTGGTACATGCTATTCAGTCTTCCCTTTTTCCCCCCCTTTTATTAAGTCTCCTTCTCCCTGTCACATAGTGTTTTTCCCCAAAGAGTAGCAAAAATATGACATACTCAGACACTCATCCTCTTCCTTGAAATGTTGTGATATTATTGTTCACAATATATGGAAAAAATCTGAAGGGTGTTATTTTTTTATTTTCTTTTATGTCCCCAACTTGTTTCTTTCTGTGATTCAGAAAAAAATTGAATAAAATCATAATTTTAGAATACCTTTGTAGGAAGTTCATCCCAGAAGACCTGGAAAAAGGGACATGTAGGAAGAGAGTAAAGAAGTAGACTGAAAACTAGAATAAAGAAAAGAAACAGTTGGGATGTTCTGAAAAATTCCCTCAAACAGAAATTTTTCACTAGATTACAAAAAAATATTCAGTTCAATTTGATATGGATTTTAAAGCTTCTTTTCTGGTCTTGAAGATACAGCAGAGAGAGAGAAACTCCACCTGTCAGAACTTCCTATTCTGACAGGTGGAGTTTCTACCCACAAGTAAGGGAAGAAGATCACAAATTGTCATGGAAAACCTTCTGTGTACAGGATTCTCATTATACTTAGGTGGAGCCAAGAGGATTTTCAGTGGGTTTACTGTAAAGCATAACAGTGACTTTTGAAACTCCAACATAAAAATGTTTTTATGTGGGTAGATATCTGTAGCTAGAAACAAAGCATGGACATATATAAAGCTTAATTGTGGTGTTATGGATGAAGCAGAGTTGGAAACTTCAGTGTAATTTCATGAATGTAGGAATGACTACTTAGAACAAAACTCTTGACTAACAGGCACTTCCCAGGAGTGCCCTATGATGTGCCCAGACCCTGGAACACGTAGATTTTTGACGGGAGGAGAGTTTCATTGGAAACAGGAAAAGCTGAGGTAAACACTGGATAAGAAAAGTTCATCTATACCCAAACTGTTCACTGAAAATTTCTGCAATGCAAATCTGGTTTACCAGTAGAGGAATAGAGTAAAAGGAGAGAGGAAAGAAATTGAACAGAATATCTGACAAATTTCATATGCTGAAGAGCTCCCACCCTGGCTGCACTGTTTGTGCACAGACAAATTCCAGTAAAATGCTTCATTTTTAATATTGCAATGAATCTGTCAGCTCATTTGTAGTGTCTCATGCCAGCGTAGTGTGCACCTCAGAGACGCCACTGTCACTGAGCCCCTGCCTCCTGTGGGCTGCTTTGTCAGCACAGCAACCAGGAGACACTGCTGCTTCTTTATATTACTCTGAATTACAGGGGATTTTTGCTCTTGGATTGTTGTGTTTCCACCAGAATTTTCTCTGGGCCTTTTGCTGCTGGTTCAGTGCTTCTTGGCAGCACCTACTTGATTAGGGCTGCAGTCTTAAATAGAGAGAGCACAAGCTCAGAGGCTTCTCTTTGAAAGAGTTTTATATCATGTTTGGTCTTGATCTATGTACCTTATACAGTGCACTGTTTTACTGTTACTTGCATAAGCTTTTCTGTGTTTCTGGAATGTGTGTGTAATTTCTGTACAAAATGGACATAATTTAGCCATGACAGTAAGAGGTTTAGATTGGGAGTCTGACAATCAAATATGAGTGAGGTACCTCTGAAAGAGCACCACGAGGGTGTGAGAACTTTTAACTGTTTTTAAAATACTAAACAACTTCTTCTGTGACAAGTAGAGGACACGTGGCCAGAACAAAGACATCAGAACTTTTTTGTGGGAACTGATTTTTGGATGTCAAGGATTCTTCTCAGAGCAATTGCAAACATGTTAATAGTGCCAATTTAATCTCACACAGTTCAAATTGCCTTCAAAATTAGTAGTTAATTTTCATGTATGTTAAATATATCCTCTGTATCATGATGAACTTTTTATCAACCAGAAATGTTAAATTGCAAAAATGTTGGGAAATTGGAATACAATAACAGAGCTGAGGACACGTCCTTTAATTAGGGTATTCATGCAGGTACTGTTTTCTACTAAAACACTATTCATTGAAAAATAGTCTTCTTTGGAGGTTATTCGACACCTCAGTGAAGTTGTTCATGAGTCATAGATTAAAACCTTAAAGAATGAAAGAGCAGGAAAGTTCATACCACTGCTGATCAATCACTAGAAATGAAGTTTGGTCTGTGTCAGTAACACCACTTCAAGCAACGTGGAAATCGCATGTTATCCCAGTAGGTGGAGATGATACAAACAACTTCAAAAAACATGCAATTGTTTTTTTGGCTAAAGACCTGGAAAGAAATTACACTGAACAAAATGTAACATACTCCTGAAATTAGAGCAACACTGTCTCCTGGTCAGCTGGCTCTAGTTCTAGTGTGTCAGAAATGCTTTTAGTGGAGACAGTAAAATAATACCATTGAATAATAGGTACTGGGCTTTTCTCAGTTTATGTATGCTCTCTATTTACATGGATATCGGGCATGAAAATGAGAAAATCACAACAGCAACCCCAGCCTAGGATATCTGTGACTCTGGGTTACCAAGGTCAGGTAAATCCTTGGTATGGAGTAGTTTCTGTACAGAGCTGTTTGGCACTAAACACCACACAAAGTCTTGAAATGGCAAGTACCTTTCCTTAGATCGTCATGTCTTCCTCTTGCTTAGCATCAAATACTCCATCCTGGTTTTTTCCTCCAGATCACATTTCTAGTTTTCACATGGGCTGCTCCTGAGCTCTTGGCTACCTCTTCTGTTTGCATTTTTTTCTGTGTCATTTCTCTGCAGTAACTACCCCCTCTCACCCCCTCCCTCCACCCTGTCTTCTGTACTGACCAGAGACTTTGATCTGTGTGATGTGTGAAGCTTATTCTGTCTCCCAAAGAAATCTAGTTCCCTCACAAGGGGAGATGTAACTCCTTAAGAGGGCATTTTCTCCACATAAACAAGAAAGGCATGTGTTATTTCTACACTCGTAGAAGTGTCCCCAGTCTTCCATAGGCCTGTTTGCATATTAGAACTTCTCCAGATATGTGAGGAACAGCAGTTTGACAGACATTTAGGGAGGTTATTTTCCTGTGTGCAGATCTTACTGTGCTACGTGCTGTGATACCTGACAAAGTTCACACAGCGACTGCCTGAATATCCTTAAAATTTTGTTTTATCTACAGCTGAGAACTTGATTGTATTGATTTTCAGCTTTCAGCTTTGCAACTTGTTGGAAGGTCTGGGTATACCTGTTAAAGTGAGATGGTTCAGGCTCTGGTGTTCAGAGCTGTGCATGAAAGGCAGCGAGCAGTGCTCAGTGGTGTGTTCCTGGCTGGCCAGCAGGTGGTAACCAGCAACTGCGATTCCCAGAGGAGATGCTGCTGTCTGGAAGGGATACAATTTGAGGCATTGATATTCAGTGGGAAGGAGGAGCATGGAAATCAGTAATACTGAAAGGAAGAGCTAAAATAGCCAGCAGTAAATTAGACATGATTCTGTAGGATGATATGTTGGGGAAAAAAGCCCAGTAGGATTTTATGCTTCAAATGTAGGCTTCTCAACACACAGCTGTGACATACTTATTCCTCTTTCTTTAGCTCTAGGGGTGGCAGTACCTAGAATAATTCACAATGTTCTGACAATGGAATATACATACACCCCCAAAGGAAAAAACAGACAGCCCTAAAGAGATCAGGCATGAAGAAGCGTATTGCTAAGACACTCTGCAAATAAAGGGCCAACAGAAGTCCACGTATTTGTAGTAGAATTACATGTGGCCAGAAAAAGGGTAAGGGATGAAAACCTAATTTTATGTCAGAAAGATGTGAACATGCTAAATAAGGAAGTGTATGGATGCGTAGGAAAAAATGAGTAGAATAGAGTCCTTAGTCAAACTAAACATCAGGAAAGATCTTCTGAAAGTGAGAAGTCAGCAGTCCCTCAGGGGAATTATTGGAAGTCTCCAACACATTTAAATCATGGGAAAAACCTTTAATGTAAAGAAATACAGAGATGAACAAGCTACCAGAAACACAGGCAAAGAGGAAACAGGGGTATGATGTCCAGTTTCTTTTTTGCCTTTGCCTGGGAAAGCAATAGATGCAGTGATGCTTTGTTTTTCAAACATAGATTCTGAGAGTGTTACGTCATGAAGCAGTACTGTAGCCAAGACATCTGTGCCTGAGTCCACAAACACCTGTGCTTGACTTCTGAAATTTGCCAAGTAACCTAATTTTCTCCTAAACCATCAGTCTTGATAGCTGAGACTTAATACTCCAGGAGCTACCACGAAATAACTCTGAGAGCTTCTAAGAGTTTAGTCATTCAAGTAACCAGTGCAAAGGTGATATTGCTGCTTCTTTACACAGACATAGTTGTCCCCTTCTGTGAATGTTTAAATTCCCAAGTTAAAGAAGATGCCTATTGTGCAAGAATTCAAACAAAACAATGACAGAATCATAGAATAATTCAGATTGAATAGGATTTCAGAAGGGCATTTTGTCTGATTTCTTTTTCAAGGCTAGGTGAACACTAAATTCAAACCATACCAAGTTTGATTACAAATGCTTATGCATAAAGAATCCAGACTACCAAGTACAAGTACAATTGAGCAATAGGTCTTTCTAAAAGACACTGAGAAATCCGATCTTAATAAAAACTTGCTCCTAAACTTGACCTTAAGTAGAAGAGAAAGCATTCTGGAAACTGCTAGCACTCACTTCCACCTTCTGCTGAAACTGCATCTTTTCCTAAACCTGCACTGTTAGATATCGTGGCCAGTTAAGAAGTTACTTGTGCTCAGACAATTCTTTCTTTCCTGAGGTGGCAGAAGTTTGACCCCAGTTAAACATGGCAAAGACTGTCCCTAATCCCTTAGCAAGAGTATATAAAACCACAGTTCATGTTGTTATGCAGGAGTTTACTAAACTGAGAGTTTGTAGAAACAGAGTTCAGGGAACTTGTGGTTTGCCTGGTGCCTCTGCACCAATAACCTGCACTTCATTATGTTCCCACTATAATGCTTTAGGCCTGCTTCATGTCCCCAGCTGCACTCTTCTTGCTTTTTGTATTGTTTGTCTTTTCTGTACTGGTTTTCTTTCACTTTTCTTCTTGTCTTCTTACCCCTTCGTGTCCCTACAGGCGTAGTGTTGCAGCCGCTAGCAGAGCCTAATCTAAGGCTCCCATGGTACTGTGAACTGGTTAATTCTCCTAGACATTTCCCTATGGCAACTATCCATAAAAATTTGTTTGGCTGAGGGCTATTCATGTCATCTAATAAAGAACCGCAACAGGAAATCTTATTTAAGGTAAGAAAGCTGTGCACTTCCCATATAATAAGAATGATGCTAAAATCATTTTGACTACCACAGATTTTCAGTTTTGCTCTGAAATTATTTGTCCTTATTTGAACAGAAATAATTTCTCCTATTCTTCGACCCATGAAGTGAGGCAGTCTGTTTAAAGGAACTTTTATTCCTCCTGAATGATGCTCAAAAGCAATGTTTCTCTCCTTCTCACACTAGGCCCATCCAGAAAACAGCTTGGACAATACCTTTGAGCCAGCTGGCTCAGGGAGAGATTGCAGAGCAAGAGCTTGCATTAATAGTGTGAAAGGATCTCAGAAAACTTGCACAATAAGGAAATTTAGTGTTAATAAGTTTGCAAGGCCAGTGAAATAAGCCTCTATTTATAATTGATCAAGCAGCAGGAAAACTATTCTCAATTTCTCTGCACAGGAATTTTTGTCTTTTCTTTGTTTTGTTTCTCCTTGGAATACTCAGTAGTTCCCAGCGGTGTTGTCTGCAGAAATTCAAGGCCACTGTGTTGTTACTTATTAACATAACCTCCCCATCTGCCACATATCTCAGGGATCCATCTAGGCTTTTTTTTATAGCTATTGAAAATAAATATTTCCAAGGTATAATGTAGCCCATTCTATACAGAGAGCTTTGAAATCTGCTCTTATGGGACAGTCTTTGCTCAGGAAGAGGCATCTTATCTCCGAAGCACCATCCACCTTATGTGTATGTACCTACTTGGAATCCTACCTTGTGCAACTTAAAGTTGCTAATTTAATTCAGTCTTAGCATAAGAAAAAGTAGGTAATAAATTTTTTAATATATAATTTCTGTTTCACTCCTTGATTCCCGTAATGGGTGCCAATATCATGTCATATTGAACTTTATGCATGTCAGTGCATATCAGATCGTTGTGAAGAACTGCTTGGTATTTGCAGTTCAGGAATCATGGCATTGGATAGATTGTTCCTTTCAGTTTCTGTGGGGCAAAAATGAACTTGTAAGTTGAAATATCATAGGAAAAAATGCTACAGTGTTTATTGCATTATTAATTAATCTTCTATATAAGCTAATATACATTTATATATGGATATATATATGGAAAGATCACAGGCATTTTTCAGTTGGGTAAGAGGAATAAAAATGTGAAACAGTTTCTTTCCTGTTTGTCAGACAATAGTCTTGAAACAAATCTGATATCATAGGAAATACAGCTTCCTTCAAACACATTATAATAACCTCACAGTCTTAGATTTTTATGGAGAATCAGACCAGAAAGTCAGGATCTAATGATTCTACTCCTTCTAGTCTATACGTAAAATATATTCCAGCTTACAGTTAAGGATTTTGTAGTCAGGCAGTTATTGGGAACTCTTTGGGTCAGTTAATTTTTATTAAAACACTGCCCTCTGCCCACCTACAGTCTTTTAGCTTTTGCAATTGTACAGAAAGGCTTGAAAATATGTCAGGCCCAATGGAAATCAGCTGTCTGAGCTTGAAGATGTGCAGCAGGTTTCCCAGGTAAGACAACTAGTGCAGTAGACTTTTCCAGTGTTCTGCTATTAGTGCAGTACAAAAAGAGAAGCGCCATCTCTGGCGTGCCATTGGAAAACCAGGTGGAAAGAAGGGAACAGGCCAGTCATGCTATGAAAACGGAAATGAAACCTGAAATGGGCAAGACCATTCGGGGTTGGCAGCTGAGCCCAGCTGAGTTTGAGCATTCTGGACTGGTAAGGTACTGATTTCTCTCCATTGTGGCTGGAGGTAGCCAGGTCAGCCTTGCTGGAGTTGTGAATTATGCTGTTCATATTAGAAGAGTAGAAGTTATATAAACACCCCTGTTTCAGAGGTAAATAGGCTAACTCTGTCCATTAATGCAAACAGATGGACCTGCAGAGCTATTGGAGGAATATCTCTTCTCTCCAGTTAAATTTTTTGGTACTCTTGAGCAAAATGAGCTTAAAAAATTCAGAAGAACAGCTATACAAAGCTAATGAAAAGACCCTCCCACCTCATCCCCCTCCTTCATGCACCAGTTGGATTGGCTGGGAGTAGAAGGTACTTAGGAGGAATTCAGGCCTATATCTTGTTATATATGGCCCTACTGTTTTAAAGCTTTTCCTTAAAATCAGCCATTTCATTCCCATTAGCACATTCTGCCAGATTGTTACTGAGGCAGCAGCTACATGACCAGTGTGAAGATGTAAGAATTTTTTGAACTGAATACATTTTTCCAATAGATAATGGATTTGATGAGTGTAGCCTTTTCCTCTTTGAATTGAATGTAGTGTCCATCTGATCAGCAGATCACTGTCTAATTGAATTGAGTTCTTATTTTAATGTCTATCATACAGCACACATACACATCATTTTCTCATTATTAAAATTTACTTGGCAATTTTTGTTAACATATTTTTTCATTTCCTTTGGCCTCATTATGAGAAGTAAATGCCTATGCATAGCTTGTCTAACCAGGACGTCTGTTAGAAGGTACTGAAGATTTTTCAGTGAAAATGGATAACAAAAAAGTAATATAATGTTATAACGTCTTTTTTCTAATCCTATCCTCGTGGCACTTGAAAAATACTGACCTCTGCAAATATTGAACCTATATGTTAGGTATGTGTGCATATATATAAAATATACATAATATATACATATATATATTTATATACATTGTCCTTGATTCGTTATATTTTGATTGCTTTAATGACATCTTGGTCAAGAATTCATCATGAAGTTAATAAAAGCATTCTTTTCAGATTAAACTGGTATCAAACAGTTTTAACTTCCCTGAAACAGCTGTAATTATTAAACACTCTAACAATAATATAAGTCTACCAGTACTCCAGAATATCTTTATCAGAGTGTTGCTATGTTTGTCCAAGCTGATGGATATTTAGAAAGGGATAAAGAAATAACCAAAATGGTGATATTAAATGTTATATAACTGCTCACCCACACATTATCCTGCTCTCAAAAGCAAAGCTCCGTCTCTTTTTTTCATGCTTGACGTTTCATTTAGAACTAACTTTCTGAAAGTGCTTCCATCCACAATTTCAGGATGTGCTGTCTACTGATAATCATGCAGGTGGCATTAATTTTCTGCCATGTTTCCTGGAGAGCCAGTGGAGATGGAGTGCACACATAGCAGAGGTATAATTATGCTTCCCTTGGAGAAGTATTCCCCAAGAACAGGTCACCTGGCACAGTAAGCCTGGCAGTGACTGCTCCGTTGTATCCACTAGAACAAGCCTCCATTTTGCTGTGAACTGAGTAACCAACACTTAGTACAATATCCTGTATCCTTACAGGTTCCTTCCAGTCTGTAATGTTCTCTGGAGGTGCCATCTCCTGCTTTTGACCCCTTATATAAGTAATTTTTCTCTTTTAAGCGTGGAGTAGTGTGATTTCACTAACTGCTGTGTGAGGCAGGTGTAAGATTTCTCTTTAATCCATGTTTCCATCATTAAGCAGAAAGTTGCAAGTTTGTTATTTCTGTCTTAGCATAAGAGATGTTTTGTGTCTCCTTGTGTCCACAGGTGTTGAGTGGAAGGTGAGGGATGTTGTTTGTTTGTTTTTAGTTTAAACTAGAAGGCCACAGTAGGAAGTACCTCCTGCACTGGGATGGGTCAATAGTTGTCCCTCAAGAGTATTCATGTCATCTCTAGCTCCATCCAGCAAGGCACTACAGGACTCTTAGAAAGAAAGAGATCAAGGTGGAGTTGTATTTTGCTGCTATGAAGTATCAACGTGCATCTTTGTTTTGGAATGCACAAATCTCATCTTCAGCTGCATTTCTCTGCTACATTTGCACTTGGGCAATATGGCTTTGGCAAAGCATGTACAAGCAGTATTTTGTAACATCACTTAAACCTTTTCTCATCAGTGCCATACTAGAAGGTTATCCATTTCACATTCTGGAACCTTAGACACACTTCAGGCATAAATTACAGTGCAGTCCACAATAACTGTAAAACTAGGTGCCGTTTCTTCTCCGGTTCAGACCTTCTAGATTCTTCCTTGGCAAGAAATATGTCCACATTGGACCATTTTTCTTCAGTGATTCTGGTCTAGCTGGTAATGTATCAGGACTGTCTTGTCTCTCCTCAGTTTCCCACTGTATTTCCTGAGCAGCAGTGACTGAAAATCTGGTGGAAGAAAGAACAAGCCTTTGACAAACTCAAGGACCAAATTCCCAAACCAAAGCGTGAGGCACACAGACCTACTGTATTTCTAATGGCCTGGATTTCCTCATTTTTGGTTTGCCATGTGACAACATTCATTTCATCCCCTTGGTTTACCAGGATATTACGGTACTGTTTCTGCTGCCTCTTCACTCTACCAGGCTTTTGTGGCAATGCCCTCAGATCAGTCTTGTTTTCTGTCTAGAAAGACACGAACTCCATACAGCTTGCACTGAAATGTGAACGATCAAACTAAAGCATTTGAATATAATGCTGAAGAAACGCACAATTTTCCATAATGAACACCACCTTTTTTTACCTTGCTTAGTCCTTAAAATTAACTGGCTTAGCTAGTCACATTGCTGTTTTCAAGCACAGTGTAGCAAATCTTGAATCATTGAATTTAAATGCGACCACAAAACGATGACTAATTTAATGGACATCCTGCAGTGTTGAAATATTTGACAAACTTTCTATGTACCAGCTCAAATGACCTTTCCAGAATTCCCTGACCTGTGTGTGTGAGCAAACACAGTGCATCTGCCCCAAGCATATGTTTTTCAGGCAAACAGACCCAGATATTTGACTTATTACACATATTTCAATTCCCTGAGTTAGAACTACAATCTGTTTTCACCTTCTAAACCTCAAACTACTACTTTGCTCCTGGTTTATATTAGCAGAGAATGTAGACTTGTTCCTAGAAGAGAGACCACATCATTGAAGTTCTCCATTTGTGCAAGATTTGAGGCACAAGTAATTTGGGATTAAATGAAAGTGGTTTCCTAGATGGGCCATTGTTTTCAGTGGTCGGTTTCATCTTTACTTAGCAATCTCACTACAAGGTAAATGAGAGCAATCTGATGGTCAAAAGCAGACTCTTTAAATGCTAAAACTTGTCAGATTATATTTTTTTTCCCAAAGATGCATAATATTAATGCCTTACACTTAATGATACGTGGGCAAATATATCTATAAAAAAGCATAGATTTCACCAATCTTTTAAAAAAACTGAAGTATCACAGAAAGTACCCACTTCCAAAGAAATACAGTTTACATAATGAGTCTTCAAAAAGCTTTTTTGGAACTTTTCCAGGAGGGCAAAAGTACATATTTAATGACACAATAAGAAAGTGAGAGAAGAATGCATTAAAAAAATTAAATTCCCCTTTTCTCCTGTACCTTTCTTCACCTACAAGTCATCAACCTGTCTTCTCAGGAAATATCTGAAAGCACTGTGCAGTCAAACTGCTGAGCTGCATATAAAACTCAATAAATAGATCTTGATAGTCTCCACTCATGTTTTATAGAATATGTAACACGAATTCTTAGAAAATCTTTCATTAGTTGAACAGAGAAAAAATGTAAATAATTTTATGCAATGCTAAAGGCCAATTAAAATATTCATAAATTGGTTTGCAGTTATGGCACAATAAATCTATTAACGTCCTTCATAATTCTTCTCCTTCACTCTGCCTTGGTTTTTATCTAATTTAAATCTAAATGTAACAACATAAAATTTACATATCTTTTCTTCAAACATAAGTATGTATAAACATTGTCCTTGATCATATTTTAGGAAGGATTTCTCAGTCTCTGGGGTATGATTACACTCTGTAGTGTATGTCAGTTAAATTTGTCAAAGCTTGAGAACAATGGCAACATCCCTATTGCAAGTCCTGGGTGGAAATAAGCAGTTTCTGCAGTTTAGCTCCCAGGAATCGGAGATCTGCCCTGCCATGGATAAGTTGTTACAGCGAAGTCTTATGTTATCACTTCAGCAACAGTGACTGCACCCATTGCAGGCACAGTTGTTGTCTGTTTGGGAGCTCTGCTTTGGGCACTAACCACTGCAGGATCCTGATGATGAAAGGAGAGCAAAGAAACAGCCCCTCCAAAGAGCACTGCAGAGCACGGGCTCCCAACTCAGCTCCTCAGGGGTGCATTTACAAGCAGCTCTGTCTCTCCCTTGGCAGCAGACAGAGCCCACAGCAATGAGCTTCCCCACTAGCACTGCCCTGTGCAACACCTCGCTCTGAAAACCAACCAGAGCTCCTCCACCTACAATTTGCTTCCCCTCTTTTGGCCAAGGTCAAACACAATCATTCAAGGAGTACAGGATATGCTGCTGGCTTTCTTCTTACTTGGCAACCATTTAACTAGAAGGCCTCTGACGTAGATCAGCAGAGCAATGGTTATAATCTCATACTTTTTAAAGTCCATTGCCAATGAAGGGTTTACAAAAGCCTCTATCTTTCCAACAAACTTCCTGCCCCCAGGCTGCTAAAAATGCTGTCAGTCTGCCAATAAATACAGTTCTCTCTGCATTTTCATTATTCTCTGCTGTTATTTTTAAGACTCTGAAAGAGCTCAAACCTTCAGTGGGAGTGCTTCTTTGTATTTCATTTTTTTGTGTTTTGTTTTAGTTGAAAAACTAAACAGCTTTAGGGCAGATGTCTTCAATATCTTACAGTTAAAAATGTAACCTCTAGTAAATAGCTTGTGCTATTTTTTTCCTTGATTTCACTTAGTTACTGCAAAGATCACATACTGCACCTAAAGAAAAGGTTAACTGCCCAAGACATGCCACCTATTTACCTATGACTCCTGGTAATCCTGAGACTTCACTATGAACGTGTTTCTGCTACAGATCCCAAATGGAAGTTATTTTGTCCAGATCTGAGTGTGTGTCTGGGCAACGGGTATACTGTGGTTTTTTTGAAACAGTTAATAATTTTCATGTCATGTGTGGTTTTTAGTTCAAACTGGGATTGGAAATAGAACTGCTGTGCTGCACAGAATGTCATTTCAATCTTGCAGTTTCAGGATGTAACAGGTTAGCACTTGGAGCATGCATCATGAGGTATGCTACTGTTGTACCGAGCCTCTTCTAGACCTGCAGAGCTGTGATCTGCTGGAACAGGCCACATGGGGTGGGAAGCCTCCTTCTGCCCTGGTGAACATGCCTCTGCAAACTGAAGGCAGTGCTAGTCTTAGTCCTTATAACCGGGGACAGCATGTCAGGAAGAGCCAAACCTCTGCAGAAGACCATTTCTCTGTGTAATATGAAATAACTTTCCGGAAAAGAAATAGAAGCAGAGGACAAATCCCCCAGCTGTTCCATCCACCCCATCTTCTCTTTGTGATGTTGCTTTTTATGATTGTGTTTAGCCAAACTGTGTTCAGCCACCTAATATGTGAAAATTAAATTTCATGTGCCTGTCTACTTTCTGAGTGTTTGAGAGCTAGATCTAAGCAGCTCAGAGGAAGTTCAGAAACCCTATTCCTAATGCCCAAAAAGTTCTGAGGTCAGAAGGAACAGGCTTGGTGAATTTTGTACTTACAGATTTGAGTAGTCATGGGGAGTAGTTTTGAGGGCATTTTTTGAGTTGTGCATTGAAAGTCTTCAGATGTTTTTTTATTTGTAGGTCAATACTCCTTTTTGAATTTACCTCTGAGTCACATTTGGGAACCTGGACAGAAGCAGCACTGCCTGTATTCAATACAGGAAAGTGAGTTAGCACTTTCTATGCAAGAATATGCCAGTGCTTTGCAAACATTAATTACGTTTTACAGACCCTCTGAGAAAAGACAGAAAGCTAACTCTGGTTGTGGAAGACCTGCTGGTTTTGTTGATTGACTGTATGCTGAAAGAAATGTAAAACCAACCTTTAAGTTGCCCAAATAATAACCAATATAAAGTAAAAGAAAAAGCAGCAAGATTCCAAACCCTGCTGCTTCAGTGCCAGAGAGGAAGAAATGAAAATCAGTTTGTGACTAGAGGGGAGTACTTTGATAACTGGGAATATCACTTTACATATGCTACCTGATGGGTCTCCTTTTTTTGTCTGTATATATGACACTGTTTTGTCTAATTATCCCTGACATTCCTTTTGAGCTTTATTTTTGTTTTGTATTTGCATATGGGAGAAAAAAGGTCTGCCAGTCCCTGGGAATCATGTTTAATTCAGAATAACTATTAGCTTTTTGATGGATAGAAAGCATATTTTAAACATAGGTACAGACAACCAAAATAAGGAGGGGGAAAAATAAATGAAATGCAATTAATGTGCTCAGCATATCAAGTACAGATCCGTGTTCCAATACTCAGTAATTGTCTGAGGGGAAAAAAATGCTGCAGTTGGATATTGGCCAGCATGAAGAAAAAGTAGAAGCTTGTAGGAATCCCTCAGGGAAGTGTAAGACATCATAAAATCTTGTCCCAGACCATTCTCATAGTCATCCTCCATTCAGTTTGTGGTGTGGAAGCTGATACTCCACATCCCCCCGTGCTTCCCTGTAATCCTGTGCCTGAAGCAGCTCATTCCTGAGCCCTGGTACAAACCTGCCCAAGTGAGAGATACTTTGATCTTCAGTTTCTAAACACAACAGAAAAATTGGCAGCTGTTATTAAGGGAGAAACAGCTTTTAAATTACACGTCTGTTTAGTTGTTCTTTTACTACAGTCCCTTTTGCAACTCATTGTTCTCTTATTACAGCTTAGACATTTCTTCTAATGATAATTGAATCCTTTTGGGTTTTCAACACCTGTGTGAAGGATGTGGTTACTAATTTGGAATAAGAGTCAAGCTGCTGAAAAGCAACTCACTTGAGGTTAGATCCATGTTGTGTTTTAACAAAAAGAAACAGCCCTTTGTAGCTTTATGATTTTTTACTTAAAAAAGATATTACAGAGCTAAGGTACTATGATTTTACTCAGTTATTTAGAGATGGAATTATGGATTGGACCAGCTAAAATCAGTAAACGCTGAACCAGTGAAACAGTTACTTCAGATGGTACAAGCAGGAATGTAACACAGCAGGTGGTCAGTCTAAATTATGAGTCTGACAAACAAAAAGATATTTGAGTTGGTTGTGGAATGAGAAAGATATAAAAGAAATTATATTTTTGCTCAGTTTGTGACCATATCATTTTGATGCAAGAAAGGGTGATTAAGCTCTGGTCAGGCCAAAAAGATGTGTGTGGCACTGGGGAACAGTCTGTGGAGGCACTAACTCTACACTGGGAAATATTACAGTGGCCATAGATGAATAATGTACCCATATTGGTCTGATTCTTGATAATTCCTGCATGGCATTCAGATAGACCTTGGCATTAGTAGCCTAAGCAAGCACTAACACGTCAGCATTTGAAGCAAACAGTTCTCTGTGAAATACATGATGTGTCTAATAATATATGTTAAATTATAGTACTGCCTCCCTTGGGAATGTAACAATTTCTAAATTATTCAATAATAACAGGTTCTTGTGTTGCTATGTTTGTAAGCACAGCCTGAAGTCAGGAGTTCCTGCCCCTTCAGACTGGACTTGTGAACTGCTCAGCACCTACCAGCATTGGCCTGATCCAGGTCGAGCTTCCTGCAGATTTTATTGTGTCTTTATGCAGGTCCTGGAAGGACAGGGTAAACATCTTCACAAATGAAAGTTAAAGCACTGAGACGTTATTTTTTTAGAAGCAGCAGAAGGAGTTGATGGGGTATCAGAATGTGACTGTGCAGCCTTGAAGGTTTGCTGTAGGCTTACTTGTCCTATCAACGGCTTTTATGTATACCATGGCTTCCAATTGCATTGCTGTTCACAGGACTGAGTTGTTCATACCTTCTGAAGCAAGAGCTCTGATTGAGTTTGGTGCAGAGTTTTGAGCATTTGTGAGTCAGAGAATGGGGTGGTTGTGAGGTTGAGAGAGCGAACCAGGGGTTCTACCTGTTGTTCTCTCTGTTGTTGAAGCACAGGACTTAGCCACGGTTTTCTCAGGGTCAAAGCAGGCAGGGGATATCTGCATGTTCTACAGACAGAACAGCAGTCTCTCCCAACTTATTTGTAAGGCTAGAGATGATAATTAATGAAGAGAGTAACGCTGAATTTTAATTGGGCTGTAATTATAACAAGACAATTTATATGGTGAGACTTTCAAGGCTGTTCAGCCCCTACAGCGTTTTGTTCCTCAGCTAAATCTAGCTCTAAAAGTTAGAGGGGGATAAATAATTGGTTCTGAAACATACTTACCATAAGTGGGCCGAGTGTATGTGTGTGTGTGGGCACCATTTATCATAATTTACATGGAGGAAGCACCTCTCTCTCAGAACTGATAGACTGCAGACCAGGCAAGCTAGTGCATTTGCTAATGAGCAGGCAAAGCTGATGCTGGAGCAGCACTGGGTGCATCAGCAATCAGGAACTCTACCAGCTGAATTCACTACATGCCTTGAGACTCATGGAGGATCTCAATATGACCCCCAAAACTGCTAAAAATCTGAGTGGGATAGATTGGATATAATGGGGTTCCCTTTCCTGAAATGTTACAAACTCCTAAGGGAAACTTCAGTCTGCGTAAACTCAGATTAGCCAAGGGAGAAAACAGTGAAGCTTATGTGGTTCCACAGAGAGTGTTGGTCTTAATTGGGCTTTAGATGTCAATAAACTGTAGGTCAAACCTCTTCACTTTACTTGGATTTTTGTGTTAACAGCATGAAAAGTGGTGGATTGCTGCTGCTGCTGCAAAAAGGTGTCCAATCTTATGAATGTGAAAATCTCAAAAATGTCCACTGCTGGGTTGGCCCAAGGGCTAAGATGCTTATTTCAAATATGTGACCATTTGAAGATCTTTATCTCAACTTCTCTTGTGAGATCTCTAATTTTCTTGTTTCCAACTGGGCTAGAAATGTTAGAAGGGCAGATTGTCCTGTGGTGTGGAAGAAAGATGTAAGAATTTTACTACTGCTTGGTCCTATCATTATTTATAAAATTCCATCAGCAAATGCTGGTTTTCCTCAAAAAAAGTCAGCATCTAGGATAAAA
>JAOXXN010000082.1:6960009-7000401 GCA_026770055.1 Myrmophylax atrothorax
ATGACCTTTTAGTACTCTGATCTCATGCTACAGGAATAATCTTGTTCATGGATTGTCACTATGTTTATCAGTGTAACACATTGCATCCAAGGCTGGAACCACCATTTTTTTCGTTGACGAGTGGCAGAAGAATCCTCTGCCTGGAATTCTTTCTCACTTTTGCACCCAAAATCATCATAGAAAAAAAATCAAAAGTGCTATAAAATATGGACCAGATTATGATCATGTAATAAAGCAAACCAGCAAGAGAACAGAGATTTTACTGTTACGAGACCATAATGTGATGCTTTCTTTTCCTTCTGTCTGTGGTCTGCAGAGTAAGTAATTTCTTATTTCTTTAGTGCATTTGTTTCAGTAACTGCTGTTACCTCTCAGTTAATACATCAAATATCAGAATACCTACTTAATAAAATTATTCTGATTTTCCCTGTAAGCTGTTCTCCCCTTTTCTAGGAGACCATCACAAAAAGCTGCAATGAGCCTATTGAAAAAAAACACCAGAAACCATAACAGAATGACCTAATATTTTGTTTGTTGAAAATTCTTGGAAGTGTATAGTTTTCTAATGAAATGACTTTAGTTGATTAAACATGTATTAATTGGAAATTTTTTTGACCACCTAATTAGCCAGAAGGAGTAACCATCAAATGTTGAGGAATCAATCTGATAATGGGAAGAATTCGCATTAAAAGGCTCCCCAGTCTCATAGTGGCAGACATGAAAGCCATGACAATTTAGCAGGTTGGATCTAAGTATTCATATGACAGATATAATTTAGAAAGAAATGGTCTATATCCTTTATTAACTGGTTTGATGATGATTTGCTAAAGAAATCTGCCATCTCCAGTTACGGTAGATGTCCATTTATCTGCCTGGCAACTTCCCTTTGAACCTGATTAGCCAGCAGGACAGACCTCAGACAACCATGTTACTATCAATGCACACAAAATCATGTGCCCAGATAATTTCACACCCTGTTAGAGGGAAGGCTGCCATGTCAGCTCAACTCTACTGGAAAACTCCAGAGAACCAGCTCTTGAGAAACCTGAAGAAAGTTGTCTGTGTAAATGCTGCTGATTGTACTAAAACTCCCTTTTTCTTGTGCAGTTTGCTACCATTGATTAGTAGAAATGCAGCTCAAACTTCAGTGTTTTGCTCAGAGAGGAGGAAGTTTGCTATGTAAAAGGAAAATCCTAATCAGCTGACCAAATGCTGCAGGACTCCTCTGCTATGTAGGTTATAATATCAACCCAAGAGGTGGTTCCCAAGGCTTGGCATGTTTGCCATGCCAGCTGTAGGCACATTTTGATCAGATTGGGGGCTATCCTGACAAGTCATGCAAATCTTGCAGTGACACAAGGGACTGGATATGTGTTGTCAGATGGTATTTTCTTTTCAGTTTCCTCCCCTCTTACTCTGGTGCCTTCTCTGGCTTCCAGGATTTTACAACATCTGAAATGACACTGTCAGAAATGACACAGAACTACATCACACAGGATGTCACCACTGCAGGAAAATATGACTGAAACAAGCTTAGGCTGTCTGAACTTCTACAAGAGTACTGTCGTGTCTCATTCATTCCCTGATCACAGCTGCAGGACCAAGGATTTTTCCTAGCACTCTGCTTCATTTTTTGAGAGAAGGCTTATTTGAAGGAAAATATTAATACAAGTAAATTAGTTTGGGCATGCTGAACTAAGAAAGAATCATTTGGGTTTCTGATTTATTTTCTAGTCAGCAATTCAAGAAGTGCATTTATATTCTGTCTGTGAGTGATTTTTCTTCTGATGGGACTCACAGAAGTGTGTATTTAGACTGGGTAGCTCCCGTGGCCCTGAAACTCAGCTTTTCCACACCAGTGTGCTGATGCACTGAGACCAGACACAATGAGGTTCCTCTGCTCCCTCCTTTCCTCTTGCAGAGTCTCTGGGAGGTAGGTCAGAAAGCCAGGAATTGCCTTTCTGACTGTAGTCTTACCTCAGGCATTACACAAAGCTATTCCCTTCCTGCAAGAACACATCCTTTCTCTCACTTGAGTTTTATTTGTTGCATTGCTACTTTATCCTGTTACAAATTTTCTCTCTCTCCTTTATCAGCTGTGGCTGTTGAAGCCTTCCATGTGCTACAGAAAATAGAACACAGTATGCAATCAGGGAGATGTCATGGACCTTCCACACATTCGTTCTCAGCAAGCTCTTGTGCAAGAAGTGGGAAAAGGGCCATGATCTGTATGGAAAATGCATATGGTGGGGCAGTATTATTGTAGCTGTCAGATTCAATAGCACTTACTCAGGGAACACTTTTGAATCAAGATCACACCATACATTCTATAAGGATACACATCTCTAGGGGGAAAGGAAAATTTCTGCTGGGGTTGTCATGTTGGTTTTCTTATCAAAAAAAAAGATAGCAAGTGTACAATGTTGAAAGGGATTGAGGAAGTCCAGTAAGTGTGTAATAACAAGTGTCTTGAAGTGTAACACAAATCAACTAAACCAACTGGACAAGTTTTATAGATGTTATATCTCTTTCCTTGAGTCTAGTGCTTCTGAATATAGTTTTAGTTCTGTAGCACACAAGGCAAGAGGCTGCTGTCATCCTAAATAACCCAAGGAAATGTGAGAATTACAAAAATAAAAATGAAATTAGAAAAAGAGAGATGAAATAAGACAAGCTTACATTCAGATCATGGGCCCTTGCTTCCCTCTCCCTGTGACTGAAGAATAGCTACAAGTGAAGTCAAGGTGTTGACCAAGTTAAAGCAAGAAGCGGAGATTGAATAATTTCATTTTCTAATGAAATGGGTCCTTCTTGGAGGGAAAAATACATTAGTGGTTAAAGGAATAACAGGAAAACTGACAATGAGGTTATCAAAAACTGTTGAAGAGCACCTCAGAATTCCACCAAGGCTTGAGAGTGCGTGACAAGGCTGGAGGTCTGTTGTAAGGACTGGGACACAGGAACACTCCTCCTGCTCCTCACTGTTCTCAGAAACACAGTCAGAGCTTGCTTCTGACACTGCTGCTTTTCTACAACTGCTTCTCTTTCTTTCTCCATACGTCAGACTTCATCTGGTGAAGTTTCCATGTTTTTATTGCTGAAGACTGGAGGCTGCTATATGGCTGGAGCAAGTCCTAAGAAAATGTATTTGCAGTGGTGCAAAAGTTTATTTATGGTGCACTTTTGAAAACAGGATTCCAAAATTAGTGGGAAAAAATAGTACACTTAAAAATGGTTTAAAAAGAGCTTATAGGAAGATTTGTACAAGAAACTTTAAAAACCAGTCCTTAAAAAGAAGATATTTTATAATCTAGTGTAATATTGTTTCCTAGGAGCTCTACTTGTTGCTCTTCTAACCCTTATTTTTCTTCTTTTAGGCAAAGTGCCCATTGGCTGCTGGGTGAATACCTTGAGATCTACTGACTGGTTTCCAACTTTTACAGGATAAACTTACACTGAATTGTAAATGACTTTTCTTCAGAAAGTAAGTAATTGTTGCTGTTTGACACAGTTGCTAACTAAAGCTTTTAGGGACTGGATATATTTGAAATTTAGCTCTGTTGAGTTTGAATTTGAAATTGCCCAAAGAGTGGCAAAAATTATTAGTGAATGGACTGGAACAGACACACAGAGATTGACAGTGCAAGTCTTGGTTTAGCTGGAAACCAGAATGCAAATTATGTAAAAAAAGATGTAGTTTTAAAGAAGGATCATCTGGGAAGTGCTGACTTTCTTCTCCCATGTGCTGTAAATCAGGGCTTCCTTGTCCAAAAAAGAGAGACAGGTTGTTAAAAAGTTTGCTTTATTGTGCTCATCACGTATATATTCTAGTTAGGGATCAAAATAAAATATTTAAGGTACCAGAAAAACAAGATGACTTGCAGTGGCTGTTCCCCCAACAGACTTTTCCCAACCTGTTCATGTATCTTGGTGAAACAAAGCGGTGCATTTGCTGAAGTAGAAAGCCTCAGTGCCAGAGGGCTGTAGGACACGCTGCTTCCTCCCACAAGGCTGCAGATACCTGCTGCAAGATGTGCTCATCAGTTTGCTATCCCTTCCCTTAAATAATAAATGGAATCACTGTTGTTTCCTGGCCTACATGGCTTGGACTGCTGGGCTTTCATCTGAGTTGTGGCTTTGGGCAGACCGTTGGGTTCAGTTTCAATGCAGTGAGAACTTGCTGATCACCTGTGATGCCTATTCATGGCATTAGACATTACCCAAAACCTGGATTTTAAATAAAATCATGGTAAACAGTTTATCTTCAAGGAAAAAATATTCTTATCAGGAATCACTATTTTAAATTCAATTTGTAATTTATCTTCTTTTTGTTGCTAGTCATGTATAATAAGTTTGAAATTATCCTGAATGTATTATAGGTATTTTAACTATCAGTTGAGTAATTTCTATGAATAATTCTTGGTTTAGGTTTTGTTTCCTTTGTGAAAATAAAACAGTCCAGGTAACTGTCTGTTCTCTCTCCAGCTAAACTCTTCAGAATGATCCCTCTGGTAAATCCAGGCAAATGTTAAAAAACCCTCTTTCTTTGAAATCATGATGCATTTAATTTACTTAGAAAAGATACACAAGTGTGAACACAGTAGAAGTCATCTAACATGTTCATGCAAATAAATATCCGTGGTTAAAAAGTCCACACCTGTGCTTTTATAGATCTTAGGGTTTGTGTTTATAAAACCTGTGAGTGGCATAGGCAACTATAGAATGTAAATTCCTGTTCAAATAGTCAAATCGAGAACTGGATGGTTTGGGGGAGACATTGCTGAGCTAAATATGAGGTACTGGGCTCTCTAAAAGATTAACTTGGTTAAATTAGAGCAGATCAGTAGCTGTTCCAGTGGTGTCTCCTGATTTAGCTGGGACATAGGAATGGTGTCCACCTGCATATCAGAGTTATTTCTTGCACTTAACTTCCCAATAGTACTTAACATTAATGGGGAAAAGCTACTACATTTTAAAATGGTTTTACTATAAGGCAGTGGCAATATCTATGCAGACTTGCAGGCTGCCTATAAATGTGCTACCTGTATGTAATAGGTACAAAGATCCCTTTTGTGTTGAAGCTAAGAGAATAAATTTGTGGCATGCCATGATTAGGAAAAAGCTGCTATTTCAAGATACTTTGAGGTTTGGAGCTTTAGCTTTAGTCCTGGGAGAGAAGGATTGCAATAAGGCAATTACAGATGCGTACTAAATTAATTAATCCCACAGCTTTATCTCACAGCTGACATTTCTGAGAAATAATTTGCAGGGAAAAAAGTTTCCTCATATTCATTCACATATGGGATTTTCTGTTCAGCAGTATGCCTGAACTGCAAGGTTCTGAACATGCTCAATATGAGTACCAGACATGAAAATCTGGATAATAGATATTGAGAACAACAAAGGCATTGTCAGGGTGTGCAGAGATGCAGTTAGAAATGCAAAAGCTTGGCTCAAATTGAAATTGGCCAGAGGGGTCAGAAACAGCAAGAATGGGTTTCTTCAGGTATTTAAACAACAAGCAGGAACAGAAGGAAAACTGGCAACTTGTCACAAGTGGGGTCCTCCAGGGATCCATATTGGGCTTGACACCGTTTAATACCCTCATTAATGATGTGCAAGATGAGTCCAAGTGTACCCTTATGAAGTTTGCCAATGACCCCAAACTGAGTGGGTAAGTGGATATTTCAAAAGAAAAAGCCACTCTGAAGGTAAACATGGATAGGCTGGAAGAATGGGCTGACAAGAGCCTTAGAAAGTGCAACGGGAACATGCATAGTGTCATGCACCTGGGAAAACACAACCCAGGGGTGCAGCACAGGCTGGGATCTACCTGTCTGGGGAGCAGGTCTGTGGAAAGGGACCTGGGGGACAAGAAGCCCTATGTGAATGAACAGTGTGCTACTGAGGCAAAGCAAACCAACTGGGTGCTGGGCTGCATCACCAAGGATATCAGCAGCAGGTATAGAGAGGTCACCCCACTCTACCCAGTGCTTGCCAGGACACACCTGGAATACTGTCCTCAGTTTTGCTTCCTGCTCCATTAAAAATATGTGGACAGGCCAGAGGACGTCTGGGGAAAGGCCACAAAGATGACCAAAGTACTGGGAAATCTGCCATAGGAGGAAAGAAGGAGATAACTAAGTTTTTTTAGCCTGGAGAAAAGAAGGGTTAGGAAAGACCTTGTCACCGTGTTCCAGTGCTTAAAATTTGGCTACAAAAAAAAGTAGGGGACTCCCTTTTTACATGGAGTCCATTGTAAAGATGAGGATTAATGGGCAGAAGTTACTCCTGGGTAGATTCTGATTGTACCCAAAAGTAGAGTTTTTCACAATGAGAATCCACTGTTGAAATACACTGCTCAAGGAACTAACTGATTCTCCAATGTTGAACAGTTCTAAGATTTAGCTGGACAGGGTACTGGGCCTTTTTGTCTATACCCTGCTTTTGCTGAGAAAGGTTGGACCATATGATCCTTGACATCCCTTCCAATCTCATACTCTATGATTCTATGCTATATTTTTCCAAATGTCATGGGTACAGAAGATTAAATTCTGGAGAAAAATTTGTCTTTTTCTATACTATATAGGGGGGGTGGTGGGGTGGGTCTTTCATAACTCTCTAAATTACAAAAGGCAAATTTTTGTATAGTTCAATGGACCTAATACTTTCTTCTGGTTGCAAATTCCCACAGACAATAGACTTTAAAACTGGCAATTCTCCCTCTATAAAACTAACGTATTTAGATATATTTGTGGTTTTTTGATAGAGTTGTACAATGATTCAACTCAAATGGCATTAGGCATCCAAATACTAAGCATTTAATCCAACTAAGTACAGGATGTGTGAGCCTCAGTTATCTGCCTAGGATAGACTGCAGCTAATGGAGAGAGATGGGAATGGCCCAAGCCTCACGTGTTTCCCACAGGGAGAGATGAGCCCCTTCTGTGATATTTGTATTCTTCACTGACTTGGAAGGAAGCCTAGAGAAACTACCTCAAAAAGAAATCTTCCCTGGAGAAAGGAACAGGTTAGTTCACATTAAGGCTTTTAACAGAAAGAAAATAAAACCCAGGATCATTTATGTGTACAGTATATGCACATTTACAGAGAGGCACGTGTGTTTGCCAGGCCCTGAACCAAGTTACAGTAATTGTACTGTACAGAGTAGAAGGGCTGGGCTGGTATGTGGGGTTATGGCATACTGGCACTTCTCCCAGGCTGTTGACATGTACAATTGAATCTTATTTTTTTATTTCTGCTCCTGCTGTGAAAAATAAGCCTTAAAAACATTTATTGAAGTGCAGACTGATGCTGCAGTGTCCACCCCCATTTGCAACGTGAAGCAGTGCCAGTAAGAGATGTGAGCTGGCCCTTTCATTTCCACAGCTATCACAGGGTTTATGTGATAGTAGTGCAGAAGTCAATATTAAGTGCTACTTTGCAAACGAGTGGGGAGGAATCACATCAGGAAGATTTACACATCTATCTCTGAGTGGTCCTTCATTTCCATGCAGATGGAGCTCGATAACAGTACAGTTCTCTCTTCTTAAAGTCATAAATAGCATCCCTACATGCTACTGCATATCTCACCCATCTCACACTTAATTTTTAGGCTACAAATAGATGTCAAGTCCACATTTCTATTTTGTTACACTGTTTATACTCTTTCTGCATCTGCTTAGAATGAACAACATTTTTTACTACCTTTTGAGTTAGATTTTCTTATAGCAAAAAGTTCTCTTTACTGTATTCTAAATTAAACTTTCATGCCTTTTCAACATGCGTACATTTTTTTACTCAAGGATGACACTGAAAATATTAAGGAGTTCATTAAAAATTATGTTTAATCAATTTTATTACAATAGCACCTAGAAGCCCCTGCTGAGACAGGAGACCTATTGCACTGGGCACTGTAGGGACACATAAAGGACTGAGTTTCTGCTTCAAAGAGCTGAAAATTGAACCAGAAAAGACATGTTTCTCTTGGCTTAGGGGAAGCTGAATAAGGGCTTTTGTGATATTCTTGAGCAAGCTGGAAGCCCCATGTTTCATTGAAACCTTTTCTTTTTTATTCCATATATAATGAATGAAGCTGGATTCAATTTTCAATTAAAAGAATCTCAGTCTATCTGCAGCTCTGTCTCCCCACAGCCTGCTCCTTTTGCTTTCTTTATTCTTCCTGTGCAGGAGCTATACAACAGCCCTATGTTCCCTGTTCAGCAAACCTTTTCAAACTGCTACATTTGTGTCTTGTCATCACATTTCTAATACTGAATTTTCACATTTCAAAAGGCATTTTCCTTCTCATTTTTGTTAGCACTGTAGTTATGTGAAAATATTCAAAACTTTTAAAGTAGTGAAGAAGAAAAGGAGCAAGAAGAGAATGTCCTCCTCTCTCATTCTCCTTTCTACCAGCTCTGTTAGCAAAGGGGTTATCAAAATGCTGAAGGAGAATTGCAGTAGTTAAAGTCTATGCTCTCTTTTACCACTAAGCTTGAGTTAGTTTTTCTTCATTGCACAACAAGAAGAGGAAAATAGGAAGGGAGCAGAGCTAGAGATCATTGCCTCTGTTAATGCAAAACCAGAGAGAAATCTACCTTGAGAATCAAAGTAGAATGGCAAACTACCAAGCTCACAAAATAAATCTTCCCTGGTGCTTGGACTTAGGCTTATACTCCCTGGGGTCCTGCTCTGCATCGAGTGAGTTGTCCCTCTAAGCTCTCTCCTACCAGTCTAAGAAGTTGGGAAGAAGTGGAAATAAGAGAGTAAGGACAGGCTATGTGTGGGGGGCAGCCCCAGAGGGTGCCAGGCAAACTTTGAAGTGACTGATTAGTACAGTCAGTGACAGAACAAGTTCCAGCCAAGT
Organism: Myrmophylax atrothorax; assembly: GCA_026770055.1. Classification (NCBI taxonomy): domain Eukaryota; kingdom Metazoa; phylum Chordata; class Aves; order Passeriformes; family Thamnophilidae; genus Myrmophylax; species Myrmophylax atrothorax. Next base: position 6,968,879 of record JAOXXN010000082.1, read on the forward strand.
GTGATCACTTATAAGAAGAAACAGCCTTGTTTTAACTTGACTATTGTTCCCTGATAATCTGCAAAACTGGAGTGGAATTCAAAGCAGCATTGGTCTCAGCATTAATCTAAAACACAGTGGTTCCTTGCAACTTGCTCTGATCTCCAGTGCCTTTAATCTTACAGTAAATTTTTATTTGATTTCTCTCTATGATGTATCTCCCCATGGAGACAGTAGTCAGGGAGCTGAGGGAAACTGCCCAGGGCAGTTGAAGAATTGGGGGACCTGCTTGAAGCCATTTTGAAGAACAAAAAGACAGCTTCTTGGGCTCTGTAATCTATTTTCTCTTATGAAAAAACAGGCTGTCAGTTTTAAATTGAGTAAAACAAGTGGCTAAATCACCTTCTGAAAATGAACTACTGAACAGGAACAAAATCTCCACCCTGAATTTCTGTAGATGACAACCAAGCTCCCTGTAGTGTTTCTCTGACAAAACCCCCTGTTATTTAGTTTTCTGCAGAACCTAGTGAATTGTATTAGCTGACTCAGAAACTCCATCAGGACTACCTCTGTCTGCTTCAAAGCATTTGGTTTTCAGGGTTGTAACTGTCATTTCCCACTCTAAGCAGGAGGTGCCACAGTCCCAAATCAGTTGCAAGGCTCATGATGCTCACTCAGGCAGACTAGAACTGGGTGGTCCAAACCCAAGCAGCAGTGCTCAGGGTGCAGTGGAGAGCCAGCTCCTTCCCCACATTTCTTGCTGTCAACATCTACCCTCTCCTTCTGGGGGTGAGAGTCCGCAGCCTTTCATATGCAACCGTGCCCGGCTCTGGCAGGATGCTGTTTCAGGTGGGGTAGCCCCAATTTATCCTCATGTAGGTGATGCTGCCTAGTGGCAAAAGTGTGTCTGTGTCCCACTTCCCTTTGATTCAGTACATGCTGTTAACAGCCCTATCTTTTACTCAGTCTAGAGAAAACTTGGGAGCAGCTGGGGTTTGCTATAGGAGTCAGTGTTTCCTTGGGAAATATATCTAGGCAACCTCTTGCTAATTGCTTGGCTATGGAGCCAAATAGAGCCCCTGAAAATATTTTAGACTGTGTATATTTATTTCCTATCCACAAATGTTAGGAAGGTTAAACAAAAATGAAAATCCTTGTAAAATGAATTATACTGGTATGATAATTTTCGTACCTTCTATTCTTATTCTGTACAATTTCAAAACAATGAGCAATCGTGTAATGGAAAATTAATTGGACTATTTCAACACTTTTAAAATGTTTTTACTGTTTTTCTTGTTTCTGTATTAAGAATTTTATTATAATTGATATTTCTCATTTCTTTTGGGTGAATTACATTTCTTTCTGGGGGGGGGGAACCCAGAAAAAAAAACCAGAAAATTTATTACTAGCTTGCTGATAATCACACCTGGGTTGAACTTGTTTCTATTATGCTTGTGGATTATTTAGGAAATAGCACAGAAAGATGGGCTGCTCTTAGCTCCTTACTCAAATCAGCAGTAGCCAAATTGCACAGACAAACCCTTTTCAGCTGTGCTGGGTGGAGGGCGAGCAAGCCATTTCTGCACCATGACCAGCTGCGCTGCAGCTCTGATTTGCTGTCCTGTGGCTACATCAAGTGACTCCAGTTAGCTGGACTGCCAAAAATTGTACATTCACCAACAAGTTTTAATAATGGGATAGTCCAAGAGAGATGTCTGGATTAAACCTGAAGTGAAGGTGAAAGCAGAAGGTGTCTTTTGGGTACAGGAGTATGAGATTTGCAGAGAAAGAAAGGAAAGTGAACATAATAGGGTGAGTGGATTATTTTGTTCAGTTGTTTGCTCTTTGGGTGCCTTAGACACTTCATGTTGTGCTGTTTCCAGCTTCTTGGTGTGTGCATCCATTTAAATTTTCATAGTACTCATATCACCGCTTAGCCATGTCATGTTGCATTGCCCTGTAGCACCAGGCATCAAAACTTAATAATTGAACAAACACAACAATCACTTTAAACTAATGTTGCCCCTCTTTCATTATTCAGCAAGTTACATCATGGGCTGCTGACAAGGATGATCTTGGAACTAAATTTAAATGCATATTTACTTAAAAACTCTGTGTGTGTGTATGTAAGTTAGTCATTCCAATGTTCTTTTCCTGTACACTTGATTCTCCTCTTAGGAGAAAAGAGCCCTCATTCAGTAATTGAATAAAAGGAAGAGGGGAAGAGGCACAAACATGAATTCTTGAAGAAGTACTTTATACACATAATGTAGATCTTTGAACTCCACTTCTTTTATTTTTTTAAGTTTTTCATCAACCTCCTGTTTAATATTGCCTTATTTCACAACTGCAACTTGTAATATTATTCTACCTTCATAAACAAAGTTAAAAAACTGGAGGTAGATAGTCTTGGTGCAGTGTCTTGAGGATGAGTTAAATCAAGATTGTGCTATTGTTGTGTGGTGAAAGATTTACAGTTAGTTGGTACTGTGATTCAGGAAAAAGCCAAGACAATCCTCGTGGCTTTTCCTTTCTTCACACAAATACTGGGAGAACTAGTGTGAATGGTAAAACTGGCAAAATATTGAGCTTGAAAATGAGCACAGAAATGAAATAAACAGGCAAGTTGATCACAATGCAAAGTGATACAGATCATTCACTTGGCATGTGTGGATTTAGTACTAATTATTTATGATACTGTGATAATGAATGTTCTTTGGTATGGTTTGGAAAGCTAATGAAGTTCTTCTGCCAGGTGCTGACACCTTTATTTTTAATTATCCATTAGTTATCATGTGCATTGCCTCACTGATTGAAGGAGGAGTACTGTATCTCTCAACATGGAAAAGAGGAGCCAACTTTAGCTGTCCAAAAAGTTGGACATATATATGACATAGGACAATCTGGATCAATGAAAGCAAGAAATATATCTATTTTGATTCAAGAGAAGCCTTGCTGCCAGAGTTTATCAAAAAGAACTCCAGCAGAGGACACAAAAACATTTAGAGGAGGTACAATGAATTTTGACTGTCTTTGAATCTATTTATCAAAGCCACAGCTGTTCCCATTTCAACACAGGTGGAACAATAATAAATATCGAACAAAGCAATTCAATCTGTATTCAGAGCATTTCAATGCATGGAAAGTAAACTGGAAAGAGAAAGCAAGCTTACAGAGTCAGATCTATTGACTCCTGCTACTTCTGTTCCTTATTGGAAATGCATGGTGGATGGTGCACAAAGATCTGCAAGATATTTACATTATTGCAATTAACATAGAATAAGAAGTGCATTCAGTAATAGGACTGTGTTATTTAACTGAATCAATAACCTTTTATATCACAAGAACATAATTCATCTGTAAACCTTGTCACAGTCTTTCATTTTAGGTGACTATCTTTACATGTCAATTTTCAGACTCAGTAGGGCCATATTATTTCCCTACCTGCCATTTATCCCTCTAGGATAAATGAATGGGCCCTGTAGGATTAGAAACGGTCTCTTCTATGGAGGACAGGCAGTGGGAAGCCTCCAGTTTCAAGTGGTGAGCTCTGGCTGGCACAGGTACCTTTCCCTGGGAGCAGGCTAGTATGGCACCAGCAAGTCTTTCTGTCAGTCCTTGTTCATAATTGGATTTTTCTCCCATTGTCACTGTAGTAGACCACTGGAGAGAATTTCACCTTGCTCAGACAGGCTGCAGCTGAGGCTGGTGCCTGCCAGGCACTCAGCAGAGGCTGATCTAATGAACCCTCCTTCAGAGACTGTCTGAGTTTTCCATAATTCCTAATTCAAACAGAAATCAAAGCAGGTCCTTGATGACATAAAGGGAAAACAAATGAACTAAACCTGAATGTACTGGGTCATTATAAAATGCACCTGAAGGACATAACCAGATCCTGGAGAAAAAATGACTAACTCTCTGTTCACTGCTGCTGTCTGAAAAAAAAAATACACAAACAAAAAGCCCACCCCCCAAAACCCAAAAATACACCTCTCTCCACCTGCCCCAAAATAACTTAATCAAAAATTTCACTGTATATGTACTCTGGCCAGATTTAAAGTGCTCTGAGACCAGTGGCAGAAACTTCATTTCCTTCAATACCTCCTCTGGCTTTTGGGGTCAAGTCATCATGTCTAAATGAGTCTTTTATCTCCATGATTAGTGCCTTGCAGCAGATGATAAAAATTCAGTATCTCTCTTTTGTCTTGAAATTTCCAAGGCTTATGGGGTTTGTGTGATTTCACCTGAGTATTCAGCAAACAGCCTAGCACATCACTGTTTGCTTTTGGTCATTTGATCTGTCCTTTGGGCAGCCGTTCAGGCGTTTTTCATTTCAGATATGCTCATCCACAGTGCGCTGCAGCACTTCCTTAAAGCTGGTTCAGACCCTTGGAGCAAAGCAAAGCAGTGGATTTTAATTTTGAGTTGCAGCTGCTGTTGTCAAAGTTCAGTGCATTAAGCATGGATTTCATTTTCATTGCTCTCTCATAACACCAGGAACTACATTAACTACAAAACACATGTGCTTAAAGTAAGTAAAGTAATGGAGAAATATATTGTTCTCGTTATTTGAAATGTCACACAAGATCTTGGGTTCATTTCAGTAGCACAATGAAACCAATCTGCAGTTTCCACAAAGGCATAGTTAGAGAGGCTTAGGGTGAAAAATGAAATGTTCTTTTTCTTTTCCTGTTGCTTCACAGCAACACAGCAAACAACTGCCTCCACATTGCAGTTATGAAGATTGCTGCCTTCTCCTAGCTGCCTCCAGTTTTGTGGCAGTTCTGGAAGGATGATTTGATGATCCCCTCTCTTTTGCAGCCATATCCCCTCTATTTTTTATGATTTTTTATCCACCTATTTTCTCAGCTCAGTTGCCATTACACTACACTACTGACCTACCAGTCATGGGAGAGTGGAAGGCTTATGCAAAGTTATCAAAAAGCTTTGCCGTTGAGTCATTAGGTGCAGAAAGGACTCCCTTGCTTTCTAAATTCCTTCTCAGAGAAGGGTTTAGATGTGGTTGACTCCAATCTTAGCCTCAGACTGTGTCACTGTTTTAGATTTAAGGAATTATAGAGATGTGATTAAATCACCTTGTCCTGCAGGTTTTAATAATGGCAAAATAGATATATTTCTATAAAATAAATTATTTATTATGGAAAATTAACAAACAGATGAACAGACAAAAGATCTTAACCAGAATTAATTACTACACAGTGTAAAAGCTAAAAATCTACTAGTAGGGTGTTATATAACAAAGTAATATAGTTCACTGTAACAAAGGAATTATATTAAATCAATTTTATTGAAGCCAGCAAAAGTAACAATCATTAAGCAGAGATTGATATAACTCACCATAAGAGACAGCAGGGTGATCCCTCTCCTTCCCTTAACCCTGGGGGAGGGGGTAACTATGAAGAGGTGTCCCTGCTTCACAGAAGAAACTCCACACTTCAAGGAAGTATGTGGAAGGATCTGCCAAAGGAAGCTGAACTGGGCCTTTATAGTTCAATAGAGATGGACTGGTAGACACAGATTTACAAGCCTGTAGACTAGCTTATTGTCAAATCCTGCTTCAAAAAGCAGGATGTGTATTCAAAGTCTGGTGAACTAGGATGGTTTCAGTGTAATTTAACAGCAGGGCAGCTTCCTGGGGCCAGCAGTCGACCCTCCATAATCTATGCATCATGGCTTGCATAGTATGTATGTCAGGGTAGAACTGTACTGTCACACTGGCATATGAAACTATAACTTGAATAAAATGGAAAAGGGAAATGGAGAAAAACCTATAGTGTGTGTATATAAAGGCATGTGAATATGTAAAGTATGGCTTGGCCATCAAACATATGTCAAGGTATAGTGCCTCAGCTATTACCTCAGAAAGAAAAGGCAGTGCTGCACACCCTTGTAGGCTGTGATAACTAAAGGTGTGCAGGCTGTAATCTCAGTCTATGTCTTTCCTCACTTCCCACCTCTCACAAATGCTTCTTTCCCTATTGATAACACCTTTTATCTTTCCCACTCTACTTTTAGAGGGGTATTCTAATCCTTTTCATTCCCTGGCAGTGTTATTGATTAGGTGAGATGATACCCAAGACAGTCTAACAGCCTGGCTGGGAGAAAGGAGGAGGAAAGACTGGTGTTGCTATGGAACAATGCTAAGGTTACTTCAATCCCTTTAGTATGATTTTGGCTACAAAAGCATTGCAGGAGAAAGTGCTTTTCAGAAGCTGCAATAATCCTATTATTTATTGCATTTTTTTTCCACCCTTGACTTTAGAATGTAAATTCTCTATATAAGAATCTTACGCATTACAAAGTAATATTGTAAACATTTTTTACATTCATCCTGTATATCTGATTGCTCTGTTCCACAGAGATATGCTCAGTACAGTCCTTTCTTTGGGCATATACTTTGTCATGTATCCACCTACATCATTGTGTTTCTACCTTTATAGATGTTTATTGTACTCATACATTTGGTGCATGCCCATAAGAGAATCAGAGTATTTATGGAAAACCAAGGTCTCAGCAACTCCCTGTAGTCCTCTGTTACATGTTGCCCCTACTGCAAGTGTCTGTGAGGTTTCAAGTGAACAGCAAGTTGAAACAAACAGACTTGTCTACATGTAGAATGACCTTTTATCTGCTCCATGTTTTTTAAGGGCAGCCAGCACTGATTTTGTCCAAATTTTTCCAGCCCCATACTCTTGGACAGTCATCTAAAGTGTGTCAGTGAGACTCATGCAATTACATATCCAAATCTTATTAGTGGTGGATTTCTTTGTTGCAAAAATGAACTTAAATCACTAATTGAACTACCGGCTATGAATGACGAAACTGATATCATATTATCAAGCAGAGATTTGTAATAAAATGATACTTCTTTTTATGTCTTGTTAGAGAGGATTTTATGGCATCAAAACAGCTCCCAATAAGCAGATGTTCATAATTCAGAAGAGTAAACATTTTTTTGTGCTTTTTATCTTTATTGGAAGTCTCAGTCCAAAAGCCAAGGAATGAATAAGGAAGGCAGAAGTGTATGAGTGAAGCTATGACACTCATTAGTTCCTCCACCATTTCTGAACTAAATTTGCAACCTAGGTTGCCTCTGCAACAAGTTTCCTCAATTGTGGTGTAGGAAATTTTCCTCACTGTGCCCAGTGCAGTTCATGCTCATGACAGGTACAAACTGTTACCAATAAGGCAAAATAGACCAGCTTGAAATACCACTTACAAATCAATTAACTCAGCGGTAAGTTATATAAGTTATAAAGCTTGTCCAAATATGAGAAGGCCCTATGTTCTTACTTGTTGACTTTTTGTCTTCACTTATAAACCTGATTGCATGAGGTACAGAAACCATCCTTCAGATTTCAGGGAACTGAAGAGTTTCTTCCTTGTAGAAGATTTTGAAGACCCTGACTATGGGGTTGAGTTCTTGATATTTCCCAGTATGAAGGCACATTCTCTCCTTAAGTGTTTGAAACCTTTCTTTTTATTAGCTTTTCTACCTTTTTTTTTCTTTTTTTTTTTTTGGTGTCTGAAACACTTCAGAAGGACTGTATAACCACAAAGCCCTTGAAGACCATAACTGACTATAAACTCCCTCAGCAATGGACCCATGAGATGACTGCAAGAGAGTTTTCAGTAAATAAACTCATCACTCTTCACTAGCTTTTACATCCTTTCCTAGAAATGGAATTTTGGATGCTGTCCTTTTAGTCTGTTCCCAAGATTTGCTTTAATTCTGTCTGATACAATATGTGTGCATCCCAAGGTCTGTCAGTGCACAGAAATTTCTCACCTTCTACCAGCTATTACCAACAATCCTAAATGTAAACTGATTTAAGTGACTTGAAACTGTAGAGACGTGAGTAGAAACTGAGAAGTGTCCCATATTTACTCTGAACTGATCTGGCTGAAATGCAGCTGAAAGCAACTGGAAAAAGTTACACAGGCTTAACTTCCTTCTTTCCTAGTTACAGGGCACAGACAGACACATATGAAATATGAAGGATGTCTCTTTGCCAACTTATGAATAAATTATTGGTTACTCATCTGAGTGATTGGTTTAATGTGGTTTTGGATTAGCGTCTCATAACATGTAAGGTCAATGCTGAAAGTCTGATGCCCCAAAGTACTGATGTTCAGGTTTTCAGTACAGACCAAAGCAGAAGTTTATTGACTCTTTAGACATGAAATTTGGTACCTTGGGATTAGGACGTTTGTTTTATACTGTCAGGCTTTGGAAGCCTGAATTCTAAAATAAGGAGATGCCCAGAAAATTCCAGGGAATTAAACTATTCCAGAGTTACCATAGAATTAATAGCAGAAAATCCCATTTGTGGTATGATGCAATTGTCTCAACTATGGTCCCTCAGCGTGAGACAGATGATGCATTGAGAGAGTTAGGAACTACATAATGCATGAGTTGAGAAAGAATAGCTTTTGCTTAAATGTAAGGTTGAGAAAAACTGCACAAGATTTAAGAGAAACAGGCCAAAGATATTTTTTAAGGCTTTACTTTTTAGATATTTCCTAATGACATTAATAACACAGGCACAAGTTAAAGCAGCGTAATGTGAAGCCACTGTGCATTATGAAGCCTTGCAAAAATGATGGTAATTCATCACTTCATGCTTCATGGCATTCCCCAGTTCAGACTGACATTTCACATCAATGATAGAAACTGTTGTGCTCTCTGCCTGAAATATCTAGCACACTGTACTCATAGATGAGGAAGGACTTTTGCTTCAGCTGCATGCATAACATGAACCCGCAGAGTCAACTTGTGCCTACCAAGTAATCTTTATGTGTTATAGGAAGGCCATACAATGGCCATACAATCCAGGCCATACAATGAAGTATAAACACTGCTACTTTTTTTCCCCCCTCACAATTAAATTCATCATTGTATTCTTGAATCTTTCCTTTTCACTGTGATAATTAACATCACTAGTAACAAGTTGAATGTGCAGCTGTTGCCATAAATGGGTCACTATATTTCTACTAGAAAAATATGACAGACTTAAAAGCTGAGGGTGGAGAAACACTAAGCAAAACATCAGAGGATTCCAAAGGCTTTTGCAATGTTGGCCACTCTTTCAAACACCATATGTTCAATATCATTTGTATCCACAAAAAAATCTGATAATTCAAAAGCTGTCTCCAAGAGAGGTTTGCAGCACAGATGCTGTACTTTCCCTTGGTATTACTATGAAAATGTATATGTTTGAGGTTGAGTAGTAGCTCAAGATCTCAGCAAACTTTAGATAGTCTTTTCCCTTTCCCTTCTTTCTCTTTCCCTTTCCCAGTCAAGACTGGGATTTGTTCTCCCACTGCTTAACCTGTAGTGAAGGAAACATTAGATGGAGACCAAAAGGATGCATTTCTTTGACAAGGAAAAATATGGTTCTGATCATATTGCCCATAAAACCTCAAAAACATCATGAGTTAATCATATAACTGTCATAAAATATTAATTTACAGTCCACTGAGCGTACGCATTATCCCAGGAATACTCAAAGGGGTTACTATTCATGTATTTGAATTTTGGGACAGTCCTGAGCAATTATAGTTTATTTTGACCTGGTAATCCAGGACTGCAAAGTGATGGTAAATAGGTAGTAGCAACCTTGGTAGTACAATTTGTAAAAGCACATCTTCCAATAATAACAGTGTACATGCTTATATGAAGAAAGGAACTTTGGGGTGAAGGGAAGTTAATGAAAACTTTTCCGATTCAAGTAAAAAGACAATAATTCTAGACAAGGATGATAAAAGTGGTTTCCACAAAAATAAGTAAAGCTATCCCCTTCTTCCTCTTTCATCACCTGAACTCTGCAAAACTGCATGTGGCACGGGAGGTTTATATGATAATATATGTGAGAAAAATCCTGACTGAGCAGTCTGCCCTGAGTGGAGCCATAAATGCTCGGTTGCTGTGTAGTCTGCCATAATAATTCAACATTTTTTCTTCATGGTTATGACTGTTCCTTTAGCAATGTAGTAATTCTTTATTCCATCATAAATGCAGTTTTGATAAGGCAGAATACTTAAAGTGGGCTCATATTTATTCTGTATCTTACAAGCTCTCTTGGAATTATTTCATTTATAGATTTTTCTCTTGTTTATGTATCCCAGAGCTTTCTTTATAGCACCATACTTATAAAGAATTTTTCCTTGCCCTATGCCACTCATCCTAATGATCCAAATTGAACATTAATGTCAATGAATTTCCTACTGCCCATATGGCTCAAAATGCTGTAAAAATTAGAAGCATCTTTAACAACTGGGAAAATAGAAAACAGAGAGCAAGTATTTAGCCTGTGGTCACAGACTGAATTACACAGAGTCTGGAATAAAACTCATTTTTTAAACCAGCAAGAAGACTTAATGAGGTTCTGTGTTGTGTAGACCATGGTGCTTCTGGCCTGGGCACTTCTGGCAGGGCACACTCTCCTCAGTGTTAAAGCCTCCTCTCTAATGCACAGTCTGTGTGTTTGACCCAGTGTTTGATAACAAACATTGTAACATCTCACATGCCCTTTCCATTTATATTGTGATTAATGTTTGCAAAGCTGGTTACAGAATAGAAAAGCATGGAGAGGTAGAATAGAGGCATATATATGTAGGTGAAAAGGGAAGAAAAGTAATAATGATTATGAGAAGGTTATTATTTTAAGAAATTCATATGTTTTATTTAAATTTGTTATTGTTAGACTGTTATTTATTGTGTCACAGTTAATCATTGCCAGCATACGTATATGCATATTTCAGTGCCACAGAGCTGAAAGCTGGACTTTGGATATTAGTATCTTCTCTTGTTTCCAGTCAGTAGAAAAAGAACACAAACTCTTTTCAATTATATAAATACTATAATTTATTAATAATTTTGAACCATAATAATAGTACTAAAATACTCAATAAAATGTTGAAACACAACACTGCAACCTTTTGGAGTTGGACAATTGCACTTAGTGTTTAGCATTCGTGGAAGATATCTTTGTTTGGAATAGTGTCAGTAAAAACAATATAAAAGTAGTAGTCAAAAGGGCTAGTACTCAGAATGCCAGTGACCCCCTGTGCAGGATGCTGATTTAAGATCTGCCAATCCTTGGCTTCATGCATTAATTTTCTTACCAAAAATGGGCCATCTGGAAGAGTATATTTAATCTCATTTTGAGATATTACCTTTAGGAAAGCAGAAAAGAAAAGGGGTGACCTACCTGAGTCAGATCTGATGATGATATGGAAGAAAATAATGGAGGGTGTCTTATTCAGGGCTTTCTCACAAGTGCATATCTTAAAAACCAGCAGCAACAACAACAAAAAAAGAGAGACAGACTGGTCCAAAACAAGGGGGAGCAACGGAAGAGGAAATAGTATTGTGCTTTGCACTTGATTCCTACTATGGTCAGGACTCATAAGAAGTATATCTTTGGTCATTAACTTTTATGAAGTGCTGATTTCCCTTTTGGCTTCCACACGTCCATCAGCCCTGCAGCGAGGGCTGTCTTTCTGCACATAGCTGAGCCAAGTAATTGCTCAGTGGGATCCTCCAGTACAACATTTTCTCACTACCAACCTCTCACCATCTACCTAATAGCTCCGAGACAGCCACGGTCTGTCTGACTGAATGGCTACTAATGACCCAACTGTTCTTAGGAAGATATAGCAGGTTTTTCTGCCAAGACTTAAAATGTTTCCGTTATGTTTAGCACTCACTGGGTATATGATGCAGTGCAAAGCCAACACAAAGCAGCCGGGTGTTTCTCAAAGCCATCTTTCTTTTCCCTCCTTGTCTTTGTAGCTTCTTTACTCACTATAAATTAACTGAAGTGTGTGTGTGATCTTTTTATCACAAACTGGTCGTGTAAGGGAGTATCCAAGGAAAGCAGACATTCCTAGAAAGAAAGTCTAGGATTGTTCAAAGCACCTGTATACTCTTAAATGACTCTTAGAATGTCACCAGATCTTTTATTGTCTTTGGTTTTGTCACATCAGGAGGTTTAAAATTGTACTTGTATGGCAATCACTATGACAATGGGTAGAAACAGAATGGGAGTTGAAAATAAGGGAGCCATCCTTAATGACTAGAGTGCACAGAAGTGTTTCTAATATTCAGCAATTTAAAATGGAACTTTGAACAATTTTCTCCGAGGAAAGCAGTCAGTAGTTTTTCATCAAACGTTGTGAAGAAACAGGGATTAAAAAATAGGTTGAACAAATATACAGATAGCTTTATAAAACAATATCTTTGCTTAAGTGTCTGCCCTAGGAAAAACTAGGCAAAAAAAAAAGAGAAGGATATGTTTTCATACTGTGGAAAGAAAATGACACCCATGGAAGAGATTTAGTTTTTAAAGATTGAAATAAATGTCATCTCTCACACATTTTTCTCTTAAAAATAAAACTGAAAACCACTTTAATTAGGTATTCTTTTTCAGTTTCTCCTTAAAAATAAATAAAGTATCCTTTTTAGACAGAACTATTTTTGCATTTTCAGTGCTAAAGTGGCTTCTGTAGCCTAAATTCTAAATCTCTGCACCGAAAACCAGAATTTGTTTGGGGGGTTATGAATTCAAGTAATAAGTAGAGAAAAAAAATGTAGTGCAGTGAGACTTAAGTAAACAAAAATCTTCTCCCAGTGATACATTATATGGAACCTTCTGCAATACTAAAACATAATATGAGCCAAATAATACTCATTCTGCACCATTTGAGTGTGTCATTTCTGTGTCACTTCATTTCTAGATGTCAGTGTACATGACCATCATTCTCCCTTTTCTCCTTTGACACTGCCATGCCTCTGTATCTGTGTTTGCACATAGTAATGCAATGTATGAAATGTACTAGTAAATATGCCTCTCTTTCTGAGAATATATTTCTCTAGGCTATATCAAGCTGATCCTTAAGAAGGAAGCAATTCATCTCATACTTCTACTGAAGACCTCAAACTCAGTGGCCCTATTTGAAAAGGGGGGTTCTTCTGTCACCCTCCCACCAGGAAACTCAGCACCTTGGTTTTTTTCTCTTTCCAACACTGTTCTCACACGAAGGATAAACTTCCCAGACATTCACTGTCAAAGAGCAGCAACCACAAAAGTCCTTGTCTGTGAAACCTGACAATAGATTGTTTGAACAAAGGAGGAAGTCTGTGATGCTAATAATCCTCCTGCAGCACAGAGAAGTTGATATTTTAATAAGCATTGCCTTTTAATGTGAACTTTTTCCCTCTCCTATGTTAGGGGATTGTTTAAATATAATGAGGAAAAAATTCAATTCCCATGTCTCAAAAAAATAAACTAATTTTCCCTCTATAGGTCATCAGAGTTGAAAATAAACCAAGCTGGCTGCCTCTGGGGATTTATTGAACTTCAAGTGCCCATGACTCATTCCTTGATTACAAAAAGCAGAATAACTTTCAAATTTACTACATGAGAGACCAAACCAAGATTCTCAATGCTGTTGCATGGCTGGAGAGAGGAAGAATGGAAAGGTCTTACCAACTCTAGTACAAAATGTGGCTTTTATTTTATTTCCTTAGCATTCAGTGCCCACTGGAGTCAATGCAAAAAGGTTTTCAAAAAAATCATATCTGATTTAGAGAGGAAGAGTTTAAAAGTAGCTGTGCATGCATTTCATGAGAGTCACTATCAAGAAAGCAAATGAACTCTGTGTGCTGAGAGCAGTGGAGGCAGAAACAAAGTTGCTGTTAAGAGGAGCTGTTTGGAATATACGTGGAAAGACCAGAACGTATGACAAGACTCTTTGTTGCTGATTGTGTTGAGGATGGAAGAGAAAGATCATTGGTGCAAGGAGATCACAGATGGAATAATACACTGGGAACATTTCCAAATGTAATGGCAAGAAGTTCTCAGAAACAAGGAGCTCTCCAAGTGTCACTCCCTGTTGTACCCTCCCTGAGCCAGCCACTGAAGAGTTAATGCTGCTTCTCCACTCCCAGGTGGGAAATTAGTATAAGAGATGGCAGCTGTGTCTGGGGGTAGCATCTTTTTAACCACCTCCAGTCCTCCAGGTAGCAATTTCCCTGTGTGAAATGCAAATGGTGCCCTGGTAAGCTGGGGCTATGTTTGGTTTGTGCTTGTCTTGTCTGGTCTCTTCTTCCTCAGGGGTCACACAAATATCTTTTTTATTTGTTGCAGTCAGTTAAAGCTGAATCTCCTCTTCTGACTAAGGGCTTGTTGTGAGGATGGTCTTCAGCTGTTTGGAAGCCGCAGATGAAATCTGTAAGTACCTTATAACTCTTCATAACTCTGCAAATCATAGATGGGGCACTGTAATGCCCCATTTACAGTGAAGATACTGGAAATGGAAGGCAAATCCACAAGAGTGTGAGAGAGGGCTGCAGTTTGAAAAGAGGACAAATCAGGGAATAAGAATAATGTACTTGAATGTGAGGCAGCCCATATTCCTCAACTTGTGGAGATGTCTGATGGCCAAGGCCTGAACCTCTTCTTGTAAGTATATCTGCAGTTGCTTACACAGGAGATGTCCTTGCACAAATTTCTATCAGTCAGACAGCTAAGTCTAAAAATCAATACACCAGTAAAAAGGATAATGCAGATTGAGTCTGCTTTTTTCCAGTCCTTGTTGAACCAGGCTTTCTTCATCCATTGCAGCAGGAAGTACCTTACTGAGAAAGTGGAGAGAACTAAGCAAAAAAAAATTGGCAGTATCAGACTTGAAGGGAAAAAATGGCTTCTATTTTATACACTTATTAAGCATTTTTGGCTTTCTGGGAGAATTCTGAGGATTGATTATTCAACAATCAGTTCTTAAGGGAATTAGTAAGCAATTATTAGCATGATGACCAACTGTTTCTGTATTTCCTACCTGCATGCCCCAGTGCCAACCTTTGCTGTGATGTTCTACAATCCACCACACTGAGCTCAGGGGTCACTGGCCCCAGAGGAGCTGAGTGGGGCCAGTGGGGGAAAGTGCTGTGTCTTTTCCTTGGCCTGGACAGGTGTGGGAGCTCCTGGGTGGCTGTAGCTCAATAACTGGCTTTGGAACACAGGTGAAATGTGTTAATTCAGAAAAGGTTTAAGTGACTCTTGTGCTGTATAGTGACAGCTGTAAAGTGTTTTAGTTTTCCTATGAAGTCCTGGATGTTTTCAAAGAAAACAGACAGGGCAAATGGAACATTTATGGAGTAAGAAGAGATGTAAGTGATAATTGTCTAAGTGTATTTTCTACCTCCTGTGCTTGATGGGTGGGGCAAAAATTTGCTCCCTGCCTCTTCTGCTAGAGATAATATAGAGGAATGAGAAAGGGGACATGAACAGGGAGCCTGATCCTCTGTCTGGTGAACGTTGTAGTATCCATGATTGTGGATATCATCTATAAAAGAGTGTCTAAGGAAGATGGGAAGGACTGAAAGAAAAAAGGAAGAGATTCTAGAACTGAAGTCTCCTTTCTCACTCCAGCCCAGTTACTGAGTCCACTGAAAATCTTTTAATTCTACCACCTCTCCTGTCTTTTTATTTTGAAAACCTCACCTCTAATAGACAATATGCTATAGTTCTCTAGTGGTTGACCAGTGTGATCATCTTAAGTCAGATGTCTCACACATGCCCATCTGCATTGAGCCCAGCATGTCTGGGTAAAGAATATTCCCCAGAAGGCAGACTGACATTCATCTGAAAATGTTAGGAGTTGTCTACTAAAGCTCTGAATGCTTTCATTTCCAGCTTAGATGAGATCTATAGAATCTGCTTCAGACGATACTATGCATCTAGAAATCACAGTTTCTGCAGAATTTCAGAGTAAAATGCAAAGAAGTCAACAAGAAAAGTAGACTGAAGAAATAATTAAATGAAATTAAGATTCAGGTCTAGCTTTTTCCACACTTATTTCAAAGTCTGTTGTCATAGCTACTGCAGCATAAGCTGGCTCTGTTTGTTCACTTTCTCTTTAAAGCCATGTTCACCTTTTTAAGAAAATTGAAATAGCTGAGCAAATATCTGGAGAGAAAAAAATAAAAATTGTCCTTTTTGCATCCATAATTTTATCATGAGTTGTTATTTAGATCAGGGATATTCATCCTTTATCAGCTAGGAACTCTTTATTCCTCGTGCCCATAAAACCAGAAAATAATTAGATGCATATTAAAGTACATTGTAGTACAAAACAGCTGCAAACTTCAAAAGGGTCAAAATTCAGTATGGCTTTATCCCCTCAGTCTTAGTTGTTAATATAAGTTATCTAAACACATTATGACTTCAAACTTTTGTCTTCTAAGAGTAAAATAACATTTCTATTTCTGGCCTTGGGAGGTACCCAAAGTTTAGACATGTCTGCAAACATTGACCTTTTAAATTTGGCTTAAGAGTTATGAAAAATATGTGGGATTACTTTGCTATTTGTTTATGCTGCTCATTTTATTATCTCAATATTTTACTCTAGAATTAGTTTTTATATCACATTATTGTACTATCTTGAGAAGACATTTAAGATGAAATATTTTGCTTAGGTAAAAATGTAATTGGACTGGAACTGGAAGGTGGAAGTTAATGATGATTTTTATTGCGGGTCAAGTATAATTTATATCATCTGTCTAAATCAGTGTATGTGTCTGACCTGTGAGCTCTCTCCTGTATCACTTGCCTCTCCTATGGCTCTGTCCCTGTGTATGACTTGGGCTGTCTTGAGTGAGTTTCTTCACAGCTTAGTGCCCTTTGCCCCTTAGCTGAGCTGTGTCCTGGTTTACCTCATTTGGGGAATTCCCTCTGGTCAGGAATTGTTTTTTATCCACAATATGTCAAATAATAGGTATTGGCAATGTTTTTATCTGTAATTCCTGTAATGATCTGACAGATGGGTGTCTTATCTCAGGAAAAGACCAAAGCAGGACTGTCTTGCTGTGCAGATAGGAAATATCTCTAAAAGCCATGTGTCACCCACAGGTTGATAACATACCCTGTTTCTGCTTTGCCTGGTGGCAAGCAGTTTTTTCCCTGCACAGTATTTTTGTACTATAATGTGGATAATTTGAATCATAATTTTGCCAGATTTTTGAATGTTTCTAAATCTATAATTTCATACATATTGTTTCCAAAATCTGCAGTGCTCAGAGATGTTTTTATTTTATAAAACTGAGTGAGAAATGAGAAGGAATCAATGAGGTGTTAATCAGCTGCAAGATAGTTTTCTAGAACTTTCTACTGGGCAATTCTCTGACACGAAGGCAAAGCAATGATTGTACAAAATGCTTGAGCACACAGATCATTCTGAACATATGAGAAATCATATGTAGAAACTGAAACCCGCACCATATTTAGATCTATGCGCTCTTTCAACAGTTATTTTAAGTTGTTTGCTGTCCA
This sequence comes from Myrmophylax atrothorax, assembly GCA_026770055.1. Lineage (NCBI taxonomy): Eukaryota > Metazoa > Chordata > Aves > Passeriformes > Thamnophilidae > Myrmophylax > Myrmophylax atrothorax. The sequence continues at coordinate 6,986,215 of JAOXXN010000082.1, forward strand.
TGGGCTTCCTTGCTGGCTTGGAGATATGTATATACTTCACTGAATCTGGACCTAATTAAGCAAATTCAATCTGGTTTTGCCCCTGGCTTTTTTGGCTGATAGAGATGCAGTAACTCATGGGGACTACATCTTCCCAATTTTTACTCGGTTCTGAAAAATGAGATAATTAACTGTGTTTCCTTGTGTACTCTTTCAAGGCACTTAGAAGGGTTCTTCACACATTCTACAAAGAAATAAATTAATGTAGCATTTTACACATGGCAATAATTACATCCTATATATTGCCAGTTACAAAATAATGAAATAAATGTCTACAAGGGAAAGTTTGATTTTTCTCAGTTATAATGTTCTCCTGTTCTGACACTTGGTACTAAAGCACAATCCAAGAAACCCTCTGTTGGTTCACTGCCTCGGCTACACTGCTGCTGGGCTTTTGTGTCCAGCATGGTCTCTGCATGAAGTTGAATATGACCTGTTGTTCAATATTTTAAGTTGAGAAGAAGGAAGATTCCTGTGGCAACAGGAATAAGCCTGGGTGGGTTTGTGTGTTTTGGTGTAAGAGCTGGTTGCTAAAATGCTCAGTGACCAAGGTTTAAGAGTTGTGTGCGGTGATGGGGCTGGGACATAGCAATATGCAAATGTATGTAAGTAAGCATGCAAATATCCCCTGATGTCAAAGCAAAAGTTTGCAGTAAAATCAGTTGGGGTTTTTACCCCAAACAATCACTTTATGACACTAATTGAGCCATATTGTGATTTAAAAGCTAAAAATGCTTAATGTACAGCTGCTCCTTTCCCCTCCTAGGCCCTTTTTATGTCTAGCATAGGGTAGGTGGAATGGTTTCTCATCTCTCTGCTTGAGGTGTGGGTAGGGAGATGGATTTAGCAGTTCATATCCCCTCAACCCTTCAAGTTAGGCAACATTTTGTTAATATTTGAAGAGCTGTATCAGCTTTTTCTGGGCTCCTCTGGTCTGGCTGGAAGGCTTTCATGGCAGACTCAGCTCTAATGTGACTGAGAGGCCATGCTGTGCTCTCAGGAGGACGGGGTTAATGGAAATCCAGCCAACCCAGAGAATACCTTGATGTAAACCACTCGTATAGCACAAAATGCTTCCACATCACCTGCACACAGAGCTGTAGGACTCTATATGCTTGACTGGTGCAGGATGACACTGGAAAAAGAGACTACTGTGCACCAGGGTCCCTCAAGGCACAAGGCAACCAGCATCCTTTGTTTCTGCAAACAAGCAGGTCCAAGCCACAGTCAGCAATACCAGTGAATTTTAAGTGTCTTAATTTAGCATGTCATACTAACTTACACTTCACAAAAACTGTATCTTTACTGAAAAAGCTTTAAAGTCAACTGTAATGAAGAATTTTACTTGTCAACTGTCTTTGTGTTGCTATGAAGTTAATACTGCCAGATCCTAAAACACTACTAGGGTGCTGATCAGATATGTGCAAATACAATTTTGGCTCAGTCTCCCTTTTTTTCCTCTCTAAGGAGTCAGCGCTCTGCACTGCTGCTCCAAAAAGGCTCCTAGGAGCACCTATTCCAGCACTCCTGGGTGATGGACTGGTCCATGAGGAGAAGAAATCCCTCATGAGAGTAAAGATCTTAATGGTGGTATGATACCAGGATAGATTTCGGCTGTCTTACCTTTGCTCTCCTACAAAATGCCATGGCCAGAGAAAGCTTGGACTGTAGCATTATGGCCAATATTTTGCTCAGACTTTCCTTTAAGTAAAATACAGTTGTAACAGCAGCTTCTGTGTTCTGTCTGATTTAGTAACAGATCCCTTGGCTTTATGAGAATGGATGAGTAATCTGGACTAGATTTGAAAAGTGCAAGACAAAACTCTTTTAGTAACTGAATTGGAAAAAAACATGCTGCATTTGAAGTCTTAGGTGACTCCTGGACTCCTGGCAAAGGCACTTTAGGCAGTTGAACTGTATTTTTCAAGTCAGACTTGTAGATATTGAAGGTTTAATATTGTATCTGATCATTTAGTTGCTTTAAAAATAGTCAATCTCTCTGTGAATTTTCTTTGTTATCAAACGAGTTAGCTCTGTTCTCTTCCCTTGGAAAGCTCAGTCATGGTGTATCATTCATAAGGGAGAGTTCTCAGTTGTTCCAGGTGGCGGGGGGAGCTGGGGGGGGAGGCTTCTAAAAAAACCCTATAAAGTGGCAAGAAGAAGGACCAAAGAGATTTGGAGCTCTTTTGTAAAGATCTCATTAAAGCTAGAGAAACCCTGGATTTAGCAATATTGCAATCAAGTTGTTCCAGGGCCAGTGTGACAGCAGCGTGTTCTACAGGGTCAAGTCATCTGCTGGAAAACATCCCTGAGGCTACCAGGGGTAAATTTATCCTTATTACTTTTGTTTTGTGATTATAACAAGGCTTTTCTATCATATATTTCATGCATTGTTTGCAATTTAGTTACTTATGATCTGCTTTGGATCTCTGTTTATTTTTTTTTCCCTGAAATATCTTCAGGACATACAATCACGTATTTTGGTTTTTGAACATAGTAATTTCTGCTGATGTTACTGTTTCTCAGGCATATTATTTCCATGAACTTCCTTTTATTGTTTTTCCAACAATCAGTTACATATGCAAGTTGCCTCTTTGAATCTCTGTAATCTCTCTAGATAATGAGTGTTAAGACTCCTAGTCATGATTCTATGGCCTTTAAAGCATGTCACATCTTGATTGTCTGATCAGGACTGGGTTTTGATCCACTTTCAGTGCTTTCCATTGCAAGTACACACTGCTTCTCTTTCTGCCACGTTTTTCTCCAAAGTTTTTGCAGAACACTTGTGACTTTCCTGTCTGTCAGGTTTAGGGCTGTGTTAACCATTCTGAAGTCCAGACCTTCAGATGTCTTCCCAACAGCTGCCTCCAGATAAGAAGTTCTAATTATTCTTGCATCTTCCTTGTGAGTTGCAGTTTTCATCTGTTAGCTTCTAGTCCCTCAGATTAACACTGAAAGTCTGAAAAATGCCAAGAAGGTGAAACTGTGTTACCTGACACAGTGGAGGATGGTGCCTCAGCCTGGCTTCCTGCACATCACCCACACCAGATCGAACAACCAAAATCGCTTCCACTGGAAGTGAACCTTTCTCAAATCAATCTGTCTATATTACAGTTCAGAGCCTTAAAGTGAAATCATATTTCTGGTTTGGAACTTTTATTACGAGGTTCAAAACAGAACATCTTCATATGATTAGCTGTAAATGGTTTTTATAGGCTGGTGTGCCTTCTTGCAGGGGGGAAAGGTGAGAACTTAAGTTTGTTAGACATGTCACTGATAAATCCACCGGCAATTTAATAGTCATCAGGAAGGTGGTTAAAGATGTGTTTTTACATAGTATAGTTCAAACTTTCTAGTTAGTCAGTCTAGTTAGTGAAAGAAGACTCAGCTTTTATCTTAGGTGTTCAGAGTCACCAGTTGGCAAACATGCCTGATAGCATGGAATGTAGAATGGCAGTTTAGGTACTCAAGATTAGCAACAACAGCTCAGCAAGTGCTTCTTGATTTTTTTTTTTTTCAGAAATAAAATATTTGGATGATTTTATGTGGAATATTTTTTGGGTAAAGTGATTTGTTAAGTCACAGAAATATCTCAGTAGGTGCTTATCAATTTTAAGAGATACTACTAACTTGAATAATATTTTGCATGGTTGTTTCCCATAAAATCAAATATTTTTTCTAAGTTACATGTCTCAACCTGTTCATTTTTAATTCTTTAATATTTTGTCAAGGCACTGTTTTCTTTGACCTTGTGCATCCATTAAACACTGAGAGTGATTAGTACATACAGGTATATTTGCCTCCTGTGATCCTTGCAGAAGTGTAAAACAATTGTTCAGGATTGTTGTTCAGTCTCTATTTCATTTGCACGTATAAACATGGGGGGGGGGGTTACTTTTTATTTTTTAAATACAGCAATAGAGTTTCACCTGTAACTTTGCAAATACCATCTGTGAAACACAAACTCATCTCTCTGCTTCCCCAAACTGGTTTCTCTCCAGGAACTCACATTTCAAGATGCCCAAGGGTGGTGACTGCAGACAACCTAATAAACCATCCCAACGACATAAAGTCAATATCACATTACTCAGGTGTGTGTTACTCCCTGTACAGGTATATTGCTTCTTTAAGAGATATAAAGGTTTAACTGCCTGGTCACTCTCCAGGTATGTAGTGAGCAGCACAAATGAGACTGAAGCCTTTAGGAAGGTTGTAATAAAAGTCAGCTTAGATTCATCCTATCCTCTGTTGATTTAGATACCTTCCAGTAATAGAAATTAAAATACTGTGGTAAGAGAAGGAAAAAGAGACTGTGGCACTCATGTAAAAAAGGCAAAGAAATGCAGCCTGGGGGCTTTTAACTAAAAGCACTGCAGAGAACAGAGCTATGCAGAAGGGTATTAACTTCCCCATCCTGAGGCAGGTGGATAGGCTCTGAAAGAAATCTGCTTAGTTTCTAAAATAGGGAGAGAAGGGATAGATACGGAACATGGGTGCTTTGTGGAGGTCTCAAGTGAACAGACAGGAGAAAATCAGATAGGTGGTTGATTACTTGAGCTTATTTTTTTTTCCTAAGTGATAATAGCTTCATAAAAAAAAAAACAAAAACTTTACTAAAGAAGCAGTCAAGGGATTTCCAAGACAATCTGTAGGTGTATAACCATAAAAAATGTCTTTTGCAGGTAGAATTAGTATACTGAGGGATGGTATTTTAGTGGACAATTTAACAGCAAAAAAGTCATCAGAATAGTTGAAGAAAGTATGTGGAAAAATCAGTAGATATAAATAAGTTCTCCCAAGAACCAGTCTGGACACATATGGTAATCCCAAAGTACAACAAAGAATCACATGTATGCATCAGCAAGTGACCATGAGCTGCACGAACCTTCCAGGAAAAGCCCTTCACAGCAGGTGTGACCTGGGACACAGGCGGTGGGAGGAGTGACCTGTAAATGGGAAACCAACTGAACTTCAGTGCCCACCACTACTGCTGGGCAGCAGGAAAAGCAGGGCATGTTGTTCAGCCCAGCTCAAGCAGCTGTGGAGGAAGAGTTGAGTTTGACTATAGAGGATAATGGGAAAGAAATATTTTCTAGCTGATCTATAAAGTTCTCAGCTAATATGAAGGCAAAAGTAAACTGTATGACAGATGAAATACAGAGAAGGTTCAGCTTGTAGTACAAATATCTCTTTGATATGTGATAGAGAAGCTGTTTCCTCTGCATAGCAGGGAACATCCCTGATAGGCACAAGGGAAAATGTTGCCAGCTGGGTGCTATGTGACAGAGGCATCACAAAAAGGGGGGTGGGGGGGTGTTGTTTTGCTAGATATGTGCTTAGTCTACTTGGCCATTGCAAAAGCTTCAAGCACAAAACTGATTCTCATTAAGAGTAATGCCCAAAGTGAAGGAGGATAATGAAATGAAGGAGTTTTTGTGAGGTAATGTGTGGCCATTTAAAGAAAGACAATGGATATGACACAGACATTTGAAAATCATCAAAAGAAAGATACTGAAATAACACAATTCATCCAAAAAGATGGAAATTCTTTTGTGCTGGTTTTGTGGGGGACAGAGTTTTTCTTTCACAGTAGCTAGTACAAAGCTGTGTTTTGGGTTTATGCTGCAAACCATGTCAATAATACAGAGATGTTTTTGTTAATACTGAGAAGCTTTTACAGAGAGCCAAAGATTTTTTCTTCTCCTCACCCCTCCCCACCAGTGAGGAGGCTGAGGGTACACAAGGAGTTGGGAGGGGACACAGCCAGGACAGCTGATCCCAGCATATATAGCTGGAGGAAGAAGAAAGAAGGGGAGGATGTTTGGAGTGATGGCACTTGTCTTTCCAAGTAACCATTGGCCATGGTGGAGCCCTACTTTCTTGGGGATGGCTGAACCCCTGCTTGTTCGTGGGAAGTGGGGAATGAATTCCTTGGTTTACTTTGCTTGCATGTAGAGTTTTTGTTTTCCCTGTTAAACTGTTTATTTCAACCCACGAGTTTTCTCACTTTTACCCTTCTGATTCTCTTCCTCATCCCACCCAGGACTGAGTGAATGAGTGGCTGGCTGGTGCTTAGTTGCTGCCTGGGGTTAAAGCATGACATCTATACAAAAGGATAAAAATATGCGAGTTTATTCCAGGCTTGGTTAGATAACTGGGAGTCTACTATTTCTTTTGATTCAGTTGGACAAGAAAGGAAGAGAATTTTTGCTTTCAAAACTCGGTTTGGTAGACAACATTTCAGGGGAACATCTCCTGTTTGTTCAGCACAAGAGAAATTCCAGAGCTGATATCATGTAGTTTTGGAATATGGCAGGATCTGAAAGAATCACAAGATAAAACTACTTGGATGGCTACAAATGAATTAGAAGCAACAGTTTTTTCTACTTCTTTCTGGCCTTTAGAAATCAGGCTAGGAATGATTAGACACCATTGATGTTATTCTAGATAAACAGAAGTCATAGCACTTTCTGTAACACACTGGGGACGAGGATGTGGGTGTGTCTTTAAGGAGCAACTGGGACATAGAGAAGACTTTCTGAAGATAACTATGTTTAGAAAACATCATGCTAAAAGTCAGTGTGTCAGGTGTAGTAGCTGGAGGAGTATTGTTGCCCAAAGCTCTCAGGTGGGATTTGGCTCGTGAGTGCAGATGTCAGCTCTGCTGTCCTTAGCTCTTGTCACTGGATGTAAGAAATGTGTCAAGGTGCTGCAGTGGCAGTGAGTATTGTGTGGTTAAAATGTATCACAAAATACAAAAATTGTTCTCAGCATAGCAGCAGCTTTTACATTGCTGAGATTCCTGTGTTTGATCTTGATGCCACAAAGGTGAACCCTAAGGTGAAATATTGTCATGGAAAGAACTTTCAGTAGCCAATCAGTTCCTGCACTGTTTCAGAGACTGAAATAAAATCAACAAGAACAAAAGATAAAATGTGGAAGACTCAAAGGAACAAGTGAATGAGATACGATAACTCTTCTGTATAAAGATGTTATCAGAAATAGCAAAAGAAATGGGTGAATATTTATATAATTGTATTGAAAGCAGCAATGTAGGCAAGATCTCCTGTAATGTGTTCAGGCCAAGGTAATACTCGCCTCATGCAGTACCATTTTAATTGTCTAGTGTATCTGCATGTGCTCCTGAGAAATTCCAGAGGTTTTCAGTTCATCCTTCTATAGGCTAGCAGAAAAACACCCCCAAGGCTAAGTAAAGCAAGTGAATAAGGCTAGAGGAAAAGTTGAAAGCATTTTTTGGTTTTGCAGAACATTCAAACCTCACCTGTGTGGTCAGAGTTTCCTCTTGAGCATAATGCTGACATCAATAATATCTACAAGCATCTTTCCTGATTCCCAGCATTACCAGCCATGGTAAAATGAAAGATGGTTGTATGGAGCAGGGCAATAAAGATCTTGTTTTAATAAAATACCATAGCTCTGAAACCTCTGAAAAGACATTTCATAGCCAGGCCAGAAAACTGATGGATCTGGAGTTGAGCAGCAAAGCAGTTGAGTTCATGTGAAGTTAGGGAATAAGCATCTATCTAAGTGGCATGTCAGACAGCTGAGGATTGTTCCTACTAGTGCAGTCACACCTGATGATGAAAATACTGGCCTAAGGTGCTGAAGCAGCCAGCAAAGAGAGCACTTGCTGGGATCCTGAGAAACCATTAACAACCACCCACTGTGCAGAGAGAGGACACTGCAATTACAGCTGCCACCACAGGATCCGTGGATGCCACTGATGGCCATGTGCCCAGGCCTGAGCTGCAATGCTCCCTGCACAGTCCTGCTCAAAGACTGAAAGCCTTCTGATACTTCTGCATAGGATTAATATGCAACTTCATTAGTAATGACATCTCCTACCTGCCTGTGTGACATAAGTGGATATACTATACTTATACCCACTGTGGTAACTTCAAATTAATGTAATCAGGTCCTTGCTTTTCTGTTTCAGCTTTACATCAACTTTAATATGTTCAGCACTCTGACATCAGCTCACTAACTGTGCTTCAGAATCCTGGGAGTTCTCACCCACCTATTTTTTTAAAACATACCTAATCCTCACCTACAGACAGGATTCCATGGGAAGAATGCAATTCATGGCCCAGGGAATGACTAAAACATCTATACTTCATTGCCAGCGGGCTTTATGCATTCAGTGTCCTTCCCAGTCACTAGTAAAGGCCTGGAAAGCATTTCTGCAATGCTTTCAGGGCAGTAAAAACTTGCAGGGCAAATTTGGTAAAATGAGAAGAAAATAAAAATAATGATGAAGAGTGCATAGCAGTCAGAATGGTGAAAATGCCACTATTAAAAAGAGTAAGAAAACACAACATTTTTTAGAAGGAGAAGAAATTTTGTTCAAAAGGGGTTGCATATATCAATGTTTGTCTCAAGTTTTGGGGGACAAGTAATATGGTTTTTAGGTAGTCATGGCCAGGAAAGCAAATACTGTCATTAGGGATAGCTTTAAGAAGTAAGGGGTGAAGAGTAGATAACAATCTTGAATTATGAAAATTTAGCATTTTGTAAGATCTTAGGGGTTCAGCTAATAGGCTTTTTAATATTTGTTCATAACCTTATAGATAAAATCAAAATTTAATTGCTGTGGTATGGGCAAGTTTAATTTAAAAGATTCTCCTCCTTCTCTCCTGCAGGCTTTCATTTACATATACTGAAATCAACTCCCCTGCCCCATAAATAAGCAAGTAAATAAAGAGGTTTTCCATGTGAGCAGAGAGGGGCGTTGAGAGAAGTAGCTGTGCAAAGGGGAATGGAGGCTTTAGAGACAAGAGCCTTCCTCTCTGAGGCTGGCTGCAGGGAGAGAAGGACTTCTGAGGGCCTCTTCCCTTGTGTTTGTCAGCTCAAGCTGAGAGGCTCAAAATCAAAACTGAAAGGAGAATGGAACTGTTGAGAAGTTAGTGAGGAAGTGGCTTACATGGCTGAGAGGGGCAGCTGGACCCAGATGAGGGAGCTCAGACCCCAGCCGTTGAAGCATGTTTGACCTGTAGACTTAGGGTTCTCTCTACACTGGGATCAATCACTTCCATTTCTGCTCATGAGCTAAACTGCTGGGAAATGTCAGACTCAGACGGTCTTTTTCCTTGCCTGGCATTTCAAAGAGAGCCATCGTCACCTACTGAAATACCTCTGAACACAGAAGGCCCAATTTTCAACCTAGTGCCTAATTTTCTGTACTTTGTGGTCTAAACAGCTGGGTGATTTGGGCATGGAAGTGGAAGAATCCCTAGTACACACAGAAATAGATTGCAATTCTGACTGTGAGTAAGTGTTACAGGTTGACATGGGTTTTTCCCTGTGCCTAATGTACTTATTTCATACACATGCTTATTTGAATTTCACTCTCCATCTAGAAAATCATTTGCTGTCCCAATAGTAGCTCTGTAATTCCCCAAAGCCACAGAAGTGTCTGCTTCTATCCAGCATCTGTTGTGTATCTGAGCTATTGTATGGCACAGCAACTGAATTAACTGCTTGGTGCCATTTTGTTTAAGGTCTAGTACTTTCTCCACAAGCTAAGTATAATGTTAGAGGCAATAAACCTGAAAATAATACCTGTAGTTCCAAATATCAATAAGCACCATATTAAGAACAGTTTTTAGCAATGTCCAGGTACATGTGTTCTGAGATCAGGACAGGGGAGCCTTTGGGCAACAAGTTATTGTCAGAAAGTGTTTCTGTCGGTTTCAATTCTGTCATTTCTCAGGGCTCAGTTGTCTTAGTTTTGTGATTTTTGGTTTTGTTTTGTCTCTTTCTGTTTTGGCTTTTTCTTTCCAGCTAGTCTTTCAGGTTCGAGCTCGTTGTCTGCATGTGCCTCCCTTTTGAGACACATGTGAGGTAGAAAAGGCAGAACATCCCATCTGTCACATGTACTTTCAACCATTGTTTTCCCTTAGCATCCCCCATGGAATCATTTTCATTGAGTCTCTTGGCTGGTGGTGTTGTGAATCACACAGGCTACTCCCATTTCTGTGCACCTTCACTTTGAGCTGTGCAGGTGACTTCCTGGCAAGCCTCAGTCTCTTTGTAAAGGCTTAATTGAGCCTTGTGCTCACAGCTGAAAAGAATATACTGTCTCATTCTAAATGTGCAGAGAATCTTCTTACTAGGGACTTGTGTAGGCTCCCAATCTTTAAAGAAACTTTAAAGATCCTTTCCTGTTTTGTTTTTTTTTAAACCTTTACTAAATCAACTGTATGTTTAAAAAATACAGCCAACCAAACCAAACAAACAATCAGAACCCTCCCAAAAAAGACCCCAACAACTCTCCCACCTGTTCCTTTGTATTCACAGAGTCAGTAGTCCTCCAGGCATGCCTGTAAGATATTACACTATGCTCCTAAAGACTATAAGAAGTAAATCTTTTAATATAAATGCTCCTTTTTTACTGCCGTGAAGCCCACACATCACCTGTTAAAGGGCTTTAACCTCCTCTGGTCATTGTTCTCACTGATGAAGGGTTTGTCTCTGGGTTTTTTTCCTCTCCTTTTCCCCCAGCTTTGGCACAGCCATTTACTGTTCTGAGGGCTTTTTGTGTTTGTTTCCATTTGGAGTGCTTTCCTCTGTTATACTCCCAGTAACGGAGCCAAAGTGCCTACGGGATCTGCTTCATTCAATGCCTGATCAGCAATGCAAAACATGAACCTCACTACCGAGTAACAACCATTCCCAGCTGCCTTTTGCCAGAGTCGTTTAAAGCACAGTTCTCTACAGCTGGCACGGAGAGTTTGGTAGGGACAAAGCCAAGCCTTAAGGGAACTAGGGAAACTGGAAGCCTTTACAAAGGAAAGAAGTAGTTTTGCTTGGACAACTGTGGAGCTAATAGACTCCATGAGAAGCTTGTGGGCCCTCCAGCAGTGAGTGACCATACAGAGTCATCACTTTGTTGGTGACCTGAAGTAATTTATCAGCTTAGCATTTCTTTGCATCCTCTTCACACTGACAGTGATTTAGTTCTGTAACTAAAATTAGCCAGTGTTGCTGTCACAGATACTCTGACACTTGCAGCCTAGCAGAATTTAAAAAGACACTTTTCCATCCCTGTAAGGAAGACCTTATTCTCCAATCTGAGTCCGGATTTTCTGAGAACTGCGATCCCAAGCCTGATGTGAAGCCAAAGCAGTCAAATATATCTTGGGGCACCAGAACTCCCTAGGTATCTTCCCTAGAGGCATTTTTGTCTTTTGATCTTGAGTATAGGTCTCAGGCCTTGTAGATCCACAGTACTGACAAGAATTTGCTTTTTGATGAGGAGTAAAAATATCAGTAGTGTTAGCTGAACAGCCAAGGACTGAATTAACATCGATACAATTTGACTTCCAGAGAAGAGCTGAGACACATTGGCAAGAGAATGTGCAGAGACTTGGCTGGAAGTCTTACAGCTTGGCCTGTGCAATGCTTGTAGTGCATAGCCTCTTCATATTTAGCATCCTCTCATCTGCCAAATGCTGCTATTTATATTATTTATCCTTTTTTTTCTTTTAAAGATGTTATTTTATATATTTGAATTTGTAGTCCGAAAATGAGTTAATCACACTACAGATTACCCCTGGTCTGCAGTATCTGTTACACCTGTTCTAATTCATGACCTGGAAGGGTTTGGTACCAATGACCTCAACCCAACCCTTAGGATAGAATGTTTTGCAATAGAGTTTTAACTGGCCTTTTGTGACAAAAAAGAATTTTATTGCCATAAGGTCTCTTTAGTTTTTTTCTAAGTTTTTTTCTGTCACTTTGACAAACCTAAGTTTCATTCTGATGGCAAAAAGGAAATACATGTTTTCTTTGTTAGGAAATGAGAAATGACAAACATTAAAAATTATTGTATAACATCTTAAAATATTTGACATTTAAGAGTGTTTGCAAAGAAAAATATTATCAACCACATATTTTCGAAGAGCATCATTCCTTTTACAAAACTACTCTTTGATTAAAAAAATCAATTAACAGCAATATATTGGTTTTAGCCAAATAACTATCCAAATATCGTTGGTGGTACATATGACAATGATAACTTAGAAAAATATTTCCTTTAGTAAAGGTACAGAAAGCCATGGCATTGTTCCATCTTTCTATTTTTATTTCCTGAAATATTAATTTCTCACAGTTCTGCTTTGCAAGAAGACATATTACACTTGGAATTTGCATGCAGTCCAAGAGAAAACCCTGATGGGAGACAAGCACTTGCCATAAATTAGTAGCTTTATGAATATTTGAGTTGGTTGCACTCATGGAGCATCCTGGTGGGTCAGGTCTGCTGTTGCTGTGGCTGTACAATTATGCTTCTCTGTGATGTGCAAGTAATGTGAGAAACAGGTCTGGGCTGACTGGAGGCAAACTTTCTGTACAGTGATTAACATCTGAGCATGGAAGTAGGGGAAGATTAAAAAGAGGATAAAGGATATTTTCTGTTAAATTATAAAAGAGGAACATGCTGGATGAACTGCCCTCCTGTAATTTTCACTGTGTATGTAGGCAATGAGATAATGCATGCTAATCCTCATGAATCTATAAGGAATATGTTAAAAAAAAGTTAACTCATTGCTTCCTCCTGTGGGTGGCATTTTTAAAGATTCCACATAGCCTAGACATATTTCTTCAAAGAGGTAAAACTTGAAAGAATAATAGCTGTGAACTCAACACCCTTTTCACTGAAGAAGCTCTGAGTAATTTACAAGCAGCCTATTTCTAAGGTGTGAAAGTGTTACTTTATGAGGAACCAGCAAGGCACATTGGTCACTATCTAAAAGATTATATTTCTGTTTCTTATTGTGTAGACAGAAATTTTTGGATTTAGAATGAGATAGATAAACCAAGAAAGTCAGTGTAAGAAATCAGTGTCCATTTCTCAGGGATACATATGGATTGCTGTCTTGAAGGTCCTACTCAATTTCACAGCAACACCAAAACAGTGAGGGTTACTCCAAAGCTAATTTGGAGTAGCTAGAGCTATAGATTTGTGGCCCAAGAGGATTCAATAAGGGATCCAAACAGATTTCATGCTCAATTCAGCACAGCCAAGTATCATCAGAGATCCCTGAAACATCTGGTGACAAGTCCATCTGTAACCACAGTTGGAGAACAGTAACATACAGTTTAAAGAGTAATAAAAATAAGTTTGGTACTTTTGTTACATGTGCAATTAATAGAAAGCTGTTTAAGTAATGAAGGGATAAAATTCTGTGGGAAGGGGTTTGGGCAACTCCATAAACATGAAGCGCGGGACAGCAGCAGTGCTTTTATTGTTAATAGATGTAAGAGCCCTGAAAGACAATTTTGCTTTTTCTGAATAGTGACTTTTCACTAATAAAGCATTAGAATGTGTAGGCAGTCTATCCCTGCCTCCACTGCCCTAATGTGCTGATAATAAAGCAAGTCTCAGGACCAATGTTGTCAGTAAAAGGAACTTTTGTGAGAGAATTGCATATCTTTTGGTCTCACTTTTAACACACTAGCTGCTACTTTTAGAAGGCTCTTTAAGTCTCACAGATTTTTTTTTTTGCCCTTCTTCCCAAGAGCTACTTATGTTGCATCCTTTATATTAGATGGAGACATGCATAATTCAAAAGACACAATTAGAAAATTGAATATAAGCACTTTGCAGTAACTGTATTATGAGTGCTGGAACTGTTACTGTAACGATATAAAGCTGTGTTCAGTCTGCATGCAATGTTCCTGGTTTAAACAAGAGAAATGGGCTACCTGAGTTTGAGAATTAGTGAGATCTGGGACTTCATATGGGGCCAGCCTGATAGAAGCATTGTAGCCTAGTTCTGGGAAAACTTTTCCAGGTAACTTTCTAGAGAGGGAGGAGAAATAGTCAGCAATACACGGAACTGCTGGTGTGACTTGTCTTAAAAAAAAATATGTGTGAGTGCAAGTTTGTGGAGCACAAAGGTATTTATTTTTGGAAGAGTTTTTCTTTGTTAGACACTCTTCCCACCCTTAAAAGCTCTCAGATTAATCTTGATGCAAAATAGGAAAACCTATTAATTACCCCAAAAAAGCTTTACAGGATGGAAAACCCATTTTACATAAGTCCTTATTAGCTATATCTTCAGTGTAGCACAACTTTACTTTTCATGGCTCTTGGCAGGTCTTAGTTTGACAAAGGAAGCTTAGCTT
>JAOXXN010000082.1:7014463-7028150 GCA_026770055.1 Myrmophylax atrothorax
AGTGGATGACACCTGTGACAGGCACTTGCATCTGGGATATTTTTGATTGTGAGTGCATTGACAGGATGTTGAGGGTCTCTGACTTATGCTAAATTTCTATTCTGTTTTGTTATCTATGCAAAAGCTGCCTAAACCCATGGAAAAAATAATTTTTGTTTTGCAAAATGGGAGGTTTTCTTTTTTTCTTTCCATACAGAAGTACACGTGGGTAGATTTCAATATGTGGGCAGATTTAAAGAATAATAGAGGCACAAGAATTGAACAAGGGGAAAACAAGGACACAACCAATCCATACTCAGCCAAGCAGTTCTGACCACGTCATGGTGGCCACAGTGTTTGTGCATTAGGTAGAGAGCAGTGACCTACTTTTTCACCACATTGCTGATCCCACTTTACATTTACTGTGTCAGCTTCAGTACCTGATGGATATCAAAATTTTCACCTAAAACTGTATTAGATTACCCTGAATCATATTCCATTCTAGCCCTGGGGAATATTAATCATCATTTTATTATATGTGCTGAAGAAGTTGGAATCCATTATTGTAATTTTAAACTAAACTTTATGGAGTAACAATGAGATTGAACTAACATACACTTATTAATTAACATTAGAGATAATTAGGAGGATGGAAAAAAAAAATGCCAGCAATAGATTTTCCCACATGATTCTGAACAAAGTAGCATAGAGCCATCTGAATTACCTTACTCTGAGTACTTTATAAAATTCATTGCTCAGCATTTCAGAAGTAAAAGTTCTTTCATTGTGAAATACAGGTCAGATTGTGTTAGACTGGAATCTAATTTAATGTAGCTCCTACTACTCCTTTAATTTCCCAAAGCACTTTACAAAGCAATAACAGGAACCAGTAGTGTGATACAGAAGCAGGTAAATCTATAACTTATTTGCAGTGGGCCAGTTCCAGGCTTGTTGTTAGCTCATGTAGCTCCACTGCCTGTGGTGTGAGGCTGATTTACACTAGTCAGGATTTGGGCCAAAGCCAAGGTGTGTACATGAAATGGTAAAGCACACAAAATACAGAAACAGAAAATGGTATCCAGTAGATACTATTTATTCTTACTACTTTTTAGAGCCTTGTGATCCAACACCCACGGAATTTGCTAAGAGGTTTTGGATCAGATTCTACATGAGCAGTGAGATCCTAAATTTTTCTGTGAAGGACACTAGCAAAGGGACAAATGAGCTTTCATTAAATGTCCCATCCACTACAAGCCACTTTTATAAGTGAAAGTGTATTACAGGTACAATAAAGCATGCGGAAGCATATACATCATTATGTGTTCAGAGGAGAAAGATGGAATCACTGTATTGTTTCTAAAATTGTTTATTGTTTGCTCACCTAACAAATCACTCACATTTTGCACTCTGAGAAGCGAATTTGAGGACAGGCTGATCTATCCAAGTACTTGCCTGATGTACGTGCAGAAGTATCTGTAGTCTCACTGTCTTTGAAGACCCCCACTGACAGAGAGGAAGAGTTGAATAAGAAGTTGTTCTTGACACCAATTTTTTTTCCTCTCTTTTTTCTAACCATATTTCCCCACAGAAGGAAGCAGCTGTATGCCCATACCTCTCAGGAGTCCAGGCTTTCCTTTTTTTTTTTTTTTTCTTTTTAATATAAATTCTTATCTTTTTCACTGAATTAAGGGTTTTTGGATCACAACTCTGTCTTCTAATGTTAACACAAATCCAGTGGCCACTGCAGATAAACTGTAGTTTACAAATAACTCATACATTCTTTTTCCCACTGTTCTGTTTATAACATAGCAGGTTCTGAGAGTCTTGCCTTTGACCTCCAGTGTTATTGATATCTGAATCAAGTACCTTCCATTTATCATTTCCACATTTTATTTCTTGACTGGAAAGCATGACCATAAATGTACCAGAGGAAAAAAATGTGAGTCTTGTTTAGGCATGACATTTGCTTTGCCATAGACTACTTCAATATTAAGTGTACATAACAAATTCCCTTTATCTGCACTTCTGTTTGAACTTTCTGGTTTGAAAAATAATATTGATATTATTTCAATGTACACTATATATTTTGCTTATTTATGTTAGAACATCTTAGAATGGGGAATTGCTTTTTCTGGTTATTTTTTTCCTAATAGTATTATGGTCACTCATTTTCTACACTAAAACATTGATTTAAAAACATTTTTCCTTCTTTGCAAAGCTAAACTTTTTCTTACTTTTCTCTTTTCACTTTCATAAATGTATAATCAGCATTTGAAAATACTGGCTTTTAAGCAGGTGGTGTTTTGTAGTCAGCTTTGAGATTGTTATTTTTTTAATATCAAAAATCAATAAGAGACACTGACTATTTGAGCTATGTTGGCCACTGTTTTGGTGGTAATGTCTGCTACTGGCATGTAAGGAGTAATTCAAAACCGACAGGAATGGGAATGAAAGTTAATTTTCTCCTCCAGAATTCATAGAAAATGAAAAATATAAAAGGAAACGTTTATCAGGACTTGAACAGTGTGACTTTAATGGTTATCTCATACTAATATGGTTGCTCCTCTGGACTGCATAAAATGAATTGTTTGGGACTGGTTCAAGCCAAGTCAGCGTCAAGACATTACTGACAGCCCTCACCATAAGGGCTTGGTGTGGATGTGGCAAATAATAACCTCCTCACTAGCATATATTTTCTGCACTGCATGGCTTCATGCACATTGAGGGAGTCAGCTGAGTTTCCACATTATTTTCCCTTGGTAGGTGTGGGAGGCATGGCATTCCCACGGCATAGATGTGCCTTCAGCATCTTCCTTTTTAGCACTGACCACAATAAAAGCAAAGTTGATTTGTGTTTGCATTCAGGAACAATCCCAAGTGCCAGTAAAATTGCCAGAAGAGGGCTTGGTTTCACACAGTGCAATAGTGATCATCATGTGTGCTTTTGTCTTGTCTTTTACTGCAGTTACAGAACCACAGAAGCCCAGGATATGCTGAGTTGGAAGTGACCCACAGGGATCATCGAGTCCAACTGCTGGCCCTGCACAGGACCATCCCCAAGAGTCACACCATGTGCCTAAGAGTAAGTCAACTGCTTAATAATACTTCAGCTTTCCAAGTGAGTTCTATCTTTAGCATATTGGAAAAGTTGACCGACTTCAGCATTTTATCTTGAGACTTTGGAATTAGTGATTATTTCAGCCTCCTCTTTATCAAAATGTCTACACATTCAGTCAAAAATATGAAGTGCTAGATCTACAGCACTGTTAGGTCTCCAGGGAAATGGGAAAGCAAGGAATCTCCTGTGGGAATTCCTCCTGAATAGACAACAGCAGCAGCTATTTTAGCTATTTCTTTGCAGATGGTTTGACAATCTGTTGCAAGTTATACCCCACCATGCAGTCTTCCCTCTCTGCTTTTCTTCTAGTGCTGATGTCTCCAGGTATCTAGCTCCAAAAAAATAGCCCAATCCACTTTGAATGACATTCTTTGTGTGATGAGCTTTCTACAAATACCCACTGACCAGCAGGGTGGCTCCAAATCCTATTGTAATCTGCCAGGTAGAGATAAATCTATTAGCCCAGGCTGGGCTTGTTTCATCATTGTGACAGCTTCCCGTGAGCCAGCATTCATCAGATTCCTTCAAAACAGCCACCTCCACATCATCTGACAGCTACATTTCCATGACTGGACTCTGGGGCCAGGTACTGATCCACTCTTTAACCCCCTCCCTCTGTGCCCCTGTTTTTTATTTTATTTTTTTTTTTTTATTTTAAATTGATTACTGGATTTTGGCTGTGATACTGAAGTGATGGCTAAAATTGCTGCCATGAATATTTTTGCATGAACTTCCTGGCAATTTTGTCAATCAAAATTCAATGAACACCTAAATATCTTTTGTTTCTTATTAAAAGACACTGGACACATCCAGTTAAGCACAGCAACAGGTTTCTGTCTAAAGAAGGAGCAGAAAGATTACTGTGCTATTGTAAATGCTACCACAGCCACTCTGGAGATCACATCAAACACATGTATAAGTGCTCTTCCTACAGGCTTACAGCTATTTTGCCTCTCTGTCTGCTATGTTAAGAGACAGCAAAAATAAAAGGTCAAACAATGAGGGAACAAATCCTGCTTTTAGCCACAATTTTAAGACACTGTGTTTTCAGCATCGCACTATGTAAAATACTTAAAATATGTATATCCCTGTGTGTTGCTTATGGAACAAAAAACCACTATTACTGCTTTGATTCACTCACCTGAGAGGACAAGTGACACACTATTAAGTGTCTGCATGGCATCCATGTGAGCTTTGCTGGTGCCCAGCACTAGAAGGCTCTCCTGTGAACTCCTGCTGAATATGTATCAGCTTTATTCCTGGGGGAGGGTCAATTCTTTATGAAGTATTTTAGTTCCTCAGAGCTTTCTGTCTCACTCAAGTCAGAGTCATGAGCCTTTTTCTTTCTCTTTTTCTACTATTCAATTCACTGAAGTTAATTTCCCACCTTTGCAGAATAATCATTAAATCTAAAATTAAATAATTTCTTTTAGTTCTTTACAATTGGAAAAATGAGCAATGTTGATAATTGGAGCATTGGCTCTTCACTAGAAGGGTGTACTTAGCAGAGTGTGTTCCCATGCAAGCTTTAATCCCCCTGGAAACAACAGTCCCAGTGGTTTCAGCTGCAGTGAAATGTTTCAGTTTTGTAGCTCTTTGTGGCTGCAAATCTATTAGCAATGACATAAGATCATTGCATCATGCCAGGTTGCAAGTATATCAAGGCAGGATATTTTCCTCCTGCAGAAGAAAGTGGTAGACACCTAAGAGTAATATTTTCAAGTTATGTTCTCCAAAATTTCTAGGAGTTGTAGCTTAAACCTTGAAATGTGTATAGTGCCTGCATGGAGGGAAATCTCAGCGGATTTTTTTTTCCAGGGCATTACTTTTCAAACTCATATAAATTTTTAGCATCTCCAACATCCTGTGGTAATGATTTCTACAGTGTTAATTGCCTTTTGTGTGAAATTTTTTCATATGCTTTCTAAAATCTGCCATCTGTTTATTTAATTCCCCTTAATCCTTGCATTAGAAGAAAAACGAATAATTGCCCTCTGTACACTTTTCCATTCCTCCATTGATTTTCTAAATCTCTGTTGTCTCTTTCTCACTTATCTCTATTCCAAATTGAAAAGTCTTAATCTGCTTAGCCCTTCCTCATATAGGAGAACTGTTCCTTACCCTGGTAAGATCACTATCTCAGCTAGCTATGCAAATAGAGATTGCAGCAAGTTTAAACCACTGAAAGACTTTTTTTTTTTAATTAATGCTGGCTATAATGTTTTATGAGATGTAACAGCTCTGTGGTAAATATTTGCCTTCAAAGATTTTTGATGTCTCTTAAATTTTCTGTGCAGTGAGGGGAAGAAGTGCTCTTTGTCTCCAATTGTTGCATAAACACTTTTCAGCCCCAGGATCCTGAATTGATTGAAGGTACAGCTTAGAGCCTGTTGCTCTCTATATTAATCCACAGATTTCATCAGATATCATATTCCTCAGGCAGGAGACTTCCATGGAAAGCAGAGGAAGTGGAAGAAGCATTGTGGCTAATTAGCTAATGACAAGAATATCAATTACTTCACTATTAAAGCCGCTGTTTCTTCATGCCAGTAGAGGGAACTGCCTCATGAGCAGCAAAACCTGATTCATGATTTCTAGCATCTGTAGTTAACCCATGACCCTTGCCTTTTTCTGTTCAGGTCTGGCAGCAAGGATCCATTCTTCCTGCCACCCTCCCAGAGCAGCAGATTCTTCAGCTGTGCTTGATCATCTCAGGGCAGCTGGTTCAGATCAAGTTCATCCTCTCCATAGGTCTTCAGAAATTAATCTGGTCCATTTTAAGCTACGGTGTCTTTAAATGAGATCCAGACATACCTTCTAAAAGTAAATTTGCTTTTTTTTGAGTTTTTTTAAAAGATCTGATCCAAAGGACAGTGTGATATTAACACATGACAGCAGTCCTTACAAAATAAGGAAAAATAATTGCAGCTTTTGAACCCAAACTCACAGGCCTGTGTGAGAATCCATCTACTAGGAGAAGCAGGATTGTATCAGCTTTCTAGGTCAGTAACTGCACAGCAAAACTGTTGTAAACCTTCATTCTTATTCCACCTCAGGAATGTGCTGTGACAAAACAAACATGACACCAAAGCCATTTCTCTATACAAAGATGCAGAACAATCCTCTCCTGCATGGAGCTTCCAGGCTGGGCATCCCCTCAGCACCACTGCTTCAATGGGCAGGAGTTTGTCCCCAGCTGTCACATATTTCCATGTGCTGGACACAGAGAGGCATCAAACTGTCAAAGCACGAGGGTACTCTCTGATTTGTGTTTCTTGAGAAAACTGCCAGTGATCTGCACTAGATGTGTGTGGCATCTGATGCCTCTGGAGCAGAAAGAGGCAGGGATGAGCAACGTGGCAGGGAAAGGCCATGTGCTGTAATTCACACAGAGGGTGTAACATATGACAGCTTGCAAGTAACTAAATAGAGACTGATAAAAAAGCAGAAATCAGCTTTCTCTATTGATCTGAGTGGTAGAAGGAAACTCCAATATCTTCATAGGACACTCTTATTTTTTTCTCTCTTAGTTTGAGGGATTGAGTTCTCATCAAAGTGCAAAACAGCTAAAAAGAAAGAAAGAAAAAAACCAAGTATCAACCAAACAACACAAACATGGAACTGGATATAGACTGGAAAAAAAAATTATATCAACCCAGAAGTGGAGATGACAGTACTGTGGCTGTACTTTTGAGATATGCATCTTGCCTTGAACTTCTCATTCCTGGCTCCCCAGGTGTCCAGCAGAACACTTCAGTGCTGATATGCAACACAAAGAAGCCTGAAGTCCTGGGTCCTCCCTTCCATTGATCATACTTTTGGTGAGGGAAACATTTAGTTATTAAAGCACCTGCACTCATTTTCACTTGTGACTCGAGTTGAAATATTCAATTTAAATCTTAAAATCTGGCAGTTAAAAGATGTCAGTCTAATTGATTCAATACTCAGAATGGTTTCCCTTTCATTTCCAAGCAAGGGTTCAGATTGATTTTTATTTTTAAATCCACATCACTGTGTCTACTCTGCTATGAATTGCAAAGAACTTCCTTGGCTGGTTCCAATCTATTCTAATCTGTCAGTCTTCAGTGGAGATTGCAACTATAGGCACTTGAAATTAGATTAATTTCTACAGAGGAGAAAAGAAATTGCTGCTTTATTGTTATCATCTGTGTCAGAACTTGGCTTTCTGAGCACCCTCTGGGCCAACCCTTACCACCAGTGCCACAAATGTGCTCCTTCTCAAGTCTTATCTGATTAACAGCAGGATTAGATCGATCCGTTTAGTGCTGTGGGCAATTCCTGTCAATGTTTGACCAGCATTATCATATCCTGACCATGGCAAGAGAAGCAGGACAGCTGCCTAGGGTCTCTGTGGTTGTCAGGGTGCTGGTGGCACCCCACAGGAAGGGGTTTATTTTTTTTGGCCAAGAACATTCATTGCCAGTCACCACTGCCTCCTCCCACACTCCTATAGATTACATGAGGTGTGACCCTGGAAGTCTTTGTCTTTTGACTTCCATGGGTTGTGGTGGGATGTATAGCTCTGCTCTGGATACCTAAATCATATGTTTTGTTCCTCCTTATGCTGTCTGGTTAAATCTCTGTTTTAAATCTATGACTGCTCAATCAAGGGAACAAAGGAGAAAATGCTGACTGCATTGTAAAACTCTCTGAGCTGTGAGGCTCATAGATCAGCTTTATTTGAGCAGTAACACTTTTTGGAAAAGCTACTGGCAATATATCCCTGGGTTAGATGCATGTTGAATGTATAATTTCCTTTCTACCTCTTCCAAAATGATGCAGATTGAATAGCAGCCCAACACTGCTAATAAGCCCTTTTTCCTGTAAGGACAAGATGTTCTGTTCCTCCTGCTGGAGAATATCTTTGCTTATGCTGGTGGTCTTTTCAGTTTCAAGAGGATTTCTGGGAGAGGAAGGCACCAGCAGGTAGTATAGCACAAATTTAGTACAGAGATGGTAAAGGTTATCTGCTGGTCAGAGGTCAAATTAATTACCTTCATATTTTAATACTCACTAGCTTTTCTGCTCACCTTCAGGTTAAGCTGGTGTGGCTTGCAAGAAAACTAAAATCAGAAAATAAAACTACAGCATGAAGTTGCCTGCAAACTCAATCATTTGCCTCCGTAGGAGATTCCCACACCTGCCTGAGGACGGGCAGTCATCAGAAGGAAAATCAATATATCTGGATCTGTTTTTTTCTTTTTCATATGACTGGATCTGTGCAATACAGGAAGGAAAGCTGAGCTGAAAGGTGGCAAGCCAAACTATATTGTTTCTGGATGAAAACTAGTTTTCTGTGAACAAATGAAAATAATCCTTTTAGCACATTCTCACTGGAAATGCTGCTCTTTCAGGTTAAGGTACTGTTGTGAATTGAAGCTCTACTGAATTTTAAGGTAATAGAAGTTAAGAGACACTGGACCAGCATACATAACCTAGAAATAAATAGTGCTGCCTATATGAGATTTTGCATCTGTTGAACTTAAATCTCACAATATGAAGTAGATTTCACACAGTGGAAGAAAATCTTAGGAAATTTTGAATTCAATCTGTTTGTTTCATTCCTGTTAGACATTTCATATCCATAAGCATCAGCAGGCAGAGCTGCATTCATGTTCTTTCCGTGTTCTAGGATGTGGGAGAATATTTGTGGCTTGCAGTGAACAGAAGATATTTCTGGTATCTTTCATGTATCCTTTTTTCTGCATGGGGCATTTGTGATATATGAGCTCATTGTTTAGGAACAAAAGGTTTTTACAAAGACTTTATTACTTGCTGAATTTCATTGGCTCATTCAAGAAGTCCATTGAATAAATATTTACTGAACAGTAAACTATATTCAGTGAGCTCAAAATAATTAACAACATTGAAATCTGAACAAGACAAACATGCTGAGGTTTGTTTCAGTCTTGGAATGGTTTAAGAGTTCTTTTCTTAAGCACAGCAGAAGACAATTTGCATTAGTGAAATGTAAAATAGAGAAATTAATCAAGAAACATATTTTCTGAATAATATTCTACCAGCTCAACTTATGATGGATTTGTTGTTGACAATAATGCAAGATTAGCATGCACAACAATTCCATCTTCCTGTAACAGATCCATGACGGGTTTGAGCAGGTGCATCTGGCAGGAGAGAATCTTTAGCAAATCAGAAGGATACAATTACCGGAACGCTGTTTGAGAAGAAGTGGACTTCAAAAATGCACATCAATCAGGGAACTCTGGAGATGAAAACAAAGTCTTGGGAAAAGCCTGAGTGAATCTCAGTCAACATCATGGCATAAAGATGGATTTATAATTTCAGGGCTTTATATCTCCATGAGTGCTATTTCTGCAGTATTGAAGAAATACAATGAAAGGTTGAAATCAAAACGGTTTCTTTAGACACACTATTATCAAAAGATCCCTGCTATTCTTTTTTTCCTTACCTTGACAACCCCATTTCTCTCTCCAGTTATTGGGCCTTGTAATACCCTCTTCTTGCTAGTCAAAAGTGCCATGCTGAAAATAAATAAGTAAACACATATCATTGCCACCTAAAGGTTCAAACAATCTCTGCTTATCATTCCTTTTAAGCTGCTGACACCACTCCATATTTTGCCTACCTACTCCTGTGGATCAAATTCTGATCTAAGGTACTTTGGCTTACTTTGATCAGAGATGTAGCAGCTCATGTTCTGTACTCTGCTTTTGCCAACCGGAACATTTAGGAGACAAAAAAAGGGAAAAAAAAAACCTTGATAAATGAATTTCCCAAAAGAGCCCAGAGAAATATTCTGGCCAGAGAAAGCACAAAAGAAGGATCAGAGTATAATTCCAATTGTTGGTTGTAGCAGCAAGATTGAAGTATTCCAATGATTTCTTGTGCTCTATTTTCCATGATGGCACTGTGCTCTGGTCACCTCTACTGGAAGCAGAATCACTACCATGATTGACCATATCTGTTATTTTTGAGTACTAGTTATTTTTGTTGCAGATAAACACCAAAAATACCATTTCTGGGTGCCACTGATAGGTTATACATGTACCAGTGGCGGTCAGCAGTGGGGAAATGCATGTCCAGCTTTAACTGCATGAAAGTTCATTGTACAAGTGACATAACCCAACAAAAGTACAAGTGTTACCTCCTTCCTCAGTTCTTCATGTGGTCAGTGGCAGAAGGGAGGTGGCTACGGTGACAGGTTAGTACCCAAGAGAAGTGAGTTGCATACCCTCAAGAGGTGTGACAGCAGGCAGGTACTTTAGAACAGACCTTTAACTTCCCAATAGGTAAGATTAACGTGGTTTTAGGTGTGCAAGGGCTGGCACACAGCCTGAGAAAACACCGTCCCTGAGTATTTTCATCCCAGTTAAGGGAGAAATAACATCCTCAAATCTTACAGCAGAAAGGACTCTTGTTAGAAGGCAATGCTAATATCTGCTGTAATCTTTTTCTAGTGAAATTAATCCCTACAAGGTACTCCAGTAAAGCTCAATTCACAACCTGTGTTTTTCTCACATCCTCTGAACAGGATTGAGCAGACATTGAGTGGTGCTCTCTCCAGCAGTTTGGCATTCTTGGCATGTAAATAATTTCAGTAGTAAACTGTGAGATCTTGTGATTTCTTTAAAATCCATTGCACTTCAGGCATATGAAACATGAAGAGTTAAGGAGACTGTTAATTAGAATCTCTAATGAGATAAGGAAGAAGCAGTCAGTGGTCTGCAGCATAGGAAGAAGGTCAAACAGTTAAAGGTGCTTGTTATTTTTTGGTGTATTTCTTGGCTTAGTGTCTCATCATCTTAATGTGAATTAGGTTCATTAAAGCCACAGCAACCTGAGAGAAGAGCAGCTGTTCCTAATAATCCATAGATTATCACTATAGCATAAGAAGGGTTGCTGGTTGTACATAGAAACATCTGGGTTTCTACCTTACAATAAAAGCTCCAAGTGAAGCTACTGCAAAAGTAGATTTTTTTCTTTCTTTCTCTTTGCTTTCCTGCTATATTTTTAAGCTACCATTATTTCTTAATATTGGGCATGATAGGGAGAAGTGAAACCAATGATTTCAGAGGAAGGCAAAAAATCTCACACAGATAAGTCATGTATTCCAAACCAGTAAAGAATTGACTGCAGTAAGATAGAGAGACATTAACAGATTAATAACTCAAAAGTACAAGTAGAATCCAAACATCCAGTTTAAAGATAAAAAAAATCTGGAGTCAAATTATGTGTGTTGATTGGGATGTGTGCACTTTAAGGCCTTTTGGTCCATATGATTGAAAAACAAGTAAAGTTCTATAAAATATAAAGTAGCTTTCCTATTTTTTTCTTACAAAACTTATTATATTAACTGTCTCAGCATATCTGGTTCATAAACAAACAAGTACTAATGCTACAGGAAGACAAAGCAAGCTGACGGCACTTCATGTGCTGTTTCATCCACAAGACGAAGACATCCAGCTAAACATCATTCATGTCATTCCTTCTTCTGATGAACCTGAATTTTCTTCAGCTTTTGTTTGTATGTAATGTCTGTTGCAGATGATGATGTGTTTGTCACATGATGTAAGTTGAAGACTGCAGTAAGATGACGTTCGAACCCAAATCATATGACTAGAAGTCAAAGTGTAGGCTGCAAAATATTACTTACTCAACTTGTTACCTAATGACCTAAAAACAAAGGTCAGGGACAGTTCAACTACATATAGAGAAGGTGTGTTTTCCAGGCAGAAGCAGCAAGACTTTTCTTGCTCCTGCTAATTACATCAGGCACTCAGAGTGGGGAGACTCTGACCTCTCATGTCTCCTGGTAAAAGGGCTCTGTTTCAAACCTGCAGTTTCATGGTGAGAATGTTTCCCACCTTTCTAACATGGTAGCTACTCGTTGCTGCTCAGAGCTATAGGGACCAGGTCAGCAGCACGTAAACCCGATTTTAACACAAGAAGGTGCCTAACAAACAGGTATTTAACACTAACTGCAGTGAGAATTTCTCCAGTGCTAACGGTAACCAACAACCAAATTACTATTCTGAACAATGAGGATTTGCCCAGGGATCTGGCATAAAGTTAATTTTCTTTGTGAATCCTTGGTTTGAGTTTCTTATTTTTCATGCCAGGGAAAAATTAATTGTATGATATATAGAATTTTTGCCATGTTACCAGGTGGCTTCCCCCCCTTCCCCCCAATATCTTTTTCCTTTCTATATATTTGGAAAGTCAGTTAAGTAATAAAATACCTTTAAAAGCACAAGTGACCCTCTGTTGCTAAGACATTTTCTAATAAGAACCAAATTATCTCCTACAGAGTATCACACCAATACACCTGCTTTCTCAGGAAAATTTACATTAATATAGATAATTCAATCTTGACTTGATATAAGAAGTGAAATAATATTTTCAACTACTGATAACTATCTCTTTCAAATTATAATAGGTAGGAAAGAAGATGTAGTTATAAACTGTTTCATTCCAAACGAAAAATAGATGAGGCTGCACTGAAGTTTGAAACACTGAAAACTACATTAAGAAAATTATCATAGAATATTGAAATCATAATAAAACTTGGATTTTAAGGGCAAATACCAGTTATTTTAATTCAGATATATTAATATTTAATTCCCAACTGATGTAATATTGTCTAAAATGGAATATTCTGACATTATACCAGCAGAATCTAAGGTATTGTTTTCTCTCTCTAAGGACATTGAAGATTTAACTGTAACAGAGACATTTTACTTGCAACAAAATAATGAGGAGTGCCTTGGTTCTCCTTATAACCCAGTTACACTGAAACTTTCTCTAACCCAGTTATTCTTTCTGGTTTTCTGTTCTAAAGATCCCCCAAATATAATTCCAAATTACTCAAACAACATTCATAAATGTGGCCCATAAAGCTCTGTAGAGCTTTCCAGATGTGAAACACCTGTATCCTCACCTCATGTGCAATTTCCCTGAGGTCCTTCCTTCACTTTTACTCTACAGAAAAAGTGCACAGTAGCAGTTAAACACACTAAAGGCAGAGTGAAATGTGTAGTGACTGTCCCCCTACAGCGCAGGGAAATCCTGGTTCTCGGATTACTGACATTAGCCTTTTGTAAGGAAATTGTGGTTTCACCTTCAGAAATTCAGCTAGATACAGCATTGGAAAAGGTGGAAAAGCACAGTTTTGTAAACAAGTGCCTATGGAGGTTTTTCAAAGACCATTCAATAGAATATATAGCTCTAAACTTTAAAAATAACCTTATTTCATATAAAGAATTTACTGGCAATATTGAAACAGAAGCTCTAAAAGGGACTGGGGAAGGGAGAAAGAAGAAATGTGTACTGAGTGATGGGTAGCTGCTTACTTTTAATGCTTCCTAGCAGCTACCTTCTGTGTCTGTGCAGTGCACAAGTTCAAAGATTGATTAATCATCCACTCAGATGTACCATAAAGTTTTAGAGTTTTTCCCTTGGTAGATGCCTGGAACATTTGGGGGGGGGGGGGGGGGAAGCAGGCAATTTAAAAAAAAGGAAAAGGAAACCTGAAAAGCTGTTATTATTTAAAACCAAGCATTTACTGATAAAAGCTGCCTAATCACTTTA
>JAOXXN010000082.1:7045981-7056416 GCA_026770055.1 Myrmophylax atrothorax
TCCATACATTGAAGTCCGTTGCTTGTTCTCTTTTCTTTCTCCACTCCTCCATGTCCATGTATACCCCATCTCCAACAAGTGGGGATTAAAAAAAGTCAAAAGTAATATTGGGCTTGAGGGCTTTTTCTGGAGCCCACTGTTTCAAGAGGAAGACAGACTTAAGCTGACTTCAGGATAGCAATGATGTCATATCTCAACCCAGACAGGACTTTCATATCTGATCTTTTTTTATACTGTACTTTTAAATGTTTTTTTCACTTTCTGGTAACATACTGAAAGAGAAAATCCCAAAATATATAAATAAGGAAGGAAAAAAGTAAGGAGTAGGAGTGTGTTCAAGGTAAAAAGGGTTATCTTATCACAATGGGATTTATTAACTGAGTCGGCTGATGGAAACAACGGTTGGTGATTTTCTCTTATTTCCTAAATCTTTGACTATAGAAATTAAGTTAGAGGCAACTCAGATGATCTTCCCAGCCTTTACCTGAGGAAGGAGAAAAGTTTGAGGCATAAAGTTACAGGACAGTGTGAAGCTCAAGGCACTGGAAGCAGTGAGACTTCTCCACAGAATGGGGCCAAATGATCCCTCCTTTCCAGAGGGATTTTCTGTGGTTCCCCTATCCCTCACTTAGCTCCCAAACATCTTTCCTGGGCAGCTGAGAGACAGAGCAAGCAGGCCCTGGAAAGAAAGAGTCAGAGCAGTGTGTCAGCAAAAGGAGTAATGCTGGCATGCCGAGTGTTTCCTTCATTGCCAGAAGCTGGAACAATGGGTTGGAAAAGGAAAGATGGAGAGAGAAAGGAATACAGTAATTATCCACACCAGTGACTACAGCAGGACTGGAAGCAAGCAAAAACTAACACCTTATTATAGTCTAAGCCACTACTGTGTGCCAATACTGTCAAGAGCATAGCAAATAAGGCTAAAACAAAGCCATGTAAAATTACAGAAATCCATCTGATGATCTCTATGGAGAGGTCAGAAAATCCAGAAGAAATTCCTGCTATGCAAATGGATGTAAAACCTTGTGGCAGTTGTGAGGATGAGGATTATTGTTTCTGCTTTACATATAAATCTCCTTGTCTCTACTATGTTTTAGAAAAATAAAGTTAGAAAGATCACTTCTTAGCCAAGGATTTCTTTTGTGCATACACAACCATGCAGTGCAATCTTATAAACATTTCAGTTTTTACTCCCCTTTCTAAATCTTCCAGGTTACAATATGGTTATGATATGACAGGCAAGATGTGATTATTGTATTTTCTCTCTATTGCCTTCTCTCAAAAAAGCCTATGAAATGAAACATTACATGGGTAAGCTATCTGCATGCTTGATATTTTCATTCTACAAATGGTAAAAGGAAAAGAAAACAGGGGAAATTGTGATTCATGGAATCCCTTTGTTCTGCTGATCTTCTTATTCGTTCAGTAGTTCTTCTCTCAGTTTAAGAAAAACATCACTTCTCATTTCATTTACTCAAATATGTACCTTTTTTTTTACTGCAGGAGGGAGACATCACTTAGAAGCTGGAGATTTATGTAGCTTCCAAATCTAGTTTTGTGTACTGCTGTTAGTGTCTGAGCAATTCCCTGGAATTATACCACCTCCTTTCAGAATTATTTGAGATTCTTTTTCCTTATCTGCTTCTATTTAGTCATCAGGATTGTAACAGAGAAAAGAAGCAGATTATGTACTGGATGGAGTGAGTTGGACTTGGCTGTGGAAATGTAGTAGCCACGGGCCCAACCTCAAGTTTCTCTCTTTGAAAATGGTTTCCATGGTAAGTTTTCAGCCAGGTATATCCAAGATTTACTATTAAGCTTAGAAACCCTGCAGTAAATACATTTATAGAAAAATTATATTGATATTTGTATTCTACCTTGTAATGAAAATGTCATTCAAAATTCATACTCTTTCCCTGTAATTTTTTTCAGGTAGTTCTTCATTTATGTAGCCATGCATATTTCTTTGTAAGCAATGCTCTTTCTCTTGCCACTTCTATCTCTCCAAACTACACCTCATTTCTGTTTGTTGTACTACAGGCATTTTTAAATTAAAACATCTGAAGATAGAAATCATCAAAACCAAGTTTCTGTGACAGGTGAGAGTGTGATGACAGGCCTTTAACCACTTGCCAGTTCATATTTGTTGGCAAGGGCAAGATCTCACCCAGGTCAGTAAGTGGTAGGCAGCACTCACAATTTCTTTACATAAGAGTTTTCTCTAAATACCATCCAAATATGAACCACATTCAGCAATAAAGACAAGTTATGAGAGCCCTTGGGGAATCCTTTTATCCTTTGAGTCTGAGAACTATCATTTCTGCCTCATTCTTAAGTAGAATAGTAAACCTGATTTCCTGGGAGCTGCTGGAAGTGTAGGGTGATGCTGTGGGCTTTGGTCTGGGGTTATTCTTACATCAGGCATCATTTCTCTGAGAAAGACAGGGCAAGGCTAGTCCTGTCAAGCAGTTCTGTCTGGAAAAGGCACTGTTCCCTGTTCTTTGCCCAGCCTTTTGTAGTGTGGAGTAACAAGCTTATTGCTCAGAAAACTGAACAAAATTACTTCAGCATTTGCAATACAATAAGGATTGATCAGCAGGTGATGGAAAGTCAGCTGTATTTTTTTTGCACTGTCAGATGGAATCTGTCTTACATTTATTTAATGTCTTTCCAATCTGTTTAAATCCGCAAATCTTTAAACACTGCTTATTCAGGTGTTTCATAGAACTGAGATTATTAAATTTAGGAAAAAACTTCCAAGCCTTTCTATTATCAGGTGGGATCTTGATAGGTACCTGGAGTACCTGAAAATGTATGGATGTTTAAGGGAGATCAATTACAGCACACACTGCAAAATTAACAGTCCTCATAACCAAAATATTTATCATAAGAGCATTGAAATACTTTCCTGGTCAAGCTAATAACAGTGGGTGTTGTAATGGCAAAGCATAACTGGTTGTGATCATTTCAAAGTGGCAGATCGAGCAGCTGAAGTATTTCTTATTTTGTAGGATGATAAACAGAGCTGTGTTATAAGCTTTTCTCCTTCTGATGGGAAAGAATCTGTTTCTGCTAAGGCTGCTGCCTCCATCACCTTAGGATGAAAAAAATAATAAAAAAAAATGTTCTCAGTTAATCCTGAAGCCTTTCAAGATGAAAGTCAGTAAGATGAATGAGCACAGAAAAACCACCATAATATGTGAGCTTACTTTTTCCATCCTCCCAAATGGAAATGAATCCTTGCCCCCGAATACTGGGAGATGACCATGTAAAGGATAAAAAGGAGATTAAAAATGTGGGATTTTTTAAAATTTTATTTATATCTGAATTATTTGGATTGCCACTTTCCTAATGGGGGAGTCGTGGAAGGGGAACTTCTCATCTTTGTCCTGAACATATTTTTTTTCAGAAACTTGTAGGTCCCTGAAGAACCAGTAATAAATTCTGAGAAGCACACAGGCCTTCCCCAGGGGGACTCGTATTTGCTTTTACTGGTAGGCCTTAGAGTTCTCTTGTAAGCATTGCCCATGGGAGTAAGTTCAGAAGAAAGGAAAAAGAAAAAAAAAAGGAAAAGAAAAAGAGAAAATGAAAAAATATGACTGCGAGGAAAAGATTACTATGAATAAGAGGAGCAATGAGAGACCCAGAAGGCAGCTGTGATATACAGCCCAGAGCCAAGGACGGAGGTCACTTTGCCACTGAACTGACTCTGAGGACATAGGAGGAAAGACAAAAAAAGAAAGCCGAGACCTGGGAAACCCTGCAGGACATTTAGGAAATTGTCTTAATGGATATACCAAAGAAGCATATGGAGAAACAACTAGTTGTGTTATTGAGATCTAACAGGTACTGGAGCAAGGTTTCAAAGGAGGGAAGGGAGTGGAAATTTGAGATGAGAAGGCACCAGTGTTGGAATACCTGGCTGCTGCTCTGGAATTGGAAAGCAAGCAAAAGGAATACCATGAACTGGAAGGAAATGGAACAGGCTTCCCAGGAAAATGGTCACAGTATCAGGTCTGACAGAGTTTAAGAAGTGTTTGGCCAATGCTCTCAGGCACATGGTGTGACCTTTGGGAATGGTCCTGTTCAGGGATTCTTGGGGGTTCCTTCCAACTCAGCATATCCTGTGAAATCAGAATCTACACTGGAGATAGTTTGGAAGTATTTTAGAAGCCTAACTTTCAGAAACTTGGTGTGGGACACAAATTGGTCTCCTTAGGACAAATCACTGGTACAGTTCTGCAAGGATATGTTACGTGGGTTAGCAGGAAAATGACAAGATATAAATCTCTTGAAGACAACCATTAGAGATAATTGAGAAATGGATGATACAAGGAATGATGAACTCACAAGTTGATACTGAATTCACATTCATCTGTCTCATCAAGATCTATAATTATACAAAATTACAAATTAAGTGTACTTTCATTAGGCTTACAAGTAAAAGGAAATGGCTCTTCTAATGATACAAGTATATTGGCACCGGAGGCCCCTCAGTACTAGAGTCAAATCTTTTCTGGCAGCTTAGAAAGGGCCCCATTACCTTTTTAAGGTGAACTGGAAGAGCTGAACCCCCCACTAAATGTGAAAGTACATTAAGCATAACTAATTACAGTGAAAACGCCCCTCAGCCTATCTCCTGTTTTGTCTCTGCTGCCAGGGCTCCTGTGTCTCATTTGTGAAGTTAATTAAGGCCATTGTTCTGGGATGAGCCACTTGTTTTGCTTCTTGAGCTCAGCCTTGTGTAAAAACATGGAAGACTGAAATTTAAATAAATAAATGTACTTTTTTTGTCTCTGTTTTTGCACAATAATATTATAATACTCTGTGAAACACTTCTATCCCCAAAAGTCTCATATTGCTCAGCCAAACAGTATAAAAGACATTTGGAGAAAACAGAGAAATCAAAATTCTTCTCAGTTTCCTGGATTCTTTTCTTTGCGTGAAATGGGTGCAAGACCCTTACCTGATTGCAAACCCTGGGGCCAAATCCACCAACTCCAGGCACTCAGCAATAGGACAAGGGGGCACAAGCTCAAGCTCTGCCAGGGGAAATTGAAGTTGGAGAGCAGAAAAAAATTCTTTCCAGACAGTAATCAGGCATTGGAATGGGCTGCCCAGAGAGGGGGTGGATTCAACAGATATGAAGAAAGACTAGAGTCAAATGAGGGCTCGGGGAGGGTGAACTGTATAAAGAGAGCTTTGCAAGCAGAGTCACAGGGGCAGAGGAAGGCTTGCAATGAAAAGATCTTCAGGTATGGAGGATGTGTGGAGAACTGAGCTCTACTTGTGCCCATGGAAAGCTCTTCTCTCCACTCTTATTTACACTTCAGTAATCATCAGACAAGGAATAGTTCAGATTAGTTCAATAGATAGTGTTACTCCTTCAGTTCTCTCCACATTATTACTCAAAAGGAGTATTACGAGAGCTGAGTTTTCTTTTAGCAACACACTGTATCAAAAAGACAAAGCCTCGGTACACCAGAAAGCAGGTAAAAAACCAGGCAGAGTCCACAAAACAGTGGTATGACAGAACAAAGGTGGTTCCTGGCTACCACCCAGATTTCAATCAATACCTCCTTCTCCCCAGAATTTAAACATCTCTTCCCCCTGTACTTTTTACAAACACAAAAGCAGTTGACAAATGAAGGGCTATGTAGAAATTTGATGACAAGAGGATTATAAACAGTCACATGGTGAAAGAGGGCAAGGCACTGGGAAAAGGGAAAGAAAGGGGAACCTCCTGATGTTGCTTGGCTTCCTTCACTATTTAGAGGACCCTTCATCTGGAATTGTGCCTCTTCTTCCTTTTCTATCCACTCATACTCCCTCCAGATATATTTACTGTCTCTTCAGAGAACTACTCCAAGAAGACATTTTTCTTTCTTTCCTGTCCCTCACCTTCCCATTTTTCATAAGAGAATCAACTTACAAACATTAACTCTTCTACACTGTAATACTGAAAAGCATATGTAGGTCCTTACAGTTTGCAGGCCATATTGTTTCTGCAAAACAGTGTCACAATTTAACCTAGACACAAGGAGAGAATGAGGAAGACCAAGAACAATGCAAGAAAGCTGTGTAGAAAGAAAACTCAGTAAAAAAGTCTGAAACACATGCCCTCAACCCCCTCAAATAAAACAACCTTGTTGAGGATACTGAGAATTAAAAAGAAAGGAAAAGTCACAAGCAGTAACATGGTTTTTTTTTTCCTGATAAGACATTTAGTGAGTGATTTGAAGAAAGTGCTGAACAAACCCCTAAGAAAGCTCTCTAACCACAGAAATTGGAGGCCTAAAGACATTAATTAACATGAGCAAATAGGTCAGCACTGGTGGTGATTTCTGAAAGCTAAAAGGATAGATGAGCCTCCTTTGTTTATTTCTGTGTTTCATCTGCCAGGAACAGAAGGTATACTGAAACTGTTAAATAAAAAATTCTAAAACAATTAAAGCAAAACAAGTTAAATCAGCTACCAAACGATGTCACTAGTGTTAGACACCAGATCAGTTATTGGTGGGTCAGAACGACCTTGTGGGGTGTGGGGGTGTGTGTGGAGGGGGAAGGGATGGGTCAAATCTCATGGAGCTGGGGTAGCATCATATCCCTCATGGCAGACCCTGGAGCCCACAGGGGGAAGCAGTGCAGCAGCTGCCAGCCACAAACAACCCAGGAAAACTGTAACACCCCACAGCTCCTGGAGCCCCTGACCCAGACTTGGCTTGGCAGGGACAGTGAGAGCCTGGCCTGGTATTGTGGTGGAACACTTCATATTGCCTTTCTGAATCATTGCCAAAATTCTCTTATTTTCTTCCCTAAATTGATAAAGAAACTCCTTAGAAACGAGTTCGTGGCTTATTTTCTGTATTTTTTTATAAAGTATTAAAGAACCATATATATGTGTGTGTGTGTCTGTGTCTGTGTCTGTGTGTGTGTGTGTGTGTGTGTATATGTATATTAAAGTAATAGTAAGCCCACAGCTGGAGTGTTACAGCTACTTATAATGACAGATGCTAAAATGAAATAAAATGAAATTTGTTCCGTGAAAACCAGGTTGCATTTAAATTCATACCAGCTGAATTAATCAATTCATTGTTTGAAAGCGTGTACAGCAGCAGTTCACTGAAGCACTCTTACCTTTCTTTCACAGGAAAAAATTACTGCTGTTAAATGTTACACTGCTGAAGGACTGAAACTCGCTTCTGCATTTATTGTTTCAATTATGGAGTATTTATCAGACAATGCCCTTCTACCGTCTTACTTCTCAACTTATAATTTAAAAGTAGGTAAAATAATATTAAAGATTCTTTGTGCTTAAGTTTTCAAGCTGGCACAAACTTGAGATGCTTAACTTGAAAGGTGACTATCGTCCCCCTGCCTTACATTCACGGTTGAACAATTTAATAACTTAATTTTGAACAAAAATATTGAAAACTCCTGTCTTTCTTTGAAACACTACCAGAAAAAAGATAATACTGAGCTTTTCCGATCAATTTACTTATCTAGAGAGAAAAATAAAAAAACCCCTGAGAACATGTCAGTGCACTGTGAAACATAAAAAGGTAAACACCTAGCACTGAATGTTATAATTATATGCAAGTAAATAGAAAGACTGCACTGATTTTTCAAAAGATGCTGTAATGTACGTGTATACAAGCACATTTTTAAAACCATTTGCGAAAATAGGAACTGAAAGGGCCAGTTAATTGAATTAGCTATATAATCTACTGCTCTCAATCTGAGTTTGCAACTGCACCACATGACAAATCACTCAACCATGAGAGATTCAGTGCAAATGGGACTGTAACACCCCATGACTAAAAGGTTATAGTAATTAAGTTTACTTTCACACAACACTGCACGGCAGTTTCCCATGTTGAGTCCTGTTTGTGGATAGATTATTACAGATTCAAGAAGCTTATTATGCATGTTGTAACTCTAGTACTGAAGTGTGCAACATCACGTTTTTTTCTAAAAGGCATAAGAGCTACAAGAATATTATTTGGAATACTGTTTCCTAATTTCTCTGACAATTACAAATGAAAGAAAAATGTTAGAGTTCAGCTAATCAGAATGCCTGTCAGAGAAGGTGTTGAATGAACACCTAATTCTTAGCTGGAAAACAATCTTTTTTCTGGTGCAACTCATTTGGTTATAACCACGGTACTTCAAACAGTAAACTTCCCAAACTACTGCACCCTCTACTTATTTTAAAATGCTAGAATAAAAAAATAATTTAAAAAGGCATATTTTTTGCCTAAACAGGTAAGATTTTTTCAGATTACAATACAATTAACTGTCCCACATTTTCAGGAGGAAACCTAGGTTTTCTTCCAAGCTTCAGTCACGAATTTGACCCTCAGATAGTTGTTTTGGGTTTTTTTTAATGCTTTGCTCTTCTATGTGTGGCAACACATTACAAATTTATAAGCACAGAAAATCTACAGAAAAGCTAAGCCACATAACATAAAGTGAAATTGCATTACAAGTTACCCTTCTTACAATTCCAAGGCTTATCTACTGGAGCAGCATCCCCAGGCAAGTCAGTTAATTGATATATGTCATACTTTTTCTCATCTGTACAACTGAATTAGTAGTAATTATCCAGGGGCTTTGAGGTCAACAATTGAAAATAGTTTCTTAAAAGCGTAAATTATTTTTAGATTCACGTATTTTTAATGATAGGCAAACAATGCACA
The DNA here is from genome assembly GCA_026770055.1 of Myrmophylax atrothorax. Lineage (NCBI taxonomy): Eukaryota > Metazoa > Chordata > Aves > Passeriformes > Thamnophilidae > Myrmophylax > Myrmophylax atrothorax. Next base: position 7,054,681 of record JAOXXN010000082.1, read on the forward strand.
CATGGCTTAGTGATTTATATAGGAGGCACTGGTAGCAGGCCACTTGTAACCCTGCTCTGAAGCTGATAAAGTGTATAATTTCAAGCAAATCACTAAATTTTTCCAAGTTTGTTTACTACAGGTATTTAAGATACATAAGCATTAAAAAAAGCTTCTCTGATCAGAAACACAAGGAAATGCTGGCTCATGAATTGCCTAGCGCTCAGATTTTTATTTGCATTTTAAAGACTACATGACGGATAGTAACAATAACAAATTGAGCACAGCAAGTCAGAATCTTGTAAAAATGTTTCATTTTTCTCTGTTTTCTGAGAAAACTTCTAGAACAAAATGATCTCTCTCAAGTTGTCACATTAACATCTGAACAGGCAGTGTTGGACAGTGAACCTCTAAATGTCATTAAAATATTTTAAAATTCCATACTAAAAGTGCAGTAAATACAACATTGAATGCCACATTTCAACAATGTCATCTCCAAACACAAGGAATGCATAAAGCACCAAAAATATTTGCCTCACATGGCATGAAATACCAAAATCACAAGTATATTGGGGAAACTGTGTAGCATGTTTATGAAAGTTTCATTTTTCGTACTGACTTCAGTAAAGACTAATGTCTGTTCCTGTACTCTGCTACAAATTCTAACAGGTGACAAGAGGGACTTTCTTCATTCTACATTCTTTTTTTTGTGACATATTTTTTAGAACAAATTCTTTTACTACCAGAAGACATGCATATCATGACTTATCCTTGCCAGCAGACCACAACTCCAAATGTACAAACTAGAATATTGCTCAAGCTCCCATCTAACCATTTCAGTGGCTGGTGTGAAAGTGAACAGCTTCAGAGATCTGTTCCACTTTCTTTGTATTAGTACAGGTGACACTGCAAGTGTGCTACCTTTTGCTCAGAAGAACTGATGAAGTCATACCTTATTGCCAATGCTAACAATAAGAGGCCATAACACTGAAATAAACAAGCTCTGCATTTCCCATTGAATTTGGGCAAATATGACACACGAATTACATGATCCACATTCAGAAAAGTACTCTAAATGGTGGGCTCTCACGTTATGCTACATACACAGAAGCAATCATTTCAGCCAAAGAAATCAGAGATTACTGAAGTATTTCTAGCCTGTTTTAAAGTTCATATAGTCTAATAATTGCAGTTTACTAGAAAAGAAAAAAACTCTACTATGCAGCTTTTGTGAAAAGGAGTAATAAAGGACTGACACAATATTTGTAATCCAGTAGTACACTAGCACTCAATTTTTATTTTTTTTTAATTTTGCATAAGGTAGGACTCAGCATTTTTAAAAGATGTTTCCCCTTAGCAATGTTTCTCAGAAGAAAGCAGAACACTATCAGTGTTCTACTGAGGAGTGACATGAGCTAGAAAAGGAGTAAGTTAATATTTTACAACTTATTTAACTGAAAAAAGCAGCTTATTTACTTGGTGGAGCTTGATTTTTGAATTTAACTTTGTCTTTTCTACCACAAATTTCAAGTTTGCAGCTCCTATTCATACCAAATAACTGCATGCGTTACAGCTTGTTTTTTGTTTTAAGCCCCCAGAAATATCACAAGAAATACTGCAGAGTCTTCTACTTGTGTTTAGATTCATCAGTTTCCTTATATTTGCATTTTGTCCAATATTTTAACAGCTCTTTAATAGCCACCAGCTTCTCTACTGATCTACAAATGTCACTGACAGATTCAGTGCTACAGGTGTAC
>JAOXXN010000082.1:7063030-7107296 GCA_026770055.1 Myrmophylax atrothorax
ATAAAGTTACGTATCATGATAATAAAGTGCCTTTTGAGATGGCATGACCCTTAGGGATAAAACTGAAATGCTCTAAATATTTCACTGCTTTCAGACCAGCCAGCAATGATGAAGAAAATCACCCCCATGAGAAAAAATAAGGAAAAAATAAATGGGAAAGAGAAAAGAGAAGAGAGAAATTAAATTTCACCTTTCTCATGAAAGGCTTTTCATACTTGGATGTATGTCTCAGCCTCTCCCAGGTGAACACAGTCAAAATTTTCCCTCTGTAGATCTGACTACTTTTCTGCCAGATGGAGCAGTGTACTCCCTCAGCTGGATTTCTGCAGAGAAGAAGTGACATTCAGTGACATTCCCCCCCACCCTGTTTTAAGTGAATTTGATCTGTGTAGGCAGCCCACCTGTTGTGGCTTTTCAGGAGCAGTCTCTTTTTTCACAGCTGAAGTTCCTCGTACCAGACAAATGCTCATAAATACATTGATGTATTCATCCCTTCTTTCAATACATCTGTCTCCTTTCCTGTGGACTGGCTCCCTTCTGCAATAGTTTTGCTCCTTTTAATTCCTTCTCTTCAAATGCAAGCCATTGTCCACGTGGCTTTTGAGGACTGGTGCATTAAGTATTGAAGCTCACACACACTGTTTGGAATGCCGTAATTGCTGCCATGCATTGCAGGCAGCAGAGTAGGAGAGTCATTTCCCAGTCATACACAGCGATTTGCTCTATGAATTTTAAGAAGAATTTGAAGGAATTCAAGAGGGATCTAACAGAGCTAAGGTGATTAGAGGAGGTGATGATGCAGACACCACTTGAGAAGAATAAAAATGCAACATAAACTGCAAAGAAATGAGCTATATGAAGGAAATCCTGTCACACAGAGTCACTTGGCAAAGATGTCAACTCCGTGCAGTAAGGAAAAATGTAACAGTGCCATCATGACTATTGACTATATATGCTTCTCTGTTTCAGTGAAGGATACTCCTGTGACCAAAACAAGTGCTGACAACCAAATTCCACTCTAATGTTCTCCCCACAGAAAACCATATGGCAGCAGAGCTAGAAAGCCTTGAGGAATGATTACTAGATTAGATTAGTATAGGAACTTGTAGAGAGAAATTCATTTGCCATTGTCTCAGAAGTGTCTCAGAGCAGATTCTGTTTGCTTTAATGAGAACTATGCAATTGAAGTATTTTAGAAAATAGGTGTATAGGTTGGTAAATATGGATTTATTATTATTAAAAATATGATGCCTATCTGGACAGCTGGATGAGTGTCCTCATTTGAGCTTCTGCATTTTAATCTTACTTTCTTTTTCAAGATCATTTATTGGGGAAAAACTTTCATAGAAGCAGTCTCACTGGTAGGAGGGTTCAGGAATTTGATCTTTAAATTAAGATTACATATATTTCTTTCAATTTCAAGCAAGTACTACTGAACTACAAAATTTCAACTGGAAGTTTCTGCACATAAGTGGACTATAACAGCTGTAAAGTTTTGACATTTACAAGAGATACTGAATAATAATGAAAAACAATAAAAAAGACAGTTTAATATAGATGATAGACCACATAGCTGTATGTGCATTTTTTACTCTAGTGCATTACAGATATGGACATTCAAACAAATCAACAAATTTAAATCAATGTATCTTAATACATTATACCCCCTGCCTCAAGACATTAATAAGGCAAGCAGTGAAGTTTTTTAAAAAGACTAGATACTTATGTGAATAAGAGTAAAGAGCAGCCCAGTTCTCTCGTGCTCAGATGGCATTCTTTAAGCTTCTTAACCTCTAAATTTTCTATACACAGCAACTTAACTAAGTAGCATTTCAGTAATGAATGCCTTGATTCAAGTCAAGTTGAAATCAATGACAAAGTCAATGAAATCAGTGTAACTTCAATGGAAATTCAGTCAGGTCCAAAATTCTGGCAGGCAATTGTTCCTGGATAAACTGCTGAATTATGTCATCCTTATGCTGATTTGCTTCATCAGAATCAAGCCCCACATACTGAAATGCACCTAGAGGACTTTAGTTTTGATTCAAGTAAAACTAGTTGGACAAAAAGAGGGGAAAGACTTTTCTAAGACTTTTCTAGGCTTCCATTTTCCCCCCATGTTTTACAACACTTACTCACCAGAGCAGTCATCTCTCTCACAGTCATACTGACTCATTTATTTTCAAACCATCTGTCCATCTTTCAATGGGATCTACTCATGTAAAAACAGGACACAGTGAAACAAAAGCAGTTTTCAGAAGATGACTGATACCTCACAAATTTAGACCAAAGGTTTTGTACTTCAGTCCATGTGAAAGATGACTCTATCATGTAAGTTAGACTACTTTCACATGGAAAGTGTTGTAGATTAACTTCTCAGACTGTGGTCTGGTTATTTAAAGTAGTAAATGCCTAAGAAATTAAATGGCACATCATATAGTGCATAGTTGAGAGCACTTCTTTTTGCAGCAGTGGGATAGATACAAACAAGATCTTCTTGTTTTAAAGAAAGCTCCTTAATTTCTCAATACTTTTAGAGTTTCTTGTTCCTTCAAAATTAGCAGAAGCCAGAGTAAAAGGTAAATAATCAACATATTAAAATTATATCTTTGTCCTGTTACAAACCACTAGGATGATGAAAGAAAGCAGTCTAGTTGGGTAGATATTCCCATACTGCCTTTGTAGATTGAGAGTGATTTTTTGTTGTTGTTTTATAACATTAGCAGGGGCATAGTGAATTAAGTTAGAGTTTCAATGGAGATTCTGGAGAAGGAACCTAAAAGTTCTCAGGAGAGTGGTTACATCTATGTTAGTAGTAATTCAGTTACAGAAGAGTGGGTCAGTTGACCAAAACAACTCATGCAGAGCTGTTATACACTGATGTTATATATGTCTTGTGGGGTTTACACTAGAGGAGAGACAGTCTAGTCCTTGGTGATAAATGCCTCTAGGTTTTGTGTTTTGAAGCTTTGCAGACGAAAGAAGCACTAGGCATGTACTGAGGGAGCCATGTGAGCTGTGGGGCCTCTTGGACTGCATTGCTTGTGGCATGGAGCCATCACTTGGATTTCTTCCAGAAGGAATCTACACTGGGAACATCAAGTCACTCTGAAAACTGAGCCAAAGGGCCATCAGGAGATCCACTTCACAGTTGCCCTATTATTCTTCAGCAAACCACTTGTTTGAACACAGCCAGGCATCTGCCCATTCTGTCTTCAGACACTAAAAGGATTTGTCATTTTGCATAAATAATAGAATATTGGGGGGGTTGATACAAACAAGTCTTGAGCATCTCTGATGAACAATGACAAAAAGAAAAAAATAATAATGCAAAGAGTAGGAAATGAAAGGGGAATCTGTCTAGAAATGTCACTAAGAGGTTTCACATTATTCAATAGAACTGAAGTTACCAGTCAGACAACCCAGAAAGAGCCAGCCCTAAACTTCCCTTAATACCACATCTCAAATCAATGGGAACAGTAATGCTCACAGGAGCTCTGTGTTCCAGTTCTTGATTTTTATCCCATTTACCCCAAGAGAGCAGCATGGGGCTGCATTGTAGGAATTCTTATTTCCTCCAGTATTAGTAAGATCAGGACCTTTTTTGCAAATGAGGAAAAAAATGGAGTTTTGCAAAGAGCAGCCAGTTGGCTTGTGCTTTCTGACAGCTTTTATATATCCACCTAATCAATGGTGGAGAATGATTACAGTGGGGACATGGAAGTAAGCATGGGTGCTACAGCAATAAATAAGACCTGATATAAATCAGTGGTATTTTATTGACTCCAGTTCTGCTAGTCTGATTTAAATCAAGAATGAATTTGGCCCTAGGGCCTTGCAGAAAAATCCCTGGGACTGAATCCTGCTGTCTTGGGTCAGACAATTTTTACCTAAATTTCAGTGAGAGTCATGGTTGAACAAGGATCTTGAGATTCTGCTGTCACCAAAAAAAAAACCAACCCAAAACAGTTCTCTCATCAGTAGCTCATTTAGACTTGAAATGTATCTAAATGTTTTATGGAAATTATAAGCTTTAAAATTGTTCCCATTGTGTTTCTAATGCTGAGGCATTTCTACTCTTCATATGTTCAGAAATTTAAGTCACATTCTTCAGTTAAAAAAAAATCAGAACCATATATAAAAAAAAACCCTCAAAATAATTTTTGTATGTTATCTAAAATATAGAAGTTGCATATTTAATAGAAACAAGTAAAATATCAGGGGATTCATAGGCACACAACACTGTAGGTGGGGAAGTCAAACAATTTGAGGCTTCTTAATTTTCCTTTCTTGTTGTTCTGGTGTTTTCAATGTAGACCCATCAACTTTAGAGGAGTGTCAGACTCTTTTATTTGTGTGTGTGTGTGTGTGTGTGTGTAATGGGGGCACCTTGCTTGTTTAATACAGTAAAAAACAAAATTCATCACCAGGAGTCCTGTAAACTATAAGATTAGAAGCTTCAAGCACTCAGTGATGACCTATTCAAGGTACACGTGGAGGAATAGTAAAGTTGGATAGCCATTTGCTACAAGTTAGTAGGCTCTCAAAACCCACTCAAGGGTAATTAAATACCCCAGAGCTCTTTGCCTTTGAAAATTTTCCTTGAGGATATAACCTGCAAAGAAATTTGCAGAGTAGAGCCACCCCTATGAGTCTCCATCATTCAGAAACTATTTAAATACATGCAACTTTCCACTGAAGTTTCAGGGTGGCCAAACAGATCAAAGCTGGATATGAAATGAGATTTTACCAGGTTTTAGAGTCTGCTTTTCTGTCTGTTCATCCTTGTTGTCTCAGTCCTTCACATGTAAATGCTACCTGTGCCCTGCTGATTGAACTTAGTATTTTATATCCATAAATTCCTTCCTGCTTTATGGCTGATCTGTAGATTTTACTGAACTATACCCCTTGCACATCTGATTGATTTTGTCTACACTTACAGAAATGGCAGTCACATTTTCCAGTCTCCATTTGTCTGAATTTGGCTCAAACAGAACCACTTCTCTATACAAGCACAAAAAGTGGAGTTCCTATGCCCTAAGGTTACAATTTTGTCAAAGTTCACATTTTTGACATAACTTTTTAAGGCTATAAAACATTCAACAGACTGACAGCTCCAGAATACATTTGTTTCTGGAGAGAAACTCACAGAAAATTTACAAAGGTTGCTTTTAGATATCTAGTTTATATTCTAAACTTGATTTACCCCTGAATGGTCCTTTGTAAGCCATTTATGTTTCCCATTTAAAATAGAGCAGCTTGAAATCCTTCTGTTATCTAAGCATGTCAGAAAAGAAAATTAGATTGTTTTTTTTTTTACATTTCTTTTATCATACTAGCTTGATTCCATGCCACACATGAAAGCTTGGTCTCTGCTTTCTTCTAGCCAGAAGCACTTAATCCTCTTAATGGGTGACTCACCCGACTTACTTAGTCCGGTCAGATAGGAAATCATCTGCACAGCCAAAGAATTACAACTGTGGAACAACACTGCATGAAATTACTTCAAGGATTTCCATATAGATCTTGCTGTCTACAAGACTATCCTACCTAATAAGCCCAGGGGAGACAGATAACATATTTACAAACCCTACTTTCATTGATTTTTTTTACTCTTTTCCTCTCCTCATTAAACAAGACAGATACCCAATTTAAAGTCACTGGTTAACAGCTAAAAGCAACTTTTATAGGCTTTGTAGCAAGTAGGAGTGACAAAAACACCTCTTCTATCACTTCCTGTAGGTCAATAAAATATAACATGACGAACCATCTGCTGCTTGTATAATTGGTAAAGACTGGAATAACACATCAGAACTAATCTAGTCTTTTCAGGGTTATCTTCATGAGTTTTAAATGTAACCCTCCCACTGGCTACATGAAAGAGCTGACTTAGCTCTGGAGTAGCTGAAGTCACTCTGCACTAACAATCTTACCTGCTTCCATTCTCACCACAACCAACTCACTAGGCACTGAAAATAAAAACTACATTGCCAAAAGCACCTTTAGATATTTCTCACACAACCCCAGAGGCGACTAGTATTTTAACAGCACGTCAGATGTACAAACAGTGAAGATATAATGCTAAGGGTCAAATCCTGCCTTTGAGATGATCACATCTGGGAGAAAATCTCTTGGAATAACAAGTCAGCGTATTTATATGCTACATAGAGCCAGATGGGAGGTGAATGGTGGACTGTTGTGAGGAACAAGCTGGGACTGAAGGCTCCTTGTGCTGAGCTGTATGAAGCTGCAAGGTCTTGGCTCAGGTATATGTGGCCAGGTGCGTGTTGTGGAGCAGGTAAGGGACACCTCAGCTTCCTATTGGGCTCCAGGAGGGCCAGCTGGGCACAAGAGAGAATACAGAGGTTAACACCCACTCCAGACCTGCACTTAACCTAGTAAATCTGGAAACAGCCCAGCACTCTGCTGTGAAAACAACCACCTTTCTACAACTTGTCCTGGCCCAGCTCAGGGAAAACTCCCACACGCTGCTCTATATGAATATTCCTTGCCTCTCCTCACATCAGGAGGCTCTGCAGAGAGTACAAGGTCCGCAGAGGAGACTGATGGGATTTTCCAAGATGCTGTTGTAACACTGATCTGCACCTTTCAGCTGGTGCAAATGCAGAAACAGAGGAGATTATACTCCTACAATTTAAATGTTATGGAGAATAAGGGACAGGGTTTAAAAATAAAGAACTGTGATGCAAAAAGGTGTATTTGGATGTTCCATCTTAATCTGCAGTAGTAATTGCATTTAATTAAGACAACAATAATAATCTTTAAATAGCATTAACTTTAAACCAACTAAATCTATGAAATATCTTCAGCTTAATTTCTAAATACTATTAAATAATTACTGCATCTCTTCTGATATCAATGTAAGCAGAGAATTTAGTCTCTTGAGGCATGTTGGACAAAGACTCAAACATCAGCATCAATATCGTCTTGTTATTTCCACAATTATCTTTTTTAATAGTAATCACAAAATACAGTTTAGAAGTGATGCTTTCTGTAAGTCTTCATTTGCTTTGAGTTTCTCACTTCAGATGAAATTTAAAGAATACAAGGAACATTAATCCAACAAGACAAAACTAACACAACTTCTCCCATCAGCAGCTAGCAAACTAACAAACCAACTACATTGAAAAGAAAGAGAAAGCCCTGTATATGTGACTGTTGTAAGTCACAGGTGTAGATTTGTTTGTTTGTTTTGTTTTTAACTTTATTTAATCCCCCATGGCACACTTCAGCTGGAGGCAGCCTGATAAATGCTCATTTAAACTGTTGCTTGATAAAAGGAGGGATACTCAGACTGCTCTTTCAGAGACATTTCTCATGTAATCTTTATTTACTTCCTCATATCAATAGTTAAACCTAAAGCAAAAAAAAAATTAAATATTCTATGTGTTTGTGGTTTTGAGTGTAAAACAGAGATTACTACACTTCTCAATGTTTCCATTGAAAGCTACTGTCTGAGGTCTTCTAGGGCTGCTTGGAACCAAAACTGAGAAAAATTTTTAGATGTTTCAGAACTCTATGAACTGTCAAAAAGGCTAAGTGATAAACGTAGATTTTTTTTTTTTACCTCTTCATTTTTCAGAACTCATGTTCCCAGAAAACAGACATTGACAGGAAAGTTTGCACAATAAATCATGGCTTAGGTTGATAAACACAAAATCATTCAAAACCCATCTTCAGAACACTAATGATAATATAATACAGTTCAGTTTCTGGATCAAATTTGCCTAAGCTCAGATAGAATGATCTCATGTGCATGTAAATAAACAAAACTGTGGCACTTGACTTGCCTTTTGAAGGCAGAGTCCAAAAGGAGCAGCAAAGTCCTTTACAGCTCTAAATGTAAAATGCCACACATATTTGCCAACAGTCCCTCTGCAGGGAAAAAAAGAAGTTTCCACCTTAACATAAGTTTATGGCCCTTACAAAAACAGACCTGATCTATCAAGAAGAATGAAGACAATGATACAAATCAAAAGCACTGGAAACCTGATGTCACTGTATCACCTTCCTATAGCCAGGTGGCTGCTGTCACCAGAACTGACAAGATCCTTGTGTTTACAGCACGCTCTGAACATGACTGTGACTTAAGACTATTTTCTCCATGCCAAAGAAAGGTTGTTTTCTTCCTTGCCTTTCTTTTTCCCCTATATCACTCTAACCTTAGACCCTGTCTTTAAGCTGTTTAATCCACCCAGGTAAGGAACACTGTGTCTCGTGCTGACCTGCACACTTTGGAAGTGCATCTCAGTATCATCTGCACTTTCCTGCAATTACGTCTTTTCCATTCTGTTGCAATCCAGAATATCCTTTTATCTTATGTGGGACTGTCATATGTTTCTCACCAGCCTGCTGTGCCCTGTGGCATTACCCCACCTTTCCATCCCAGGGAGCCAGAGGGTGTAGGAGGGCTCTGCCCTCAGAGCAGGGACGTGTTTGTCAGCAACAACAGCAATTGCTGCTTCTGTGCAGAGATAGGTGTGGATGGATAACACCCTGCCAGGGATGAAATGACTCCTCAGCCACTGAGAATCAGATTTTGTGCTGCATTCTCACTCTGTAAAACAAAGTGTTTTCTTTTCCTTGGCAGTTGGCAGGCATGCCCCTCTGAGGAGCCTTCTTTCAGCTGCATCCAGGCCCTCTCATCATTTTGACTGATATTAGGAGAGAACCAGTATTTAAGCAGACAAAATGTTGGTTGTCCAACACTTAGAGGTGACACAGTTGACAGGCTTTCATTTGAATAATTAACCTGTAAACTAACTCGAATGAACCATGAGTGTGTGCTCTACCCCTTTCCTCAGAATACAACCTTCTGACTGGAAAGAACAGTTGTACTGCTGCACTCCAAATGGAAATGTTGGGTGGTAGGATCATGTGATGGTGGGTGCTCTGAGGCTGAGCTGCCTGTCATTATTCCTGTCGCTAAAAATATTTGATTATTGTTCAAGAGAGTTGCATGTCATCATTGGATGTTTTCCCTAGAAGTATGTGCCAAGAGTGGTTCAAAGAACATAAAAGTTGTGTATTGAGGCTTAAAATATACAAATCCCGACAGCATCTTTGCTAACTACCCACGCCAACATTAGAGGCTTCTTCCCAGCTCACAGGTGGGGTCTTAGGTATTCTAACTGCTTAGTATTGATGAATATTATATATTCTTGCAATGGAGGTATGTGACTATAAATCACGAGCATTGTCTGATCCAAAGACTTCTGTTACTAAAGTGAAATGTCAAGGAGATGAACATCTCAGGGCATCCCAGACCTAACACATGTATCAGCCTCAAAAGAGTCTAAAGTTTGCTACAGCTCAGGCAATCATCCATATTCATGGAAACATGTGCACCTACTTTGTCTGCAAACTTGGGCAGGGAACATATACCAAACATCCCACCTTCACCCAGACAGTTGCAGGAACTAAATGTACTTCATTTGAAGTTTCAAGAAACAGGGAAGATCATGATCACATGGTGGGTTTTTTCCAGGTGTAAGCCCTTTATTTTACCAGTTGGTTTTGCAGAATCCTGTTCTGCTTTCACCTTTGTCCCCAATGCTCTTTTATGCCTCTTGGCTGAAATATCCCTTTACTGTATATCCTGCTGCTTCTGTGCAGTTTATACTAGGTTAGCTTTCCTCCTCTCCTTCAGCTGAAACACTCACCATGTATATCCATGCCTAAGCCACATAATTCAGGATTAATCGTTCTGCTCTGCTAAATGTCATTGACTTCTGCTCATTTCTTCTTACATTTTTTACTTGAGGGCTAAATAAATGGTAACAGCCAAGGATAGCTTTATCCTGCACATAAAGGGCACCTTCTTTTTTTGAACTTCAAGGACAATATTATACAAGAGTATTCCAGTGTAATTGAAGATAATGTACAATTAGCATACATTTATTTCCGAGTTCAAGAATTAACTTTCCATCCTCCATTAACTATATTTTTTTCTTTTTACAACCTTGCAAATTAAAATAATGTTTGTTTTTCTAAAAAAACCCTAAATCTTCACAAAACAGCAAGAAACCATGTGAAACTCTCCCTGGGCAAAGTTTGTGCCTTACAGAATTGGCAGGTGCACTCAAGGAATGTGACACAAAGTGGAATGTGCCAGAGACCGAGGCCTGACAGCCAACTGCTGCTCCGTCATCGGCATCACTGCCTTCCTTCTGAACTCACAGTGACTCTGACACTCATCTGCAGTGCCCTGACCTCTCTGCAGTGTGTTTTGCACCCCTAAGATGTTTGTGAGCTAAAGGCACAGCAACAAGCAGTAGACACTGGGTTTCTGGTCAGGCTATGCCAACCACTGCTTTAGAGGGAATTGATCCAGGCTTAATACTAGTCTTTGGTTCATATGCACTTTCCTGGAAAACTTAAACAGCCAAGTAAATCTGGCTTTGCTTACTCCACCATTAGTGCTAAGCCAGGTCAGGGAACAAGAGCAACTGCTCAACAAGTTAGGAATGCGAGGGAGAGGAACACAAAGAGGCTGCTCTTAAAATAAGGAGTCTGAGTGACATAGTGATGGCTGAGCTGGTGCTTAGGCCCGGAGGGAATTGCATGAGAGCCCTTGTGGTTGTCCAACACAGCTGAAGTAAATTAAACAACTTTTCTCTTTCCAAGTCTGCATAGCCACGTCTCAAATGATACACAAATTTTCCCAGAAGGACTTGGGTGGGGACAGAAAGCAGCCACTCATACAAGGCCAGATTTGTGACTGAGGGATGCCCCTTCACAGTGTCTTTAAGAAATAAAGCTTGAATATTTTCACCATTTTCCCTGAGCTGCTCAACCCTAACCCAAACTACAAAGCTATCTGCTACCCAAAAAGCGCTGCCTACTGGTATTGCAGTACAAAAAGAAAGACATGTTTGCTCACACACACAAGCAGAGCCCTCTTGAGTAGGACAGACATTTCAGGGCCATGCAGTTGTGGGAGCAGGCTGAAATGTTTCCCAGGCTTTCGGCATGAGCTGGCAACCTAACCCTGGGAAATGCTACATGCTATCAGAACATTCAGACCTACTCACAGCCCCTTATCCAGTCAAAGATCAAAAGTAGAAAGTTTTATATGTGCTTTGAAGAAGAAATAGGAAAATATTTCAGAAAATATTTCCTGCTTCAACTACCCAGAAAATAGAGTTTATTTCAAAGGGCCTCTTGAATGATAGTTGGCACTTAGGGCAAGATGCCTTAAGAGCAGACAAAGTTTGCAACTATGGGCCTCTTGGAGACCTCATGCCTTAGTCTATCATTGCTACTGTAAAGAGGCACAGTGGCTGACTGATGAAATAAGGCTCAGGAAGTTTTGCTCGGCACTCTGTATTTTTCAGCTGGAAAATTTCTTGTCAGCTGCACAACAGCTTCCATTGAGAGAGCAGAGAAGTCCAGCCCAGGCAAAGACAAGAGAAACAAGCGAAAAATAATTGGCTTAGAGTAATACCCATGTCTTCTGAAAGCCTGCTTTAGTAAAGAGCAGAGCAAATCTTCTTAAATGCAATTTCTACTCAAGTGTATTTTGAGTTGCTGAAGAAATGAAGACAAACAGCAATAAATCAGGGACTGAATGAAACATGCATTTGAGCCAATTTTTCCATGCATCCCAGAAGTTTTACTGATACAGTCTGGTGTTGGCATTTATCTTTTTCATCCAACAAAGCTTTTCCTTCTAAGTGATTTTTTTTTTTTTGTCAAACTGAATTATGTCACTCAGTTTCAAGACTTTTTCTCTAGAAAATCAAGTTGGTCTAGAACAAATGCAGTTTATTATAGAACCTTGAAGGTTGGGGCAGGCTTGAATTGGGAACAGAACGAACCCCTCTGCTACTGCTGTACTACCTTTGCACTACCCTTTGCCCAGTGAAGCTGTGGATGCCCCATCCCTGGACAGGTTCAAGACCAGGTTGGATGGGGCTTTGAGCAAGGGAGTGGGAACTGACTGAACAAAATAGCAGGAATTTGTTGGTCAGAGACCAAATCAGTTTCTTGGAGGTGGCAGCCTTACTTGTGTAGGAAATCCAGCCTCGTTGGGCCATATCTCTTCTTCTACCCTGCAGACACATCCTGGTGTCCTTGAAATGGATACCCTTGCACCTAACTCCCATGTTCTATCTTCCGTGGCTGTAGGAGTGGGTCTGATTGCCCAGTCCATTACGGTCTGGGCACTAATGTGTTGTGTGCTGCAAGTTATTCAAAGTCCAACTGGATTCAGTATAAGACTCAAGAGGTTCCAGCTCGGGAAGTGCTCGTGTAAATGTGTTAGCTGTGTAGTGTGCTTGGACTTGAAATACAATAGTGGGGAGAAAATAAATAATTTACTCACTCAACGTCAGAAAGGTGGATGAAATCATGAAAAATAGTGTAGTGGCTATAGGAAGTACTTCATCTGATATTCTTGGAGAAAAGCCCTGCAGATCTGTGGATATGTTGAGTTCAAGCCAGCATTTTTTTTTTTTTTTTTACTGTCAGGTTAACTTCAAAGATGTCTGAAGTCTCTTTGCACTCATGAACAGTGGCCTGAGGCCTGAGAGCTCAGGGTCTGGCTGGCTGGTACCCGGCTTCCTCCAAAATGTACTTCATTTGCTCTCCTCAGCAGGCAGGTCTTGGCCACCTTATTCACCAAAGGACAGCTTGGGACAAACCATGGTACCTTCCTATATGAGTTTTGCTTTGAGGATCTTGTGGATGTCATGAAACATACCTGCATTGCCCAAGTTTCTTTCCAAACTTGTAAGCATGTAGTCATATTGAGAGTATATTTCCTATTTGAGAGCTGGATGTGCACGTGAATTGTTTGGCAAAAGTTTTCTGAATTATGAACAAGCAGTTGAGAAACCCAGTGTACATTGGTGATGCACAGAGTGCCTGTATAGGTATGTTATGTCAGCTAAGTTATTCATTACAGACTGTTCAACTGGATCTAATATACTTTCTTTCCTTCTCTTGAAAAGAGCAGAGAATATGTTCTACACTATATTTTTATTTGATTTCTTGTCTCATTGAATGGGGTTTACATTTGAAATTTATAGTCTGCTTTGTGAAAATGGCCTATTCCCTTATGTCAACCAGGCATTATTTTTCCCTCTCATTTTTTTCTTTTTTTTTTCAACCTTCAAGGAGTAGGATAGTATTTCCAAATTCCCAAGCTAAAAGTCATTACCTTAGGAGCATCTTGCATCCAGAGCTCCGCAAGGTGAGGCATCGAGGAGAATTTGCACTGCTGTTGGAGCAGAACAGACAGAAAACCTGCTGTGCTGTCATTTTAAACATCTGTGTCTTCTTTTCAACAAAGTTAATAGACCTGTCCAGGATCAACTGCAGTGAAAAGGCAGTTTCTTCACCCTACTATTGCTAGAAAATATTATTCTTTTCTCCTTTTTATTAATGGTTTAAATCCTTTCCTTCTAGAGCAGCGAGGTCTGGGAAAATAGAGAATAGGACACCTCAAAGTGTGTCCAAATTAGGATTTGCTCACCTGTTGGAGACTCAATGGCAGTGAGCTGTGTATCCAGCCAGCTGTTGGCAGAGCCCTAGGAGCCCTTGCAGGACACAGTTAATAGCTCAGATAATTCAGTGTCATCTGCTCTTTTGTACCCACTTTGCTGGTGGCTCTACAGTAAACGGCAGGAGCTAAACCTCCAAATAAGCTGCTGTCATAAACGTGGCTCTATTAACATGTATAGCTTCTTGTTCTGTGCCTGTTCCCTCTGGGCACCCTTGGGGATTCTCCTTTTGCTCTGCTGCTGCTTAAGCCAGGATCTGTGGGGTGTTCAATATTGCTCATGTCGCAGTCACTTCCCCGCGCTCCCTGCGAGGTCAGTGTGGGCTGGCTCTGCCTGGCACAAGCTGTGACTGCTGTATGGGACATGATCTGACAGCTTGACTCCTCACCTTGTGCATGCCCTGACGCAGACAGACCCTCTCTGGCCCATGGAACTAATATCTGGCTATTTGCCAGGTGGCACCTGAAGCAGCGTGCATGGTAGTGCTTCATGTGAATGTACAGCTGGGTAGAGCTGTGCCCATTGCTATCCCTGACTCTGGAAGAGAGACAAACCAGCTGTCTTTGCCTCAGCAGCTGGAAATAACAGACACACCCTCAGCAACTTCAAGAAGTGATAACACTTTTCTTCCCTACTCATGTTCCTCTCCCATGCTTGAGGCTGTTACCATTTTGAGGCACTTGAATTAGACAATTCTTGTGTTTATTCTTTGTCTGTGTTTTCTCCTTTTTTTTTTTTTTTGGTGTGGTTTTCTCAACATAATATTTGAAATAAATTATATCTTGAGGTGCTTCAATATTGAATGCTTTCCTCCCAGCAAACCTTGAGAATGCATAGGCACAAACATACACATTTTCTATTTTGATGTTTTGTGCACTAAGTAATATCCTTTCTTCCTCATTGGTTATTTTTATCTGCTTACCAATTTTCCTCCCCTGTTGCTACATTGTAGTTTTTCTAACCCTTCTCGCTTTCTGGAGCAAAGTGGACACTAAGCTGAAGAGATCTCTTTTAGCTTTTGGAAAGTTACTGTGTTTCAGTTGTCCTTTTCAAATGTGAGATTGCCAAAGGTAAAGAAGAAAAAAAAAAAAGGAAAAAAGCATGACTGATTCTATTACATGCAGTGAAAACTTTTAAGGTTTAGGTTTTTAAACTCTCTGCTGTGGAACTTTCTGGTGAGGGTAGAGTGTATAAAAAAAACTATTGAAAAGAAGATGGATTCTCATGTTCCAGAGCTGGCATTTTACCCAGTGTGGAGGATAATTCCTCTTGCCTTGCTGGATAAGAGACAAATGTGCCCACCACACATTACCCACTCATGAACAGAGTATTTCAACTCTTCCAAAAACTCTGTGACTATCTGTGACAAGGATGAAGTTGGCAGTGTTTCATTTTGTAGGAAATGGTAAGGTTGCTAGGGAATGGTTGGCTTCTCCAAAGACAGGGCAATACTGGGGGATGAAGCAAAGCTCCCAAATCCCTAGGATTTTTGCAATGCATTACCCCAGCATTACAGGTTTGTACATCTATCTCCATTTGCTTCCCACTATAGACCTAGCTAGGTGACACAATCCAGCATTTTATTTTCTTACCGTAGGGCTTGAGAAATTCATGACCAGTTACTGATGCTTATTTATATTTGGACGTAAACACTATATCAAATGTGCTTTTACTGCCAATAAAAAAGTAAAAATATATAATCTAAATGTAAATTTGTGAGTGAATAAGAGGGAGCCACAAGAAATAGCTCCAAAGTTAGCAGTCTTGCTGAACATGAAATACTATGGAACAATATTATAAATGCACACAGGAAGTTAAATGGAAGAAAAATGCATTTATTTAAAAAAAAATTGCAAAGGACGAGACAATTGTACTCCAGTCTGTCAGAATATAATATAATAAGCTCTCTTGATTCTTATGGAAAGGCTTTCAAGGTAATTTTCTGTAGCTTTTAAAACAGTAAACAATAAAAACCAATAATAAAACATGAGTTAGTCCTCTCAGGAGTGTGTGCGACTTCAGGCTTTCTCAAAAGCCTTGTCAGTAGAACTTCTTGGCTAGTATTTTAGGGAAAAGTGTATTTACCATTCAGATCTTCTTCAAAAGAGCAAAGAAAGGCCATAATAACATACTTGAGGCAACAGGTAGCTTTTCAGCTGCATAGCCTGTTTCAGCAAGTTGCTTCTAAAAGTCTGGCTGACTCCGGTGTGCAGTCAGTCAGGCTGGCTTGTGCCCATCTTGCTCAGAGAGCTAGTCAGGAGCTCTCATTGTGCAACACTATTTGTAGCAATCTCAGTGTCAGCCGTATCAATCTCTTCCACTTAGGGATTTTGCTACCATGTCTTTCAGATTGCATAAGGATAACATGGTACAATTATGCAAAAAGCTGATGGAAGCCTTCTGTGAAAATGCATTTGACCAATTTTGAAGAAATCACTTATGGATACACTTCCAGTCAGTTTTTGCGGCTGCTGGAAAAGGAAATATAGAATGGGGTCAAGGCAGGAGAGATGTTCAATCTCTGCAAATGCAGAGGGAACAGTTATCTAAATGTAACTTCATTCAGAACCTTAAAAGGGAGCCTGCAAAGGCTTTCTGTGTTAGAGCTGTGTCCTTCTCTGTGCTCATACAGGCGTAATGGTGCTGCAGGGCATTGCCCTACTGTTCACCTTCATGCTGTTAGAGCCCCTGTGTAATTGCAGCTGATCAGGTCTCCCTTGGTCCCAAAGGGTACTACTGAATAAGCACAGCTAATGAAACTGCTTTCTTCAAGACTTCTATCACTTGGGTCAATTCCTTTTAAACTCAGTTACAGGTAGAGGTTTTTCTGATTCCATACATACCAAAAATTATTTCTCTGCCTTTATTTTTTTCTTCCATCTAAAGCCTGTCCTATTTTCCCCACACTGAGTATTTGCCAGGATTCACCCATAGAAAACAAACAGCTGCATTGACCAATATCTGGGTTTTGTAAACTGCCAGCTTTTATTCCCTAACTCCCTATTTCTATGACATTCCCAGGATATTCCTGATCTTTGAGAGGTAGGAAATATGGGAATATTCAGTCTCTAAATCAATCTAAGGCAAAAATATTGATGTACCATCATTGTTTAGTTCCTGTACCATCAAAAACCCCTTGCCTTTTTCCTACTTCATGGATGGCAAGTAGTTGTGTGAGGACTTGCAGTTGGATGTATCCTTGAGTGTCTTGTGTACCACGTGAGCTGTGTCTCAATAAACTTGGGGAACCCGTGCAGAACCCTTGTCTGTTCTTCTGTGGCCTACAGCCAGGTCAGCACATGCTTTTGTCTCTTACAGACCTTAAAGTGAGTCTTACTCAATTTCCAAATATTGCTTGAAATTATTAACAACCTGGAATAATAGGATGCTTCAAGAGTTGTTTTCTAAAAGCTTTGATGACACCTGTGAAAACACCTCTGTATATTTAACCTCCGTGTGAGGGAACAAACCATGCTTGATTTAGGAGTTTTTCCATACAGCAATATTAATTTTGGAGGGTGAAAGTTCCATCCATCTAAGCTGTTGATAAAGAAATACTTATTCCCATCCAATTGAATTTCAGGTTGGGTTTTGGTCATTTTCTTAGTACATGGTCATAGTTGTGCAGCTCCAATGTCACCTAGGAACAATGCTGAGATTAAAGAGCTGCTTGACCATGCAGGTTATGATAAAGACATAAATTATTTTTATTCTAGTTTGGAACAGTAGATTAGAATAATATTTTAGTAGTAACTTATAATAAAAGTTTTGGCTTTTATCACTTGTAAAATTAGTCAGAAGATGCACCAAAGGTTTTAAAGCAGAAAAAGTATCAAAGCAAAAGGGAGTTATAGTTAACAGAGTTAGTGATATATTTGAGTAAGATTCTTTTAGTTTATATGAGTTGTTCATATTCTTTGTCTTAAGTTTCAAGTCTTGAATGTTTCAGATAGTGATGCATTGAAAGATGAACATATGTTGGTTTTCACACCATAGTCTCATTTGGATACACTTGAGCAAATAAACTAATTTTAAGTTGACTTAAAGTATTTATAAAAATCTTCTAACGGCCACCAGTGGCAATATCACCTGAGAAAAACTTTCAGATTTTGCTGTACAAGTACATTGTTCTAAACAAAAATGCAAATTATTTTTTTCGCAAGTTCTTAAATCATTCCTTTCTTATTTATATTTTTCTTATTTTTATTCTCATCTCAACTTTCCTTTCAACATTCTAATGAAAAGCAATGAATCTGGTGTCCATAAATGGTGTTTTACCCCTATATTTTGATGGCAAAATTCTCCTGGCAATTAACCATTTTTTTCTGACAATATTTTTCATGTTCTTCATTATTTGCTATTAAACTAAGCCATATTCTTCCTATGAAAGTATTTGTGCACCTAAATATTTCCATTCTTTTCAGGAGCAGTACTACTGATTCATTCATTTCTACAAGACTGCAAATATTTTAGCCACAATAAACTCATATACTGCATTTTAGCAAACATTAGATGCCTTTGCTCCCCCAAAAGCTGATGGACAGAACAAGCATGTTTTGTCTGACAAAAGTATCATAGAGACTGTTTTTAATCCTTTCAGGATAAAGGAAGGCTTAGAAATTTTTCTCTCTCAGTGCAGAGAAACACCAGTCATGCATCCTAAAATTTCAACAAGTACATACAACACAGGAAATGTGTCTCAAGGCCTTTCCTTCTTCCATAAAAATTTTTAATTCTCCCTGATCCAATTTTAGAGCCCTGTGGCTTCAGGTCATACCATGCCATAGATGAAGGGTTTGGGGTTTGGGGCACTGTTGCCATTGCTGTTGCACTCCAAGGCCTTTCAGCCTGGCTTCTGTGAGTCCAAATGCTTCCATGAATTCTGAGGGTGGCACTGGAACAGCCAGGAGGAGTCAGAGCAAGAGCACTGAATGTTTTTGTCCCCGTTGTTTTGGCTGTTGTCCCTTCTTTTTCTGGGAAGCTACTTATAGTGTCTTGCCTTCAAGGACAGCATTTAATTTTGATTTGTGTGGAACAGCAAGGAAATGGAGATCGAAGTGATCAGCTACTGAATTGTCAGTTCTTTACCTTTCATTAGAGGTGTTAGTTCACATCTTGATGAAAGATGCATTACGTGATCACAGAAATAGAATAGAGTTAACTCTTTTAAAGTGCTTTTTATCAATTTCCTCTTGCCATAAATTATGAATTATTGACAAACCCCAGGCCTTCTGTCACACCTACTTCTCTTGTTTCAAACCCCTCTCCTACGTGCCCTTGTTGCTATGGTGCTCCATTTCACAGCTACAATACTTTATATATTGTAATAAGTGACATATGTTCAAGGCAGCCCCAAAAGTCATCACATTGGCAATTAATGACTTGGAATTCTTTACTTAAGCAAAAATTTTTGAGGGCATAAGGCAACCAAAGCATTGACAGGAATGGTAAAGATGCTTTGGAGATAATTCCCATTCCTACCTGAAAATGCATTACAGAATGAGCAATTTGCCTATAAGTGAGTAAAATATTGAATGTGTGCTGCAGAGAGATTTCTCAGATATAGATTAGCATATTTTATTGATGTTTTTAGTTAAAAGTAAATAAACAAGCCTGTGTCTTGTGCTAGTTTCCTTCGTAAGTACATAATTGGCAGTAAGAGTGATGATGTCTTAAATGTGTGAGATCTCATGGTTTTGTGCAACAACTTGAAATGAAAAGGCTGAAATTTATCAGAGAGGAAAAAAAGAGAAATTTTCCATTACCTCTTTTCTTATAATAACAACTTCTATTCTTTGTCTTTATTGTGCATAAATCTGCCAAGATTATTAAAAAAAAAAAAAAAGGAGGAAAATCAAAACTTCTGTCTTGGGAATTGAACCTTTTGTGTCTTTCTGTGTAAGTTAAGGAGATGTTCCTACCACTCATTTCAGAAGCATTATGTTCTCTCCACAAGGACAACTGTCCATCTAAAAAGCAATTGCAATCACAGTTATATTAACATGTACACTCATTGTACCACTAATCAAAAATTTAGTAAAGCTACATTTATTCTCTGAATATTAATGTAGATAATAACAAAGCATACATTATTAATGTTCAATAAAGTGAAATAATATAAACATCTAAAGTAGTATTTGACAGAAGGAGCTAGAAAGTGTCAAAAAGAAATGGGTCCAGGTATAAATCAATTCTTGCTGTGTTAAAATACAGTTTCATGGGTCTTTCTAGATAAGTGTTAATGCTAACCCCAAGCAAAATTGTTGTCCAAAATGACTTCTTTTTTTTTTTAACCTCAGAATGTGAACTATAGAAGTGAGAAATAAGCATGGTCTTAGTGTAAAGATCCTGTTCTCACAAATGAATGGAACTGAAGCACAGGCCCCCAACCCCACAATGCTCAGCTAGGCATGCTCTGTGATGAGCTGCCCACACAGGAACACTGGGAACAGAATGGCAAGAGCTGGCCAAGACTTACATTTTACAGAAAGTGTTGAGTGTCCAGAGCAGTCTTGGTGGTTGTTAGATTTTCTGGCAGTAGTAATTTCCCTGGAGGGCATAACATACTTAGGAAATCCTGTAAAAGGAGGGATTTATATCTGATTTTTTAACATTTGCTGAATCCAGGCATCACCTTTTTTTCCATGTTTAAACTCTCAGCCCTTTTTGTGGCGGCCTGGTGCTTGTGCTGAGCTGATTGTCAGCTCTGCCAGACGGGGTGGTGCTGGGCTGGCACCTCTCCCTGGCAGGGAGGCCAGGCAGGTGGTGGCCACCACGACTCACCAGGGGTGACAGTGCTGCTGCTCCCCCTGTCCTGGCCACGAGCTGTCTCCCGCTGCCAGCACAGGAATGAAGCAGACATCAGTGTCTCCCTTTCTTTTCCTGTTGTGCCAGCTTGTGATGCTCATCCAGTGAGCAGGAGTAACCTTAAAAACAACTCTTGGGAACAAGTCTAACATTGGCTTTGTTCTGTCTTTAACCTCAGGCAGACTGTGTCAGCAAAAGACTTCAAAATGATTATTTTCCCCTCATACCAGCTTTTTTTTCTACCAGATAGCACTGTACTGAGACTCAGAGACATGGACTGTATTCCCAGCTCTGATGTTTTTGGTACCTCTCTTTATCCCTTTCCAAACCTTTCACCATGTATCTGGCATGTCATACACCACCCCTCTTGGGCATCGAATTTTTTTTTTTTTTTTGCTCTTTGCTGCACAATTTTGTGCCACCTACCAAGTCTGTTCTAGGGTCTCTGCTTACATGCAAAAGATCAATAACAAAACTAATGGGAAATTGCTAATAGGACCTATCTCTTTTTTTTTTCAAAACACCCTACTAAAAAGCCTTAATAAAATGCAAAAGGAGTAGATAGGGAAAAACACAGACTTTATTTTAGCAAAAGTTAAAGAGACGTGTGTTAATGCACTGCAGCTGCCAGGGAGAACTTAACCCCATGGAAACTTCTGATCTTTTAAAATGTGTTTTCAACCCAAACTGGACAAAGGCTGCATTTTCAGAACCTTAGACTAAAATGCTTCCAGTTTGGGGTATGTCAGATCATTTTTCAGAGTGCAAAACATATTTCCTTGCAGGGAAAGAAAACAGAAGTCTTTTTGGAATAGGGTCAAAACTTTATGATATAAACATCAAATAACATCAATTATTAAGTAGGCTGTATAAATAGCAATTGCCACTAAGTTCTTTGTCTCATTAAATCATTGAATAATTTAGGTTAGAAGGGGCCACTCTGAGGGTTAAACAGTCCAGCCTACTAAAAGCAGGGCTCTTCAAAGAGCATTTGGCACTGAACACCCTGGTGATGGAGGTTCTGCAGGTATTTTGGACAACCATTGCAGTGTGCTTAATGTTTTTATGCTGTTCTGTTTGGTGCTTTATCTCCTTAACAGTGATTTATGAACAATTCGTCACTGTTTTACTGACCACTGCTGCGAAGGGGCAGGTTCCATCTTCCCTGGACCCCTTTCCAGGTGTTTGCAGACTGCAGCAGGTCTCCCTTTCTGCTTCTCATCTTGAGGCTGAGCCAGCCAAGATCCCTGGGCCCCTCTGAGCTGTGTGATCCATCCTCCTCCGTGGGGGTACTGGTATTTTTCTCCTAGTGAGGGACAGTGTTTGGGCCACTGTGCATGTGATGTGGCCATTAAGACTCCCAGTGGTAGGAAATAAGTTCCAGCCTGCTGGCTGCCCTCTTGCTAAAGCTGCCCAGGATGAGGGTGCATGGCTTGCATTTGCCTTTGCTGAGCTCCTTGAGGCTCCACTTGGTCCATCCTTGCAGCCTGCCAAGTTCTCTGAACTGTAGCCCTGCCCTCCAATAGATCCTCTGTGCACCACAATGTGGTGTCACTGCAAATTTGCCAGGGATGTCTTTTTTTTCCAGTTAGAGGTACCCCAGTACTGATTCTTAAGGATGCCACTCATAACTAGCCACTGGCTTGAGCCACTGCCCATTCAAACACAACAGTCCAGTTCAGATTTTTATCTATGCCTAAGGAGAATTAATCATTATAGTGATTATAATAATAATTTTTTAAAATATATTTAAAAGTGAAGGCATACATAATGAAAATGGGAGCAATGGCATGTTTTCAGAACTGAAATGGTGTTTCAGCATGCTTTAAAAATGGTGTAAGTTGCTTTAAAAATTGTGTAAGTTACTTTAATGTATTCATCTTTCCTTTCTCTGCTTTTCATTTAAAATTCAGAGATTGCTAGAATCAACTTCTAAATTATTGAAATTTTAAACAAAATTAACTAGACACTGTCTTGGCTATTCTGGGAGTAAAAGTAAGACATAAGAATGACCCTTTGAATTTTTAAAGGAGTGTTTCAGGATTTTTTTTTTTCCCCCAGCCTGGATCTGAAATTATGAACACCAAGGAATAATAGTGCACTGTTGCTCAGTTTCCTGCTTTTATTGGCATGCTTGACTGTTATGGCTGCTATAGAGTATCAGTTCTGCTGAGAATGTGTTTGACAGCAGCCAGACAGGTTCCTTCAGCAGAACTGGCATGGGGCTGATATCCGAGCTGCTGCTGCTTCACATTCCACAAAGCGTCCAAAGCTGGTCCAAAGGTTGTGATGTCCAAGATTTATCTTGGTAATTTTGGTCTTGGCCCATTGGAAATGTTTTTTAGCCTTCAGACATGCTGCTGGTCAAAGCTTTCCAATGGGATGTGAGCCACAGACTTTCTCAGTCGTTGTAGCTGAGTTATTTTGCTACTCAGCTATGCAGAAGCAGCAGGCCTTTAGGCTAATTAATAAATCATCAACGCATTTGTGGTGTGAAAAATGAAATATTTATGCTTGCCAGAGTAATGTTTCTGTCTTGCAGCCCCATGCTCTGTTGATGCCTGATGGAGGATGAAGTAAATACCAGCTGGTGTAGAATGAGCAGAATATAATTACTTTCTACAAAGTTAACTGAATATTAAAAATAGAAATCAGAGAAGCTGGCAAAAAGGGGAAAATATATAGATACATGCCTGTAAGGCAGGACATAGCCAATATATGAAGGGAACACTTGCCTAACTACTACCATGAGGATAGAAAACCTGCAGGATCCATATTGTGTACAAATGTGTCATACAGAGGTCTTTTGACAGAGCAGTTAGTGACCAGCTGGAGTAGTTAAAAGGCCTGAAGGGAAGCCAAGGATGCTCTACTTTTTTGGTCAGTCATCATTAGGGGACCAGTGAAGGACCTAAAGCATCAGCTGTTGTGGCTTTTCAAAAATGTGGCCACTAATAAAAGAAAGAAAATATTACTTCTAGGTTTTAAGGCAACCAGGAGCTAGTTTTGTTCTTTGTATTCTGACACAATAGCAGATTTAATGGAGCTGTGCTGTGTGTTATTTTTGCAATCACTGCCCTAGTCCTTCTCCACAGAGTGAATGCATGAGCACCAGACCAATCAAACCTCTTGAAGAAAAACATTATCATGTAACGGAAAGAGGATTTAACCCCTTATTTGAAGTGAAGACTCTTAACAATAATCAGGCAAAAGTGATCTATACAAGTGGCTGATTTTACGTGCTGGCAGTTGCAATCAGAGGGATTGAAAGAAGGAGCCACCAGAAAAGCTCTTCAGGTGGAGGGGTGGCATTGAGCAGGTAAGGCAGCAGCCTCCCCCCATCCCCCAGTTCTAATTTCAGATAGGGCTTTTTTTTCTTGGGCAATTTAGTTTATTTCCCTTGGGTTTGTGTGCACAGTCTGAGGTTCTGATAAAACCCAAATGTTCAAAATCCAGGTAGAACATTCCATTCCTGTGGATTTTTTCATTTGCTTTCACAGCCATGTCAGAGTATGTTGTTCAGGGGTTCAAGTTCAGTTGTGTAGATGAGCTTCTGAGTCTGTCTGAGCCAAATATCAATGACAAACTCTTCAGACTGGTAATACTACCTGTTATATATGTTCAAGTTGGATTATTTTAGTATAGTCAGTATGGAAGGATGGACTTCCACATGGATGATCAGTCTGTTTAGCAGTGAAGTATTTCTTTTAAAATAGCAAAGAAACATATTGTTCCCTTTTGGTTATAACATTTCTGAAAGTAGGCAATGACCTGAGCTTTGCACACAAGGCAATGGACAGCTCATCAATCTGTTCTTCTGAAGGGGAGAAATTGGCATCTAGAGGAGGGGAAAAGGTTTGTAATTTGTGTGGGAGGGGGTTGTCTCTTAAAGATTGGCTGTATAATATCTTATAGCATTATTGTTTAATAAGTGCAGTTGTCCTTGGTGCATCCTCAGGGCCGTGTTATGGTTGGCTGTGCTGTGGGATGAAGCTGCCTCAAGGCGTGTGCTCTCTGCCCTCCAGCACCTCGCTGGAGGAGGGGAGGAAGCTGCAGTCTGTGTGCCTTACCCCTCAGCACTGTGAACGTGTGAGCATCAGGGCAGCCATGCAGAGAGGGAAAGGGAAACCCAAGAAACTGAAAGTCTTATTCCCGTGTGGCAGCAACAAAGACGATGCAGCCAGGTCCTTTCAATCACCATCATGCTGCCTGCTAATTATGATTTGAATGAGTATAGAAACAGAGAGGGATGAATGTACCCTTTTGCACTTGTGTCTGCCAGGATAAAATCAACTGCATTCAAGGAATTTGAGAAATAGATATAAATATTTCACAAAGAGGTAAATGTAGGATCTTCAAAAGCTACTTTAAAAGGATACAAGACCATTTGAGAATATCCATTTTAAATAGAAGAATTACAGAAGTAGCAAGTGATATCTCCTCTCTATTTTCAACAGGGATTAGAACTAAATGTCATATTTTAGGTCCATGCTTCATGTTTGCTTCTACAAGAACAGACAATTTAAATGTCAGTTATTATAGCTTGTCAATAAATTTCAGAATCTAAGCAAATCTGGCAAACATGACTGACAGCTACAAATTAATTTATCTCTGTTAAATAACCAGCCAGCACTGCTCTGCCATTG
Source organism: Myrmophylax atrothorax (assembly GCA_026770055.1). NCBI lineage: Eukaryota > Metazoa > Chordata > Aves > Passeriformes > Thamnophilidae > Myrmophylax > Myrmophylax atrothorax. The sequence goes on from JAOXXN010000082.1 coordinate 7,088,010, forward strand.
CTGACACTCATCAGAGTATAACACTACTAATTCAGACTGTGAGCTGTTGTTTTGTCATGAAGTACAAATTATGCAGCTTCTACTCATCTCCTAGCAAGAGACAAATCTTTGAAGTGAAGCTGTGATGTCCTTTATGTGAAGTAATCAGTTATCCCCAAAGTTCTATGGTTTTATACTCAACAGAGCAGTGGTATGGTTTAAAACAAAGCAGGCTATCATCAGTGCATAAAATCATAACCACTAGTGTGGATGGTAAAAATTAGTGTTTGCTGCTTAGAAAGAGTAGAAATGTTGTGGAAACGAAAGCCTTCACAAAGTTAAAAGTCAGTTAAAAGCCAGCACGAGCTGCTGATAAGTAATCAGAACTTTTGAATATGAAGTCTGTTAATTAATCACTTAAATAAAGACATACAAGACTAAATAGAGGTGTGTGTGAAACACTAGGCTATATCCAGACTGGGGTGTTGTACCTGAAAATCATAATATGTTAATGCCAATCATTGGGGTTAGAATTGCCAGATGGTTTTGTTGCAGAGTATACAATAGACAGTTTTCTTGATAGGAGTATTATTACAAAGAGGAGAAACTGTAAGAAGGTGTTACATTCAGAGCAGGGGACCTCACAGAGATGATATAAGAATGCACAAATTTCTTCATAGATTCATAAGATGGTTTGGGTCAGACCATCTAGATCCAATCCCCCTGCCATGGGCAGGGACACCTTCCACTAGACTGAGGTGCTCAGAGCTCCATTCAACCTGGCCCTGAGCATTCCAGGGATGGGGTATCCACAACTTCTCTGTGGCTGCAGCACATTCTGTTGAAGACTGAGGCAAAAAAGTCATGGAGTACCTCAGGTTTCTCCATATGCCATGGAATGTATTCTACTCAAATTCTCTAGAAACATTTGACTTTTTGTGGTTTTTGGGGGGCTTTTCTCTATGTTTGGTTGAGTGGTTTGTTTGTTTGTTTGTTTTGTAATTTTTCACTGTTTAACATAGAATTATGAAGAAGGAAAAAAATTCTAGTCGTGATTATCATGAGTCTACTTCTGTACCTGCAGAGGGATTCAGCCTGATGTGTCTTCTCCCTTAGAAATTATAAAGTCATTACTCTAGAAAAAATACAAAACCCCTCAGTTATCTCATCTGGCTGTTAGTCTCAAGCTTTAATGATGACGGTGCAAATTTTGGCACTATTAATTATTTCATGGAGACATCTAGAAATGTTTCTGTGATTTGAGCATTTTAAGAGGCCAGTCAACAAAAGTTTAACTTTGGGGTTATAAAGGATCAAATAATACTCCAATTGATGATTTTTGTACTTCAGTAGAAAGCCTGAGAGGAAAGCAGGGGGATATGTGATCTATAGATCTCAGGGGGGAAGTAAGATATTCTAGGAGAAATAGAGGGACTGGATCATCCTAATAGTCAATTTTATTTAAAGCCATTCAACCACAGTAAGACTGCTGTATTCTATAATTTATTTGGACTTTCAAAGGTGGTGTGAGACCAGATTTAAAAGCACTTGAGCAATATTTTGAGGGGAGAATCTGGTAAAATGGTTACAGTTTCTCTGTACATTCTAACAGCCACCTAATCGTGCATTGTAAAGCAACTCTTTCTTGTTATTTGCCCTCTATCTGGCTCAGCATCATTTAGCCAGATTGCCATGTGATTGTGGTACCCTTTGGATCTGCCTGGTGCTGAGCATTTTGGAACTCTAGCTGCTTCTTAAGGTTCAAAATAAGAGATGGTCTTTGTTTTGATGAAGACTCCCATGGGGCAGCCTAGGAGGGGATATCCTTGAAAGCCAGGAAGTGCTTTGAATGTTTTCCATACTTGTTGAGTCTATTTTCCCTGGCTATAAACTTTTTTCTATGAATTTCAGTCTTTTCAAAGCCTACAAGCATCCCTGTGATGTCTTTAGTTTCAACCACTGGAGCCTAACCTCCTCATGCATTAAATGAATATGTTATGACAAATAATGCAATATTTAACACTGTTAACCTGTTGGGTTTCCAGGTTCAGAGCTTTGTGTCCTCTGTCCAAGGGCCCAGAGTCACTGCGCATTTGATAACCACTGTATTTAGCTGATCAAATTGTCATGCCATAAACATGACAGGGTTTAGGTGGCATTTTTCTTTGTGGGTTTTTGTTTGGTTTGGGTTTTTTTCCCCATCATTCAGGAAAAAAACAGGCAATATAAATAGAACATATAATGAAATTGGCCCGAGTATGAAACTCATCAATCTGGAACTCATAGGTGCTGTAAACCCAACAGGTAATAGATAAAAGGTCATCCTATTTCATGGACATTGCTTTAGATAAAATACCTGTTAGACTTAATAATTCTCACTATAAATCTTAGTAACATAAAGAGCTCAGTTCTACAACTGTAGTTATTTTTATATCAATGACCTTAATTAACATGAACCCTTCACTGTAACAGATTTTGCTCTGTTAACTGTATCCCCACAGTATGGAGGTCCCCAAAATGACCACTAGGGAAAGTTGGTATTATTACAGTATTTAATTTCTATCTGTTAACTTAAAATCTAATTGTACCTTAAACTGAAAAAGGACCAGATCAGATGGACCAGTAATTAGGCTCACCATCAAATGACATCTTTGACAGGAAGCCATATAAAACACAATCACTTTGGACTCAGCCTGGTTTCAGCTCACCTGGAAAAGAGGTTTCAGATATGAAGAAGGACCTCTGCAACTTCCTCTGTGCTTTAGAGTTATGAGAGTTGGCCTAATGAGAGCTCCCACCTCCCAGTATGAACCTGGCTTCCATGTAAGGCCATATTCACACAAGTTAAATTCATTGCTTAAACATAAGTTTAGGTTTCAGCAGCTCTCTGGTCAGTACTTCATAGTGACCATGTTTATTCTGCCTGCACTACCAGAGTTTTAAGTTCAAACATTACCCTCTCTCTCTCCTGAAGCCATCAAGCCCAACTATCAGGAAAAGGCAAAGAGCCACGGTGGTCACTGTTTAGTTTGAATTTAAGTGTCTCTGGTCCTGAGTTGTTTGTCAGCACTAGGTGCAAATGCAGAACATTATTCTGATTTATGGAAAGCTTGCTTTATTTCTACACTGCCTCATAAGAGAAGTGAAAGTTTTCTCTTAGCTTGGAGGAAGCCTGAGAACCACCCTGGGGGATCAGGGGCAGTGTGTTGGTTGTTTGCCTTAGCAGGGCTCCAAAATGAGCTTGCTAGAACTAACCACAAATGTAAAGCATGTCTCCTGAAAACAAAAAACCAGGGAATTACAGGAAAGACTTCAGGTAATCTCTAGGTATTTGCTTTGCTAGCTGTGCCTTCCTTCTGGTATTTTACTTGTGGTTTACAGTACAGAAATAAACCTTCCATCCCTCTTAGATCATCAGTTTCTTTCATGGCTTCAAACAGATCCTGCTCTAGCTATCACACCAGTCATTTGTTCCAGGATTGGCAAACAGCTTTGCTGCTTTGTTCACGACAGAAAGGCAGATTTGGGATTAGTTTTTGAGGCTTCAGGACTTAGATTAATTGGTCAAGAGGTCTGATTCAAACTGCTTTAATTGTGCAGCCAGCAAGTGTTCATTGCATAGGTTTATTTTTTCTTCTACCTCCAGCCAGAGGGCTGGGACCAAGTTTCTTAATTAGTTTCTGAAAATAGAAAGTGTTCCTTCACTTCCTCCAGAAATGAGGCACATTGCATATGAAACAGGTCAACAGACACAAAAGTTACTTATAGATGGGTGGGAAAACAAAAGGGATCATATGATCCCTTAGGTTGATAGGTGTGCTGCCAGCAATAGCTTATAGCTTATAGGTGTGAAGAGGTAAATACATGTCTGTTTTGGGGACCCTCAGGATTATAATGTCTATGTTTTGGGGTTTTTTATCTTGCTTTTTGAGTAAGAAATAACAAGGGGAAAAATTGCTTTATAGTAGGGTATTTTTGTGCAAAGTACCTAAGAAGACTTTGTCACGAAAATCAAATGAAAAATAACTTATAAAACATTCATCAGTACCATACTAGATTTCTTGGTGTTTAGTTAAAGGCAGAACTATGTGAACTGTTATGCTTTATTAAGTCACATTAGTAGAAAAGGAACTATGGGAAGCAAAAGCAAAAGAGTTATAAGAAGCTAATAGAGTTAAACTTGCAAATTTAACATGGAACATTTCAAGTTTTCTGAAGTAGAGATAATCAAACCTTTCTAATCTATTATACAAATTCTCATCACATAAGGACCATTATATCAAAATTACTTCTTAGTATAAAGTAGAATTCACTGCCCACACTAATATGATGGATCTCTCAAACTATTTGCTTCAAAGAGTGTGCCTTTAGTATGTTTCAAGGGATCCCAAAAGCTTGCAGAGAACTGCCAAAGGTGCCTTTGAATACTTTAATTATACATAGCTATCTTTATCCTATTTAGACTGAGACTTCTCTAGATTACATGATTGGTTAGCCTTTCAGAATACGTTGACCCTTAAATTAAAATGTTGCATCTTTGAAGACCACCAATCAAATTAAAACAATCGGTCACCCTTTAACCTCTAAAATAAATTGGTTTTTAAAGTGTTCCCTTTTAATGATCGGTTCCTACAAAATAATTTATAATTGTCAGCAGTCCACACTACAGAAATTCAAGCTCAGTTGAAGGCTAGGATTGTGATAGGCCCTTCATCCAGCACTTTCAGATTTTTAGAGCTATAGTTTTGATAAGATGATAGAACATATCAGAATAACACCACTCTCTAAACTGGATTCATGGCTGAGATGAAACAAATAGAATGTCTGAAAACCAGTCCCCTTCTGACCACTGCATGAAGAATTCTAACTGCAGAGTCAAGAGCTCTCCTTCCCCTGTTTATTAAACTCTGGCACATTTAGAGGACTTTCCAGCCTTTCCAAAAGTTTCTGCTTTTCCACCATGTCTCTGCAGCTGGCTCTAAATGTAACTCCAATGCTGGCAAGCTCTTCTCCTCCTTTTAAGTGTTTTTCAGGTGGTATCACCCACAATGCAGGAGCCTCCCTGAGCCCTATCATGTTCTCTGACTCCAGAGACCAATGTTTCTTTCTCCTCCTCTTTGCAAAGTTTATTAGAAGGCAGCAGATTAAACAAGGAGAACATACCGTCTTTTTAAAAGTTTTGTTCTTTCTATGCAATATCTAAAACAATATGTTCTGTTGAGTGCTCTTACAATACAGCTAGAGCCAGTTGGCAGCAGCTTCCTTGTATATTCTTATTGTTTCACATGCCACTTTTCTAAAACACTAGGAGAATTTCATCTCTATATTGATAAAACTGGTAATTAAGAGCTGATGTAAAATTCTTGCATAAAATTTCCACATCATTCCTTTAGTGTACAATAATAATGACTTTCTATTACTCATATTGATTTAAGTCTCAACACTGACAATGTGAGTTTGCATCCAAAAATTGTGGTGTTTGATTTAAACCACAGTGGTTTTTCCAGTATGGCTGCAGGAGCTGTGAACTTGGGGGGTATTGTGGCTGCTCCTATGAAACATCTCATTCTAAATTTTTTTTTTTTTTACATAAATGTGATCTGTGCCTTTAAAATAATACAATATTGCAAAATAACTTTACACTTAAAATGTTTTCCACAGTAAAAGGTCTCTGTGTGCCATGATGCCACATGTGACACAGTGGGGATCTGCTGGATCTCCATTCCAGTCTTTTTTTCTTGCTTGCAAAAAAAGTTAGGGATCTGTGGAAGTTGTTCCTCCTGTCATTCTGATTTCTGTCACTTTTCAAGTTATTTTGTTGCACATACAGTGCATCTGAGCTTATGCCCACTATGGTCAGTGTGCATCACCTATACTATTGCATCAGTGGTCAAGTACAGCCATAACAATTTCAATATTCCCATCATACACAGGCATAGATTAAGACATGATTTCTTTCCTGATTATAGTTGTTATTTTAACTGGGAGTTAGATTAAGTTTGGAGCTTGAGCATAATATGCACAGACCTCATGAGGAACTGTTCTTGCAAAAGCCGAAAGTACAAGCAAGCTCCATTTGGTGTGGCCATACTTAACAATTGTAAGTGATCTCAGCTGAAGCTCTGGTTTAGATGCTAGCAGAATGTAATTCAGGATGTGTTTACCTGGATGGATTTCTTCAGTGTCTAGTGAAACAGGAGAAAACCTAGTGCATGAGAGAACAAAGCATCAGCATCACTACATATGACAAGAAAAGAGTCAATAATTATAAATAATAGAAGGTGCTGTAATAATGAAATAGCCTTTAATGCCAGTTCTCTATCCAATTCCATAAACTTCTGAGATGATACTTTTATCTTCCACTTATTACCCATCTCCCAGACCTTATGTAAGGTTATACCCAATTTTTAATAATGGACCCAAAAAGCTGATAACACAATGGCCTGAATACAGAACTGCAATCAAAAGGGCTTGTCTTCTCCACTTGATGAAACAGAGATTCTGAGGCACTGCTATCTAACCCAGCTGTATTGATTTCTGCTCCTTACATGTTAAGGAGGAAATTCTCTCCAGAGTTTATTTGTGCTGCCTCTTTGTTGCCTTGAGGTTTCAGTAAATAGCTGAATTTCACCAAGAAGTTGTTTCTCCGTAAAAATATTCTTTTGAAGAAAGCAAGTAAGTGGCAAATAGGTAAAAAAAAGGTGTCTACTGTTTTACAGTTGCATCTTTTCCATGATCTTCTCCTTTTTTGTTTGATATACTTTACAATTGGAGCTCTAGAGGCAACTCAGAGCACCATTTGAAAGACTGATGAGTAAAAAGTTTATGCAAATAAACTTTATCTGTATTTTTACTTTCATCTGTTTCCTAGTACACCTTGACAGAATGTTCTTCCCCTTTTTTCCCTAGTCATCAAAAAAATTATAATGGTGTCCTCCTCTGAAGTTTCCTTGCATTCTCTGATCTTGTGGGCTCGGCAGGTTTTATTGGTGTCAACTGAAATTGCTTTCAGAAGCTCTTAATTGGTTTGTCCTGGCTTAGCATCTGAATTGTAGCGTTTTTGCAGGTTTGTTTGGTTGCTTGTTTAGTTTAATCCTCCCATAACTGTCTTGTTGATCTAGGACACTTTAGATCTAGTATTGCAAAAATGACATCATGACATTCTGTGCTTCTTTGAGCTAAAAACCATCAGTCTGGAGTCTCCAGGGGATCCCAACTCAGCCACTTCAAAGAAAGGGTCTTCTAGTGATTTAATCTCTTGATTCTACTTATTGTCTGTAGATGTGCATCCTCTCTATAGCTCATGGTGAATGATGTTTTGAGTACTTTGAAGACAAAAATAAATGATTATCGACATACACAGACAAAACCACAAGAATTTTAAAAACACTGTGATTGTCTACCATTTTTTTTTACTGTTAGCGTATAAAAGCAGAATAAAAGTTAGAATGCCATTAGATGACACTAATGTTGACCACAAAGCAACTGCTTTCAGAACAGCATTCTCATGGGGATTCTTGTTGCATAATTATTTGCAAAATGGTTTAATTTTATGACCTTTTCTATTTTTTGAGGTTTACCTAAATGTATATAATTGATTTTTGTATTTCTTTTTCCTTTGTGCAGTAATGTGTTGGGTGAACTTCTTCAGGGACCTATAAACCTGGCTACACTAGGCTTTTTTTCATAACTTACGGCCATTGCAGTTTGGAGCTACTGGACAGGGCGTTTCAAATGGGAATTGAATGGATTAACCTGTGCAGAAGAAAGTTTTGATTAACTCTACAGCAAACTCCTCATGCAGCTTTCTGTGCATAAGGATGATTATTGCTGTTGGTTTCTAAGCCTGCCACACACGTTGCTTGGAAACCTCATCTCCTTAAAAAACAGCAGTTTTAGGGGCACACTTTGTTATTGCAGAAAATTCATTAGTCCAGCCATACATCTGGAGAAAAGGGGATGCTATCTGAAAAGACTAATGCTTGGCACACAATCCTGAAAGCAGCCAAGTCTTTAAGAAAAGATTATGACTGAAGTTTGTCTTGATTCATATTTTTCTGAAGGGCCAAACTAACTCTGATAATGTGGTCTATGGGAAGCATAGGGGAGCTCTACAACTCAGTGGGTAATGCCCCTGCTAGGAAGAGTTTATCAGTTTCTGTGTTAATGCAGTTTGGGGTTTTTTTAAAGAACATTGAATTAAAAGGTTTGCAACACTGTCTCCAAAACCTTCTGAGAACACAGTAAACAAGAAAATAGCTTTCAAATGTATTTCTGTGGTTTTGCATGATAAAAAAGATCTTTCAGGAAAGCAGTTTCAGAAGCATGTTGCAAGGAATTGGATATCTTTTCCCATTTTTCAGTCCTTTCCTAGTTATTGCAGTATCCTCTGGTAAAGTCACAGGCTCCACATGGAATCTCAGAAATTATGGTTTGGGGGATTCTTTCACTTCACGCTGGAGAACCAACACCAGGATATGGTTAATTTTGTAGGTGCTTTGGAAAAAGAAATGTTCTAATTACATGTAAAGACCTTGTTGAGTAAAGGTAAGGGCACTTGCCACTATCCTTTAGGGAGAAGTTGTTATATCTGAGTTCTAGTCCCTTACCTGTTTCTCTCTATATCAGGTTTAATGTTAAGGTTGTATTCACAGCAGAAGCTGAAAACCGACGAAGTTTAATTTCTCCATCTACTGTAGAAAGTTGCTCATAATTTTTTGATAGCCATTTGGTCTTGCTAAGGTCATATCTTCCAGCTAAACAAGGCCTAAAGCGTATTTTCTCATCAGTATTTAAGGCTGATAGTCAACAATATTTCACATTTAATAAGAATTTATAGTTCAGGATCTGCACCAGAGTTTAAGCCAGGGTGGTGACTGGTTTCTGGAAGATGTGAGCTAGCCTACGTTAAGGAACGTCCTGCATGATGAGTGGCCTCTTTTGAGAGAGCCCAAAAAATGGGTTCATTTGCTCAGCTTAAAAAGACAACTGTTTGCTATCAGTTTCTTGGACGTGGACTGAAGAGTTTGGTGAGCTGGATTCAAAACCAAGACCACCAGGCTGCACTGAAGCCCCTGCAATGGCACAACAACTCTGCTTGCTCTGGTGGCTGATTGGGACTCCTTGAATAGGATTCATCATGTTGATGGTCCTTCATTATTTAATTGAGGGGTTTGAGCCCGTGAAAAATGAAATTGAAAATAAAAACACCCATTGACAAGCACAAACTCCAGGCAGTAGCAGGTCTTCCATTACATTTGCCATCCTTGGAGAAAAAAAAAGAAAAGGACAGCACATTACAGAATTACTTTCTGTAAAGGCTTGATAGATTTTACATTTCAAAAGCTTCCAAGTAGTTTACGGGTTTGCAATTCATCAAGAAATACATTTGATGTTAGTCCAAAAGGTACTTTCATAACTTGTTCTTTTTCGAAGAACATAATTGAATGTACAGTAAAATATACAGTTGCTAATAGGTTGATAGGACAAAGGGTTTTTTCTAATGGAAAGAGAACAAAAATAATTCAAAAGGCAGCTTTGCCAAGTGTCTGGGGAGAGGGCTGCTGCTTGGGGTGTTCATGAGCTGTCAGTACTGGCAGGGAAATAAGCAGTCTCCTTCCCTTTTCCATTGACTTACAATCTTCAGCTATCCAGGAGCAGAAAATCCAATTGCACTGGAAAAGGGAGTACAAGGCTCCCAGTACCAGGAGGTTCTCCAAGTCAACAGCCTTCATTAGGCATTAAAACTGCCATGCTTGGTAGACATGTAAGGAATGTCCCAGAGAGCTCCATAGGAAGAACTGCCAGAGGAGTCCCAGAGAGGCCACCTGTGAATTCTGGCAAGGTTACATCAAGGTGAGAAATCTAAAACCCAGCAGAGATGCTGGAGGTCTATTTCCTTAGTCAAACAGATGCAAGTAAAGTAAACATGAGTGGGATTATCAACAACACCGTTTTGACTATTGAAAATTAGCCTATTTGGCATATAAAATTAAGTTTATGTAGGTATATTTAATGTAGGATTTTATCAAAGGTGAAATTTATATTTAATGTAGGATTTTATCAAAAATGCAATATCTCTTTGTGCATTAGATAACTTAGCTGTGGAGGCCAGGGTTTTACCTTGCTGTTGGACTTTTATTGTGACAGCTAACAAGAGTATAATCTGTGCCCTAACCTTACCAAAATTTAGTGTCTCTGCAACATAAACAGCTGAACAGGTTTCATTTTTGGCCCTTCCCAAATGAGAGATCCTTACTCTGACTGACAAATTTTGTACTGACTCATCACCCATTTATAGCAGTTAAAGAGGCACCTGCAGAATGCTTTGCGGGAGTGATGGGTGAAGGCAGACACTGAGCAGTGACTCCTGAGGCACCATGAGGCTGTGACAAAGCAGGATGACTGGTTGTCACCCATGTGAAGCAGGGGTGGCACCAGGTAGGTCAGTGACTCAGTAGACTGAGGATTGCCCAGACTGGTGCCTGGAAAACTCATCAGGGCATGACAACAACGGCTAAGCTTGTCCTTGTGCCTGCATGGGCTGGTGGTTGTAGGTGATGTGAGCAGACTGGTATCTTCCTGTGCAGCAGGTTGCTTAGCTACTGCCATCACAGGTCCCCCTTTTGGTGTTTCATTACCCTTTAGCTTAGCAGGTCATTAGTTGCTGGTAGGAGACTTGCAGTTTGCAGCTGTGCCATGCTGCCATTTGATCCAAAATCTAGTATTTCAAATGAGGGCACAAACACTTGCCTTCTGGCCTGTAGGGAGCTAATGTTTCAGCTCCCTGTCCATGTCCGAGCCTCACACAGGAGATACAGAATTTTGCACAGCCAGTGAAGTCTGATGTGTGTGTGTGTGCGTCTTAATTCATAGCTAAGAGAACATGTTCCTAAAGATTACTTACCTATAACAAAATAGTTATTTAAAAAACAGTAATTAGACACATTGAAATAGTTAACATATATAATTAGTTTATGTTAATGTAATATTTTGTAGCTGACATCAACAATGTTCACATCAAACTCTTTTGTTGGTTACTAATTATTTCAGTTTGGATTAAAAAATTAAAAAAAGCAAAACCCACTTTTTTTTTTTTTGAATTTGCATATCTGAGCCCCTCATCATATTTTCAAGACTCTTCAATGCTGTTTTCCAAGAAGCCACTGGCAGCAGAGCCATCCTCCCTTTCAGCACTGTGGTGTGAGAAGCCACAGGGGCAGCAGCAGCCAAGGCTGTTCTCCCACTTCAGCAGGCAGTGCCCAGGCTGGGCTCCCTTTGCCTTTACCTGCAGCCTGATGGTGACTTACAGCACTAACTTCTCTAGTTAACTAAGGCATCCCAGGACCAAGATAAGGGATAGTTCTCCAAGTGCAGCTTTCACAGCAATAGCAGTAACCTGCTTATTTTTTTTTCCTTCTTTCTTAATTTTCCCTTGTACTATGGGCGAAGAAAATGATGCAGCACCATACAGCTCTCTGGTCTGACTCTATTTGTCTGTCTGTATTAGAGGGGAGAAAGTGACTTTAGCTAACAACTGCAGGTGCTTGTGTAGGTAATGCATGCATTTATGTCAGACAAAATGCAACCGTTCTGGTACTGTGAGTTGTCTGAGTGTTCTTTTGAGTTTAATTATTTAAATGACCTACTATTGTTCCGAAATTAAATATTTAAGCTTTCTAAATGGCTGCCATCCTGGTTTAGTTGTTAAAGTAAGATGATTGGTACTGACAGAACTGGAGTTGGATGCCAGTATTGGAGGGATCTCAAATGTTTCCTTTGCACTTCCACCACCACTGTGAGGACCAGTTCAGCACCCCAGCATTGCACGGGTAAGACACTTCCATGAAGATTTGTTTGCATTGTTGTGGCGGAGCAGAGGAGTTTCTGGAACCAGCTGTGACCTCTGAAAGCTCAGGTTGGGTTCCTGCACCCACAGAGGAGCACCCTATGCACACATGCACTAAATGGGGTATTACCCCTCTTTTAAGGGCTAAAGCTCTTTCCAGCCTGGGTGAGTCCAGGATGAGTGGCCTGGCTACTGGTGCCCCAGAGCTGTTTATAGGGAATTTCAGTGGACCCACTAGGAGCAGGAGATGGGGCTCCAGAGTACTAACTGCAAAGTTTTCCCAGGCCCTTGAGATGAAGCATCAGTCCTGTTCATGGCACCATCACCCTTAGCGATGGAAAGGGAGTCAGACTTTAATTTGAGGTCACCTGAGTATCCAAAAATGAATATGTTTTTGTGTCAATCATTTCAAAGTCTGAAGGCATTAAGGTTACCCTGTACCCAAGAACTTAGATTTGAAGAAGTAATAAAATAAAAAAGCAGTTTATTCCCACCATGATGCTGAACAGAAAAGTCTTGGAATTTCAGATTCATCATTATTGAAAGCCTTTTGTTGAGACATTAATTAGAACAACAAAAGTTTGGAGTTTTTTAAATTCCAGCTACAGGTTTTCTGCTTCTGCAATTTTTTGCATGCACTTTAAAACTTTTGAGGGCATGCAAAAAAAAAAAAAAGCAAAGATTGTAAAAATAATTGCTTAAATATGAAGACTAGGAGACAGTCACATTTTCTTGAATATAACACCAGAGTCTAATGATAATTTAAATTATTCATAAAGCCTAAAGAATTAGTCACTATAGCTTGAAAGGGGACAGACAAGGAATATATACAGCATAACTAAGGTTAGAACTCAGTTTTAGGTGTTAAGCAGTATGAACACATTTATAAAATGTATCTATTAAGAGGTCCACCTTGTGCTTTTAACAGTACAGACATCACCACATATTTCTTCTCATGTCTTATATCATCATACATAGATTCCATACTAGCAGAATTTAATAGTTATAGCAACCTGAATATTTTTAAGCCCTATCATTTGCTGTTTGTGCCACAGGGTCTGAAGAACATGAGACTGGCCGGGCTTCATTAGCTCAAGGTGTCCCTCATCATATCTCCAGGACACACCTGAGTATGAGCTTAGGGACAAAGCAAGTGCAGACTGATGTCCCCAGAGTATTCTGCCACCCATAAATGGCAGCTAATTTCTGAGACACACATGCCATTTTTTGATTTCTGTGTCCTCAGTATTGTCTTGTTTGCTCTTGATTCTCTGCAGCTTTTTAACTGCAGCCATTTAAAAGCAGAGGTTTTCCTTACTGTGAATTCACAGGAAGATACATGGTTTTTGTTTGTTTTGAAACTAGCAGCCATCTGCTTAGTTCCTTCTATTGTTTCTAATCATTGCCTTAGACACAGCTATGACTATTCCTGACACACATCCTTGCCCATTGCCCAGATTTTATCATCCTCTACAAAGTCATACTTAGCCTCCTTACACTTTGGAGTGGCCTTGTTTACTTAGTCCATCTAGGAGAAGCTGGTTGATATCCAGTCATCCTTAGTACCACCTTTTGTTTCTCTACACCTGTTTGTGAGATGGAGAAGAGGGAGGAAAACAGCACTGAAAGCTGTAAGCATGTTGTAGACAAAACAGAGATTTATATAATGTCTAATGATGGACATTCTTTGTGTTCTGTACCTGGCATAAGATTCCTAATAGTTTTCCTTTATTCTGTTGTTGTTTGACTGTTAGCACTGTGCTGATGCTGCCTTAGTGCTAACTGGTAAGTATGGCTTGTCTGGGTCATTAGAGATGATACAGAAGTGATCATTTCTTATGCAAAGCTGCTGGGGGGTGCGGGGCTATAAGGGTCTCTCTTGTTCATTTCTGTCACTGAATTCCCCTGGTGTTTTTTGGTGTTTTTTTTTCCTTAAAAATGTTTTTCTTTTAATCATTTAAGAGTTGGTGAGTGTCAGTGGTTCCCTCTGTGGTGCTGCACATGTGCCCCTCTCCTTTGAGAAGTGCATTTACTGTCGTGAGCAGATGTCATCCCCTCCCTGTTCAGTCACTTTTTGAGTCATTTACAGCAGTGTATGTCTGCACTGCCCCCTGAAACCTCCCCTGTAGGCCTCATCTCTTCCATAGAACAGGACATTCACATGTCATACTTGACCCTATTCTTCAGGATCTTACCTGGAAATGGTAAAAATTCAGACTGACTTGAAGCTTACCATTTTCCAGTTTCTATTTCCAGGGCAGTGTTATTGCACATGACAGTCAGGTGTACAGACCCCCCATCCCTGCAATGGGTGACAGCCACTGAGCAACCTGCTCTATCACCATTGCTGCCTGTCACAGAGCAGGGGTTTGGGGCAGGGCTGCCCCCTGAGGTCCCTTCTAACTGGGGAGTCTATGGGACTGTGAGTGCCACCTGGTCCCAGCAATTAGTGTTCATCTATTGGTCCTATAATGACTTCTACCACTAACAGGTGTGACAGTGACTTTGCTATTTCCCTAAAGCTTACCCCAAATGAGTGTTTCCAGTGCAGGATTCTCACTAGCATCCTCTCACATCACCAGAGATACCAAGACAGAATATATTTTTAGAACTTTTTTTTTTGGTGGTAAGTCAAATATGCACTAAAAAGAAAAGAGTACCAATTGTGAGTATTCTAGATCAAACACCTGTAAGTGGCACGGCAGTATCCCATTGCCCACTTTCATGTGAATAAAATATGACTCCTGACTTGTTACATCATTTGAATATTTCCTTGTTCAATATGCTTGGTAATGAAAGAAGGGCTGGAGCTCAAATATGTTTTCACATCTAAAGACTGTAAGAGAATTTAGTCTGTGGAGAGAAAGAAAAATGAAGCACTTGAGAGCACAGTAACATGTAAACTATGTGGAGACACTGCTCAAAAGTGACCAGTTTAAACCAATGGTCTTGCTTATTTTCATGAAGTTGAACTGCATTTATTTCAACCCTGGGAAATGCAGATGCACATGTGACAAATGTATATCATTTTAGTTTTGGACAGGGAAATTGATATGGTCTTCTCTTTTTTTTGTACCAAAGTCTAAAATCCACAGGACTTAATAAAACCAGAAGTGTTCACAAAACTTTATGACAAAGTAATAGTTTTTTTTTTCCTTATTAAACCTGACATCTAGCACTTGGCCTTCAATTATTTTAAATGTCACATACTATCAGGAGAGAAGGAATGATTCCTTGTAAGACAACAGGACTGAATCACTCTGTAATTATACTAATTGTATTTACAGAGGAGGAACAGGTTTTGCTTATAGGGAGAATATTTTAATTTGCTTTGCTGTTTGTGACGTCTCAATTTAATTTTTTTTCCTCCTAGTGAATAGGGTAAAAAGTAAAAAGCCAGAATTTTCCCCAGGAGACAGATTCTCCCCAAGCAGAATATATATTTTAAAATGACTACCATCAATGTGATGTGGTAATAGACCTTCATCCCTAATGCAAGTGCTGGCAGCAACTGAGGCATCAGAGGCATCATTTACTAGAATATATCTGAGGATGACTTTTTGGAGCTTTTTGTAGCAATCTGAGTTCAATTCAAACCATAATCAGCTAATCACTGGCAATTTTCAGATATGAGTCAAGCTAATTTCAAGACAATCCGCCTTAGATAGTTTCATTGAACAGCCCTGGAGATGATGTTTATGTTGATGTCCATTAGTATTCCAACTGACAGTAATGTATGCTCTACAAAAAGAAAAACAAAACAAAAAAATCCCACAAAAAAAAAAAAGCCCTCTCTAAAATGAACACTAAGAAAATGTCTACAAGCCTGAAGTACAGAAAATGGAAGTTTATTTCTCTCCACTGGTGTTCCCTACACAGGTGATCTAAACCTTGGATTGAGCTGCATAAGGAGGCCAAGGGTCATTTAGGGTACTCGCCCTGGCTGGAAAGTGTAGCTTAACTTCTGTTCACCACCGAATGTAAAAATGTTTGCTATGCCTAAAAATCACAAAAACTAGAAGTGCTGTTGGAAAGCAGGCCCTGCAGTGTGTCTGTTACCTTTTGAAAGAGCTCTTAGATTCAGACCACACACAACTTCCCTGCCATGCATCACTAACGTGTGTAAATGAGTCTAGAACAGCTTTTGCTTGAGGGAGCTTTTTCCTTGTTTTTGCCTTTTTAACCATTAATTGAGTTTTTTTCTCCTTTCACAGACTATAGACTTAGATATACATTAACACCCCTTTTGCCCAGAAATATCCCCCATAACACAGAGGGACGAATCTTTGAGTCACGCAGCTAAAGCGAGATGCTGTGAGACTAAAGTGGACAACTAAACCATGTGAGCAGCTTCTTTTATGAAAACACAGTATCAGTCCTGCAGTTTATGATCAGAAATTGGATGGATAAAGCCTGTCCCTGGCACTGCTAAACACTGATAAGTGGGTTTTGGCATCTGTTTCAGGGGCAATCAACACTGAAGTCCATTTCTTGAATCAATATGATACTGTTATTGCAGAACTAACTTCACTAGGAAGTATTTTCTTCATTTTGTCATTGTGGTTAGAAAATACAGCTTTGGAGCTATTGTCATTGCTTTCTTGTTACTCAGTGTGCCATTAAGAGGAAATCCAAGTGCTGTGGTGTCTCTTGGTCTCTGCCTGGGAGCTGCTGATAGAAACCTTCCAGTGCCTCCATGCCAGAGACACACACAGTCTGTCTCTCCCATGTCAGGGACTTTATCTGTCTTGGCACCTCATTGTAGTGGAGGAACAACCTCGTGCTGTAGCATGGAAGAGCATTTCTTACACCTAAACCCTGTTGAAGAATCCAGAGACAGGAGTCTTTTTTAAAAGCTACTTGATCAAGTTGGAAAACAGTAAATCCCACAAAAATCCTGAAATGTTCAGCTTTAAAAAAAATTCACCACTTTAAGCAGACTGAAATGAACTGTAAAAAAGTACAACCCCAGTGCACTGGGCAATCAGATATTCAGTTCTTGATACTGAGCAACACCAGCCAGGAAACACTTACGCAGCCCTCTCCTGTTTGGATATGAATTAACTGTGATCACTGAAGAAGGACACTTGAAGTCATAAACAATTTTGCTCAATGTACAAGGGTAGTGGGATGGCAACCAGAGCAATAACACAGCTAAAAAAGGAATACAGATTAATAGAAAAAGTGCAGAATGCCATTTTAGAAATCAGTGCTCCTTCACCCTGAATAGTGTGTTCTGCTGGCTGCATCTCAGAAATATCAAGAGCAGAAAGAGGTTTTCAGAGAATGGAGATAAAATGATTGATTTCACAGAAAAACTTTCATGGGCAAGCATGTGAAATGACAGTACCTGTTTACTGTAGATGAGATAAATCAGACAGAACACGCTCCTGTTAGACAAAGTAATTAATGTATACTTGTTTCAGAGAGGTATTTTTTAATGAGATTTAAGAAAACCAAACATGATTTAATTATGGTAGGTGACAGCAATTGTTAAGCTTGAATAATATCATACTTAATATATATATATAAAAAATACATTGTGTGTTATATTACATGTCACATATTATATGAAACATATTACATGTCACATTACATATTATAACATAGCAACTTACAGATTGTTGACTATCACAAATGTTGTTATATGACATTCCACATATTAAATAAAATATTCTAATGTTTTATGTTAGACCATACATATTGCAATATTATATTGTGATGTAGAGTGTACATATACATTATGGAAAATGTTACATGTATGTGTATATACATGAAAAAATTTAATCAAATACAGACTTAAATATTAATCCCAAATTTCTTTTGGGTCACATAGAGTCACCACTAACAAAGACATAGGAGAAAATACAAACAAGTCTGGGTGGGTGAGAAGAAAATCCCTAGGTATATAAGAGATAATTAAGTAATCATTATAGAAAGTTTAAATTATATGAGCAAATATACTTTTATAGAGTGTAGATGCTGAATTATATGTCTAAAATTCATATATTTAAAATAAATATACACACAAATAGAGCATGTTATTAATTATTCTTAAGTATTTATAAAATACACAAATCTTGTCTATGTGTGTGTATATATGCATACATACTGAAAAATACGGTGTATACAGAAGAAATTTCATCATACTCTATAAGTTTACTGATTGACAATTATGATCATATAGGTCATTCCATAATTGTCCACTAGGAAGGAGGTTGCCTAAATAACAAAGACTGAGTAGCAGCAGAAAGAAAATACTGTGTGCTACTGGACACAGATTTTTCCCTGTCTTGACCTAATACACAATTTAGATAGTCTCACACTAACAATGTCTTAAAGCAATTACAGAAGGAAACTTCAGAAAAGGGCCTTTTTTAGGCAGCTGCTAACACAGCCAGCCCCAAACCCCAAGATATGACCAATTGCAATAGTTCTGAATGTCATTTCTTTGCCATTGTATCTGCTGATGCTGTAGTGGAAAGGCAAACTGTGCAATCTGCCTGGGGATGTGGAGGTGTTAAGAACAGAGTTAAGTGCCTTTGAGAAGAAATTTCTGCTACATGAGAAGGCTCCTGGTTCCACAGTGAGCTGCAGCTGGTCCCACAAGGCACCTGCCACTATTTTGGACTTAAGGGGAACATGCAACTGTAGTGCCTGTGTGACTAGCCCAGAGAGTAATTTAAAACACCTTCTTCCATGCAGATTTTGCACACCGGAAGTCAGCTGCATAAATATTCATGGAAAGCAAATACAAAAGGTATTTTTGCAAAATGCATGCATTTTAAAAGGGTTGTGAAATATTCAGAGGAAGTATGTCTAGTACAAAGTAGGGGCCCAGATCTGGAAGTTACTGACAGATTTCCTCTGCTTTAAGTACGTGGTTGCACCCAAATTGCAACTCCTCAGGTTCTCAGGAATGTCTTTCAGCAGCTCAGATGCATGAATAAGGCTCAGGAACTTGGGTCATCAGAGCTGAGCTGAAACACGGAAGAGGGCTTGTTATTTCCATGTCTATGTGGCTGATATGCTGACCTGCTGCACTGCTGCTTTGCAGGGTGACACACCAGCAGCACTGGAGAAACTGGGGTCCCAGTGCCCTCTGTAGGGCTGAGGCAACCACAGCAATGCAGCCCCTAATGCCTCATCTCCCAGCACACCGTCCCGGAGGCTTCCTGGGCTGCCAGAGCTCAGTGGCTGTCTCTGAGTCAAGCCATGGATGCGCAGCCACATCTGAGAGCAGCTGTCCTCAGCCCAGCTGAGACAGAAGCCTGCCCTGCAGGAGGCTAGGTAAGCACAGAGACAAATCCACCTGAGTGTCACCTGGGGGGGGGGTTTGAGTTTCATGAGATCCACCAAACTTAAAATTTCAAATATACTTTCCATTCTCCATGTTTTGGGGTGGTTTTTTTTTTGTTTTTGTTGTCTTTTTTTTTTTTTTGCTTTGGTTTGCATTTAAT
>JAOXXN010000082.1:7107396-7136311 GCA_026770055.1 Myrmophylax atrothorax
TTCCAGTCTCCATGTTTTGGGGTGGTTTTTTTTTTTTTTTTGTTGTCGTTTTTTTTTTTGCTTTGGTTTGCCTTTAATATTAAACAGTTTGTGTCTGCTCTCAGTAGTCTTAAGAAGTTTGGAGGAGTCTGAGATGAGACAGAACTAACAGAATTAAGATCCTTTGAGGTATTCTACAAGCACAAACTGACTCAGGCAGTCTCCTGACCTGACAATGGGTAGGAAAGGGAAGACTATTAAGAACAAGTATCCATATGCTTGTTCAGTATCTTATAGAATGCAACTGTACGAGATGATTTGGACCTCTGTTCCAGACTCACAGAAATATTCTGCTGGATGCTCTTACACTCAGGGTCAGTCTTGGCAAAAATGATATGTACTGTGAAAGGTTATAGTCAGATGTGCATAGAAATATGGAATTCCCCTGAGTAAGCAAAACAAATTGGAAGAATATGAAGACAGTTTTCCTATTAAAATGAGAATTTAATTCCACATATAAACAATTTTACATTAAAAATACAGCCCAAGTGGTAGACCTAACAGTAAAAGAGAAAGGTACTGTCATGTTTGGTTGCGGGAATGCTAAACTGTGTATGTCTGGGCTCTTTCAGAACTATCTTTTAGCAAGATTAAGATTTATGGAGCCTTGTTTGTTTCAGATGAACAATGGCTTCCCCTTCATAGCTTTTTGCTGAGGAGAATGTATTCATTCCAAAGGTGAGGAAATGAATCAATATCCATTTCATTGGATATTGATTTATCTCCATTTTAAAACCTTCCTTGAAAAATTATGAAATATTTTCAGCATTTGTATGTGTGGAATACACCCCGTAAAGCTTCCAACTGGATCAACATTGTTAAACGATGCTTTCAAGTCATGGCAAACAGAGAGACCACAGAGATTGCCTTTCTGAGACTGATGCGTGGAGTGTCTCAGATACACACATGAACAATACCTGGGCAATGAACCTGGAAGGCCCTGAGGAAGAGAGTAAGAAAGGCTGTGCTTTAGCCTAGTCCCCAGCAGAGTCGTGGGGCACAGCCAGTAAGCAAGGGGCATAAACTGGGAAATGAAACAAAAGCAAAGTCCAGTGCTGGCAGTGTCAGCCCAGGTATTTCTGTGCTGCAGAGAGGGATGGGGACAGAGTGCCCCAGCCCTGTCTGTGCTCAGCTGGCCTGTCCAGGGTGCAGTTCCAGACAGCAGCCCACTCTCATCACTACACATTGTCTGTGTGATTAAAATGTGGATGAGGAGCTGAGTGCAGTTAGACCTGCGTCATTACCTGTAGTGACAGTCTGAGATCCAAAACGTCCAAGTTCTCTGTAGTAACAGTATAACAAAGAATGCTGGTGATACATCTTCCTGAAAGACAGAGGCTGGGAATAGTCTTCATGTTCATTAATTTATTAATGAGTCAGATGGTCACCCAAACACACAATTTGATACTGGGAAAAGCCTTCAACAAACCTCAGTTGTCTCCAGGCTAAAGTCTCAACTTGGATTGCTCCTGGGATGACTGGGAAGGGGGTACACAGAGACACAGTTGTCTCACATGTGCTCTTATTAGCACCTACTTTTCTACTGCCATATGGCACCTTATGTTGAGATACGTTGTAAACAAAATTGCAGAAGTCTAAACAATATTTAAGAAAAAACTGCATAGGTCCACATGTTTCTTGGTACAACTTACAGTTCTAATTGTTCCTTTTCATTATTACAACTGAGTCTGCTCAGCTGCCCTTAGAGTGAGTTGCATCTCTGACTAAATTTTTTCAAATTCAGAAGTGCAAGTTCATTTGATAATAATCAATGAATCACACAGTATTGGCACTGGGTTAGTTGAGTGCTGCTGTGGATGGCAGCTCAACTGGGCTTCTATTGTAGTAAAGAGATTGAATTTTCAGTAAAACTGGCTTCCTTGTAGAGCCCACTGTGAATTATGGCACCTGTGGAAAGTCAGCCTTTCCTGACAAGGCAAAAAATGTAGTGAAAAGCAATTTTCAGTCAAAAATGTCCTTTCTCTAACTCCTGATGAATTCTGGAACAAGTCTTCAAGTTTCCTTTTGCCTGAAACCCACAAACACAGGGCTGCACAACTGCAACACTTATTGGACTAATAGTTAAATACATGGAGAGATAAAACTGTGAAAGTCGAAGTGGTTACAAACATCATTTAGAATCAAATTTAAAAGCGTTTTTTGTTGTTTGGAGGATATTTGTCTTGTGCAGCAGGACACGTAAGTACCAGTCCTAGACAAAATAAATCAGCTTCAGCATTGTTTTAACACTGGCAAATCACAAATTCCTGTGGATTCCATCAGTCAGTTATACTGATTCCTGTCATGTACACATTAAACCCACTATTTTCTTTCCTCTTTTTAGTAACTCTTTCTATTCGTAGCATTAGCTGACAACACTAAAGGACAAAACCATAATCACTGTAACTATGTACTACACCTGCATTTAACCAGAAAGAAGAGACAGCCCAGAAGAAAGTAAAAGAAAGCCTTGCTCTAGGTTGGGCCATACCTTTTTTAAAAAAATGGATCTTAAACTTTGTGAAGTTAGTTGTCAACAATATTTTTTTTAACTTGACTTTTTTTGCGCCCCTCCTTCTCTGTAAGCAGGCATTTCGTTTTTCCTGCAATTGACCTAAACCTGTGTCTTTGCTTGTGATGGCTATAAATAGTATATATGTCAATCATCTACACTGACATACATTTAGTTGCAAGTAATTTTGTTTGGCCAGATGAAATTGTACAGTTAAATTTAATTATGACCAGATGTGTTTCAATGTAGCCTTTCAACCTTTGAAGTATCCAATATGCTCTCACGCACACTTTTACTTTGTCTCATTAATTGACTCTGTAAGTAATCACAGACCACTCTCTGTGCTGTAACCATAATGAGGGAGGTACTGAGCTATAAGACTACAGGCTGGGCTGTGGCTTTGCCTAACAATTTCAGAGGCATGAAAGCCTGGCTTTCCAAAGGGCTGGCCTGTGGTCCTGAGTTACTCCAATGACTCAGATGTTACCCGTTACCTCCCAGCCTGCACAGCAGTCACAGCTCCACTGAAATGAGGAGGTGGTTTTGTTTGTGTCTACATTTATGAGTCAGATGAAGTTGGGGACAAGAAACAAGAGTTGAATAAATCACACATTCCCATTCCCTTGGGTGAAGACAAGGCAGAAGAAGAGCTTCTCCTCACAGCTTGACTTTTGGTTCCCAGGACAGACCCACAAAGACACTTGTCTGTGCTGCAGTCTGTGCATCATTGCTGGGCTAAGGGCTTTTGATTTCCTTTTACAGAAGAGCCCCTAGGATGCTAGGAGCAGGAAGATCCTTTGAAAAGAGAGGAGCCAGACTACTGAGACCTTTTTTTCTCTCAATGCAATTAAGTTCTTGCCTTTTATATGTCTCCTAACCACTTCTTCTCTAAACTTGCAGTTCCTGTAGTAATGATACATCCCACTGGGAGAAAAAGACAGAAAATTTTCACTGTTTACCCTGGAATCTTTCCTGAATGTATGAAAGTTAGGACAAAATACTTTGCCCAATAGCTTTATTATCATGATTTATTTAATATCACAGAATCACAGACTGTTTGGAGTTGGAAGGACCCACAAGGATCATCAAGTCCAACTCTTAAGTCAGTGGCCCACACGGGGGATTGAACCCATGATCTTGGCATTATTACAACCAATATGGCTAGATGAAAATAGAAATGCCAACACCAAATTCAATGCAGAAGATATAATTTAGAGGGTATTTTTTAATTAGAAATATGATACAAGGAAGGCAACAAATCTTAGTAATTCAAAGTATACTAATGGCCAGATTGCTCTGCACCATCAGTAGTGTGCTACCACTTCATTTTGTGTGGTAAAGAAATTATAACTCTATAGGATTACAAAAGTAAATTCATACTGGGCATATCTTTCATCTCCATATAAACAGGAATGTGAAAATGAAGTCATGAAATTTCCATTTCTTAGAGAAAACTTTAAATTATGAAGGTAACACATTTTTGAAGTGTGTTGACCCAAAAGGCCTCAGAGAACAAAGTTTAAAGTGAAGAGGTGGAAGAAGGGTGGGAGGAGGGGTGTGGAATGATATTGTCAATTAAACACTGGGTTAGTGAAGGAAAAATGACATCACCTGCATATTTCTGACACCCACAGCGACACACAGGGCTGATAAATACAGCAAATTTAAACTTGGTGAAGTGAGATGGTTAAGAGTAGATTTAAAGGGACAGCTCTGTCAAACATGCTATTTTAGAGGGGGGAAAGGAGAACAATAAAACATTTTGGCTGTGCTCTATGTTTGATGCTCATCCAAAATGATTTTGCCTGGCTCCTGAAATAGTAAGTGGCTTGCCTTAGAGGTAATCATTCTTCCCAGCCTTTGCTTATTGCTTTCTTTCCCTGCCACAATATCAAGCTCCTTAAAGAAAAAAAAACTTTGAATGAGTCAGTATCTCATCTTCAAAAGACTTTTATAAATGGAAGGATTAGAGGTGCAGAGTGAAATTAAGGGAAGCACAGGAAGGCAGAGTGGCATTTATTTTATTTCATACGTGCAATATCACATAAACTGTCAGATGACCTCAAACTTGTGCTGTACTCATGTTTCTCACTAAAGGCCAATGATCTTTCGTGAGAAGGTGAGGATAAATCTCCCTTGGAAGTACACAGGAATTTAGAAAGCAATTACTCAACCAACAAGTTAGGAGTTCATGGCTTGCCTTTGAGTCCTAACCAAAGGAAGCATTTAGAAAGCTGGAGGAGAAAATGTGTGTCAGCCTCTAATAAGGGGTTGATCATCATTTGGCTTTTACTGAGTGTGTACAGACAAGCAGGGACAGAATATGAGCAGAGGGTAGCAGCTCTATGCTAAAACTTTCCAATTAAGGCAACTTGAAGCTCTGAAACCCATGAATTGTGCTGGCACTGCTGAACAGCAAGACACTTGCCTGGATGCCTGGCTGGTCAGACCTTTTCCCAGCTGTATGTTCACTGCTAGTGAGAAAGAGCAGAGAGCAGGGAGAGCTCAGTGCAGCTGCACAGGTGTTTGAAAATGTCAGTCCTCGGTTTTAAAGAGAGAAGGAAAAAAACTAATAATAATAATTACAAATAAAATGTAGTTTGTTCGGAAAGCACTGGCTTCCAAAATTAGAATAGGCTCCTTCTGCTGTAACAAAAGCTCACTACAATAATAAAAATTTAAAAAATTCCAAGGCTGCTGCTCAGAGCAGAGTTGTCAGTCAAGGATGGTATGAACTCCTGCCCTTCAAACTTCCTCAAGCCCCTCACTCAGGTATCTCACATCCACCCTGGCTCTTAGAGAGCACCCCAAGGGTGGCCATGTGATTTCCACAGCCCTGCTCAATGCCCACCTGATCTCACTCCAGCTGGCTGGGCTTCCCCAGCCTCAGCAAGGCTCACTACTGCCTGCTGTCCCCAGCCCCCCCCAATAAGGATCAAGCACAAAGTGCTTTTACAGCACCATATCCATGGTTGTAGCCAAAGAAAAGCAATTTTGCCCTCAGGAGGTGAGTCCTGTGAGCTCTTCTGCACAGCAACCTCACCAAGCAGCTCCAGAAGCACAAGGTTACAGCACTAGCTTAATATGCAACCCAGCACTGTGTATTTTCATACTTAATATGCAGATCTAATTGCTTGCCTGCATTTTGATTACCTTCTCTTCCTGGAATTTGCTCTTGTGTGGCTAATCCTAGTGAACTTCAAAGCATGAACTCGATGGCTTTTATTTTTTTACTTCTGCAGTCTGAGGCCAATGTCAAAACTCTTTGTAAGGAGCGGGACAAATTTTTTTAGGTTAGAAAAAAAATGAAGTCCCTTAACAGTCAGTTGTTCTCCTTTTTGAACCTCAAGACCCCTATATTTACTGAACTGGAAGGTTACAGTGGTGGTCTAGGTACAATTAGCACTCACACATTTAGTCTCCTGCCAGCAGCATCCTCAGTCCCGCCTACCTAATACCAGCTTCAAGAATGGCTCATATGTAATTCCTTTTAAGAGAAAGGCTATTCCTTGTTTATGAGTGTAAATGTGAAGCTATTTGTCTAAGTACTTCCCTGTCTCTAACTGCTAAACCCAACCCACACAAATGCATTTCCCTGTAAGTGCCCTCACTTCCCACCCTCTCCCTCGCTTTTCACTTCTTTTCCCATTATCCACCTCCCCAGCAATAAAATGCAATAAATTTGAATGTCTACTTTAAATTCCACCTTGTTTAAAGATTTTAAAAAGAAAAAAAAAGAAAAAAAAAGAGAAAAATAACCACAGAGCAAACTAATTTCCCTTTCCAAATATAAAATAAAAGCTGTCTTATTTTTGGCTTTGCAGCAGCTCATGTGTCATTTTCATCATTTCTCTCTCTCTTGATGACTGAGAAGCAGTGAGAGGAGGCGAGAAAAAAAACTTTTTTTTGTTCCCCCTAGAAAATACATATGCAAAGCTTTTCCTAACCTGTTTTCTTTATATACTAAATCGTGCATAGCCAAAGCTAAACACACCTCAATAACCTGATGTATTTGTCAATTTTTTATATAAAATGTGTATTGTTGATTAGACTGATATAATGGCATCAGCAATGTGCTACATGGAGGCTGTAATTTTTAACGTTGTAAGTTGTTAGATTTGCAGCATATGGCAGCAAACTAAGGGAAGCAGGAGTGCCAGGGGTGGTTGCAAGCAAGCTGTGAATAGGGTAATTTGGTAAGAAATTAACTGTTCCTTTAACACAACAGTGACACAGATGAAGTAGTGCAAGAATCAGTTTAAGGCAATACTGGCCCCATTCTTCCGTAAGTCCCACAGGGCCTGACTCAACTCACTTGGATCAACAATCAATTGTTCCAGCAATTCCAAGGCCAGTAGACCCAGCCACTAACTCTTTCAATTTCTTGGACCCTCCATGAATAAAAGGAGGGGATTTTTTCCTCTTGTGGCTTTTTTCAATACCCTTCAGCAGGCAAATGCCAACACAAGATGAGTTTTGAGCTTCTGCTCTCAAGACCTGATTTCCCCAAAATGACAGGTAACACCTTTACACAGGTAAAATAAAATACAGCACAGCAGCATTTATGGCAGGTATCAGCTCAGTGAATTCAGGCAGCAATTCATTCTCATGTCTGAATGTCTCTTCATACAAGGTTTTGTTAACCAGTGTGCTGTGGTAGCAGAAACACCTAGTTGGGTTGTATAATTACAAACACAACATTCTGTGTCTTAAATATTTGGCTTTCAGCTTAAACTGCATAGAAAAAAAATGTTGAATGCTTAGTCCATACCTACACAACTGCTTTGTACCAAGAAGCCATTTCAGTGCGTAAATATTATTATCAGCTGAATTTTTCTAACCATATTGCTTCTCTAGGAGTAGAAAGCTTGAAGATGTCCAATAAACACTCTTGAAATCCATGCCTCTATCCTCTCAGTTGTAGCAAAGAAGGTTGTTCAGGGAATCTGCTGGCTGATGTACATTATAGTGATGTTATTTATCTCTTGGGACCTTTGGCTGTTGATTAGAAGTTCCAAGCCTAATGAGTGAGTGCAGCTGCAAACACAGGGCTGTGCTGTGCCAGTGGGTTTGTTTCTGTGCTCCTGAACAGCAGCTCAAGATCTGGCACCACATGTTATCATAAAGTAGTGATGCTGCTTTGTCCTGAGTTCTGTGTATAACTCCTCACTCCAAGTCCTGCCCTCACAGACCCAACATCAAGCCTGTTTGCTTGCCCTGACAGTTAACCTAGATATCTGCTGCCCAAACCATTACCCCATCTATTGCTTCTGCCTTAGTCTTACTCCCCAAGAATGCAGCCTGAGCCGTTCCCAAGCTTCCTGCTTGAACCTTTGTCCCAGCTTACTGTCAGCCTTCCACAGCCCTGATCCCTCTGTGTTGGACAAACACCACTTCCATCAAAATCCTGCCCTTAAAATAAAACTTCCCCTGTTCCTCTCAAAGACTGCTAATGTCTGTAGTTGAGGAGCTGGAATAAATGCTTATTCTTTTAGCACAGAGCTATCAATTAGCACTGGTGCTTCATCTGAATGTTTCAAAGTCTGATAGATCTATTAATAGTAAAAAGTCAAGGCACCTAATTTCTGGATACTCTAAAATTCAATTTCAGTTCTACTCAGCTGTCCTGAATTTTTATTGAAAATGATCATGCATATGTTTCTGCTAAACTGTGTTTTTTTCTCCTCATGTTACTGGGTTTGGTGCAGATTTATTCAGTGCATGATCTGGATAAAATGGGGAATGTGATCATGCCTCGTGTTCTGCTGCAGGCTGTGCTCATGACTGAAGCAAGATCCAAAAGGCCTTGAGGAAAATGTCCCTCCACCAAAAAACCCCACTAACCTCCCCAACAATTTTCCAAGGAAAAAAAGCAGGACAGCCAAAAATGAAAAGTCCTGATAGGTCTTTTGCAGGACTCCAGTACTGGACACTTAGAAGACACAATTTTCCTTCAAGGGCTGCAGATAAACCTCTAAGCTTGTCAGTTGTTGAAAGGGCTTTACTCTGCACTGATCATCAGCTAGAGCTGGCTGAAGCCCAGCCTAAAGCACAGAGCAGAAACAGGGCAGAGCAGAAACTACATTTAGCTGGTTTTGCCTCACATAAAGAGCATTAGGAGCGGCACTGAGATGCCCAAAAGCAAGAGTGTACAAATCTCTTGCTTTCACCCTCCTAGTTCTGATTTCCCACAGTGGCTTCCAAGTTTCCTACATGTTTTACAAGCAATAAATTTAAGCCTCCCAGTCATACCAAGTTGGTAGTTAAGTAGCACGATGACTTCATAATATTCCTCCAAATTCCCTGCACTTTCTTTAGCCCTCTATGTTAAAAGTGCAACCCTGATGCCCTGTGTATGCTAATTACAAAGAATCTTAACTCACATAGTTCATACAAAGATTTAAGAGGATATAATTGCATAATTAAAGAGTGGGAAACTGAATTTAGGCCTTACTGCAAATACAGGAATTAGCGAAGACCATCCTGAAATTAGTTAATCCAGTCATATTATTTATTTGAGAAAGTGTATTTGTTGATAGTTACCCATGCTCTGTAAAATGCTGAGTCTTGTCTGTCTTTTACATTTACACATGCATGGTGCCCTAGAAGTCTTTTTTTTCATGTGTTGAAGGAAGCAGTTTTCTTTCATTTGAGGAAAAGAAAATGTGTGGCTGGATAGATGATGAGGATGACTAAATAACATGCCTAATAATAGTAGTAATCAGTACCTTTAGCAGACTTCAGGGGCAATGTAACATTGCCTCTCAATTGTTTTCTCCTTTTATACTCACTATTTACCTATCCTTTTCACAAAGTGTCATCACAACTAGAAATTCAATTCTCATTCAATAGCACTTAAAACATACCTTAATGTTCATGGTAAATGGACTGAACAAACAGACATCCTTTTTTAGAATGATAAATCCTTCCGTGTTCATTATCATTCTTCTCATTCTGGTGAGTATTTTGATGTCCAATATAGTTTACATTATAAAAAAACAATAAAACCAACCAACAACAACAAAAAAGCACCACACTGATGAGTATATAAATGGTATGGATCTTGTACATGATATCTTGTAAAAAAAAAGGAATTACATTCACCTTATTAGAGAAAACACTATATTTCTGAAGGCCAGAATAAAGATTTAACAATAGCGTCAAAAATATAACATTAAAAGTGAGAAACGCTGTGAGTGAACAAATTATTTTATAATTTTACACATCTATGTGTGATCATGTTCACTTGCTCATCTCAGACTGGATGTGTTCCTCTACTGAGCACTGTTCTGGACATAATGCCATAGAAACTGATGAAGATAAATGGTGATAAAGAAGAAGAAGCAAAGATGGAAAAACTATGAAGGATGAGGTTTTTATATCTAAAATAGGAACCTGACTCTTAAAGATAACTATACCAAATATAGATCAATAAAGGAGTAAATTAGATTTGAATTAGGTCCTGAAATGAATCTGCAGGGCTTTGTTCTTTTTTAGCTAAGTCCATGTTAGTCTGAGGAAGCTGGAACAGGCTGTTCGTGTGACCAAGAACCTCCAAGTCAAACCAAGGGCATCAGCTGCAAGTATTGCCCTGTTTCTGTAGCCACAAAACTACTGCACAGGAAAACATGCACGCTGTATCCTCTGAGAAAACAGAAATCCAGGTGAACCACAGGGACTGTGGGACCAGGACCATCCAAAAGAAATGTTATTCTGTGAAAGGAGCTCCACAAGGGCAATGTTTGCAAACAAACAAGCAGGGCTGCACCAGGACTAAACACTAGCACTAGTTAGAAGACTAGAGAGGAGCCCTTTGCTATAACTGTGAAAATCCAAAGTGCTCTGTTTTGTTGTATAAACCCATTTTTTTCTTTCAAATATTATTCAGGAACTATACACCCCTGAAATACATGAGTATTTTTCATTAATCCTGAAACTTCTCTACGTTTAGCTCTCCCTTAAAAGTAACAGCTCATTTTCTCTTATGAAACACTAACATTTGGAGCATATCCAGAACTGCAAGATCAAAATTCACACCTCTTTGGCAGTAACTCGTGCCTTGGTGAATCCCCTACCCATGCTAAGAATCCATCCAGAAGCATAACTGTCTAAACAAACAGACTATATAGAATTAATCCTTTTTAAATATAGGTTAATGTTCTGGTATTTAGCAACTTTTCAAGTAAAATCTCTCTCTTCACAGTAATTAATTAACAGTAATTTCAGACTCAGATGTATATGAGGAACAGTACAAAGGTCAGTCTCCATAATGATTGTGCTTTATGATAAGTGTGAAAAATATCATATATTTATTGTAGAGAGATTGAAAGAATAGCCCATATGTAGGTGTCACATATAGAAAAAATAAAAAAATAAAAAGAGATAAGACTAGGACAGATGTAATTCTAAATTTGTTCAAAGATAGAATTTTAGAATTGGATTATTTTAAGGCTTTTCTATTTTAAAGGTAAAAGTCCATGATATAAATACTCTCTAGCAAGGACAGTTGTTTAAACAGTTCATTTATATCACAAATTTCATAAACAAAAAAAAAAAGAGTAACAAAAAAGGCATTATTTTCCAGAAAAGACATTTCTATAAATTTTATATATTTCTTCACCCTGGACTTTCACTTCTGTCACACAGTTGCCATTCTCTTGATATGGAAAGATGAAAGATAAAGCAACATTTCTTAAAAGTAACTTCTTTGTTACAGTTTTACATCACATTTAGTTTCTAGTTAGACAAGATATTCCAAAATGAAGGTTCAAAAGCAGGTATTTGTCACAAAATACCCCAAAAGACTGCTATATATTTAATAACTACAGAGGCCATCTCCAGGGCAGGAGCTCTTCTTTCTTTCAGTTTCCTTGTTTAGGAGAGTAATTTTTAGCCATCAGGATGTTTTTAATGAGAAAAATTAAAAACAACATTATTGTGATAAAAAATTTGGGGTTTGGATAAACTTACAGTGATACTGTATCTAAAACTAGGTATTTAGGTCTGTTCTTCCAATTCATTAGACATCTCTGTTCACAAGTCCTAAATAATGATATTTATCCTGACATACAATTTGAGTTGAAAATTGAAAATATAAGCTTCAAATTAAGATCACAGAGCAAGAAAGGTTTAGTATTAAATAGAGAGAAAAAGTTATAGAAGAAATAAAATATTTTAGCTGGGTTTTCAATAGTATTTTTTCTCATAGTATTCTGTAAAGAAGCCATACTTAATTTTATCTTCAAAGACCAATAGCGTTTATCACTGACTGGTCTCTGATATCAATTATATCCAAATTTTTCAGATTATCTAAAA
The DNA here is from genome assembly GCA_026770055.1 of Myrmophylax atrothorax. Taxonomy (NCBI): domain Eukaryota; kingdom Metazoa; phylum Chordata; class Aves; order Passeriformes; family Thamnophilidae; genus Myrmophylax; species Myrmophylax atrothorax. The sequence continues at coordinate 7,119,263 of JAOXXN010000082.1, forward strand.
ATATCAGTTGTATCACTTGATATCAGATCATTTAATTAAATTTATAGAAAGAGGGTTTTCTATTTATTTCTCTTGCCTTTTTCATCTCCATTTTTATCCCTCTTAACCAGCAGTAGTAGGTGCTTGGATCCAGAAAGAGTAAAAAGTTTACATGTAATTTCTTAGCTATAAAGGGGTAACTATACCAACAGTACACATAACTCTGCCTTTTTTTTTCCCCTGTATGGACAAATTGGACCTCACTTGCAATACTTTGACTCCAAACCCCTCCTATATTTTTCCTCCTGGTGGGCACTGACAAATAGACTTTGATGCCATCGGTCCACAGTGACTGAAGTGTACAATTCACTGACCTACCTAGAGTGAAGTTTTGAGGGCAAATTGCACGCAGTTTCCTGGCTTTCCATGAGTGAGACTATTTATCCTCCTTTTTTTTTTTTTACTTGCCAAAATATTTATTTCTATATCTGAATGACCTTTTAGTGTGTCCAGCATACTCTGTTTCACAGTAAAATTATTCTAAAATAGCAAAAATTACTCCACTGCTGCACAGCATGTCTGAGGCCAGAACAGTTAGATTGACATTTTCAGAGATTATTAAATACACCCATGGGCACAGTTGTACACTTACATGCAAGTCATTAACATAAATAAGAAAAAGTTACTGCTGATCTGACCCTTGGTCAAATTATTTGCTGGCTAGACCCACCACATATATCAAATAACTTGCTTTACTCATCATCAAAATAGTTCCTTGGCAGAGGAGCAGAGATAAAATATTGGAGAAGTAACCAAAAATTCTCTGGCTTTGCTAGCAGTAAAAATTTTGCTATTTTACAAAAATAGAGTTAGAAAAGTATATAGCCTGGAATAATTAAAAAAAAAAAACCAAAACACTATGATCTTGAGACATGCCATTTAAAATTCACCTGATTCCTCCTCACTTTCCCTCATAAATCAAAAGTGAATACATAGATCCTAGGGATGAGGAGCAGGTGGTAAAATAGCATGAAAATCTCCTTCCTATACTTCATCAGAGAACTAATTTCATGTTGGAAAGAATGGGTCATTTTTACTGTTAGTATAGCCACATGGCTCCTAGGTACCAATTTTGTAAAGTATTATCCCTTTTCACTCTGGGTCATTTGTTTCCTGTGCAAATTTTCTTGAGCCTTACAGAATTGATACGCATGGATTTTTCTATCTATGCTTTTGAGCATATAATGATGATTGGACTGGTTATCTTTCCTTTAATCTGTGCAAGACATGACAGAGAATGCAGAAATTTTATCCTCTGTAACATAAAATAACTTTCCAATCACAGCACCTGAAAGAGAGACAAGCACTGATACCCTGTAAATTGTCCATTTCCCACATTCCTCTGGGCCAGCAGGAACTGCTAAAGCCAATGCTACCAGGCAACTGTATTGGCTTAGAAATAAAAGTAAATAGTTGGACATTTTCTGTAGAAAACTAAGAGCTTGGATTAGTTTGAGAAACAAGGGCTTCGTGCTTGAACGGAAAACACTCTTTCCCTTATTAACCTCAATAGCAGCTTCGTTCCCAATTATATAAAATCATTAGATTTTCCTAATTTTTGAGTATCTGTTCTGAATCTCTAGGCACATGGGTCCCAGGTCGCTGGTCCTATGTGTTCATTTCATATCAAAATCTCAATGATATTGAGAGTAGCAAGTTATACACCCCTAAGGGACAATAGATGAGACCAAGGGCAGGGCCTGAGAGTTGAATTCTTGGTCATGGGAAGGAAGTGTTCAATTCTCAATGGGAAAGCAAAACCATCACCACAAAAAACCCTAAAAAAACAAAACAAAACAAACAAACAAAAAAAAAACAGGAGAGAGGAAAGCTGAGTCGTGCAGGGCTCAGCAAGCATTCTGTTTCCATGATCAGTGTGTTCAATCACACAGCACTGGAGAATTAAATAGCATTCAGTATGCTGAGTGCATGGAATAGAAATTCATATCGAGTTCATTCTACGCTATCAGACATGGTATGTCATTGCGTAAGGAAATGTATTTGAGCTACATGAAGGCTGATGCCTTATGTTTTTTAATAAAGTTGAGAGGACAGAATACAAACCTTTGCTTTCAGCCCAAGAATGCAGTGGATGGAAGCTATTTTCTTTGACATACTGAATAATTTCCTTTTTTTGAAGTTACAATAAGATAATGTAAAAAGCTTTGAATACCACACAATGTGAAGTGGTAAGGTTTTAAACTAGAGCATCTGAAAGAAAATACTGTTGAATATAAAAGCGATAGGGCACTAGAAAAAAACAGCAGAATTAAATTCAAAATGCCCATGTGGTACCAGTCTAATGGGAAGAGTAGACTGAGGCAATGTATCTTCCTACTCATTTGACAGCAAGTGCAGTCAGCAACAACGAGGGACACTGCAAGGGCTCAGTTTCACCAGGTGGGCAGGAAGGATCCTGAAAGAAACCTATTGAGGAGCTTCCTCCATCTAAACTGGAGATATGTAAGTCAAGTGAGGATATGCATCAGGAACTCAGCTACTGGCCTGGTGAAGTGAGGGAAAAAAATGTTAATTATCTCCAGCAATCTCAGAGTGTCACATTGGTATGGGGATAAAGGCAAGAAGGATGTAGGTTACAGAAATAGTATGACATAGCTACTGATCCCTTGAAGCTTCAAGCATTTTGAAACACTAGGGGTGTGTGGAATGCAGTCTATCTGAGACACACAAATCATAGAGGCATAGGTCCCTTTTTAGGCATCCATTTTGTTTGGGGGTTCTGCTTTTTTAGCATTGCATATGCTTTAATCTGGTTGCTTAATTTCAGCCACTGTTAACTGCATAACTTTTAAAAAGCTTTTGAATACTGCAAAGACACTTTGCAGGAGCAGCTTTCACAAAGCTGTTTAAACATCTCTATCTCACTGGCCCTGGCATCCTCCCACCACAAAGCTTTCCAAACACAAATACGGGCATTTTTATGATGTCTCAGAAGAGGCATGTCAGCCTTGAGGGCTGGTTCCTCACGGTGTTCAGGAGGCTGTGCAGCAGATGTAGGGAACTAAATCAAGCCAGTTGATTCCTGTACAGTGTCATGACTGTAAAATCCTCCGCGAGGGGCAATGTGGGAAGCAGTTGTATTTGTGCATTCATCATGCATGCTGTGACAAATGACAGTTTTATGGTTAAATGCACTCAAATGGAAGGTTAAGGTTCATCCCTCTTCTCTGCCCTAGACTTCATGTATCACCTCAGGTAAAAGCAAGAATCAAATAATACCTTAAACAGCAGATTTACTTTCCTTTGCCTTGTATTTCCAACTCAATGTAGCAGCAATTCTTCCCAACCTTGTCCCTTTAGATTAGGCACGTATGCCTGCAGGTTTCCTTGGGGCTTAGAGCAAGGGGAAGCCTGAAGTCAGGCAGGGACACTGAAAGCTATAGGAAAAGCAAAACCAACAGCACATAAAGCCAGCAATAAATGAGCTCAGTCCCAGCTCCAGTGAGAGACAGTGTTATGCTATTCCTTTCTGATGCTGAGCACTTCCCCTGAGTCAGCTGAGAGCTCCTACAGGAAATCAGGTCCTTATGCTTTTCCACAGTTGCAGCAGGACCACTAATATTTAATTAACACACTGACAGTTCCCATGGCATTAGGCAGATAACAGAGATTTTATTCTCTTGTTTAAATATGTGAGTTTCGAAGTACCCATAAATCTGTGATGAGTAAGTACACATATAAGAGCAACTTGAAATGGTAAAAAAGTTTGTTAAGGTTAAATGAACTGAAACAGAAAAAGAAGTAAACCAAAATGCTTAAATCATTCTTAAAATAAACTCAAAGGTAAGATTCTGGACTTTTATGAAAATCAGAAGGCTGTGACATTATGGGGATTTTTGCTGCTGGCAGTTTAGCACCTTAAGAACCTGTTTGTGTCTCCTCCCAATCATCTTTGCACGTTATGAACAAGTCTATTTCTGAGTTGCAGATGTCCATCAGTTCCTTATTCAGTCAGGTTTATCTACCCTGTAATTTTTGGCAAGGGTTCAATAGAATATAAATCTATGGTCTAGATAAGACAATGACAGATTTAATGTATACTTCCCCATTTCATTTGCCATATGCCATACACATAATAAGAGAGAAAACAAAATATGGGTAATCCCAAGCAGAAATATATGGCCCAAAATTAGAGATTTTTGAAATACAGTTTAGGGGCACCATGCAGACTTGGACAGTGAAATCAGCTTTTTGAAAATTAGGGCAACAGGCAGACAAGTTCAGTGAAAGGCAGACAACACTGGTCCACATTGTCAGATGGGAATGTGGATTATCATAAGGCCAGGTGCCCAGGGACATACAGGCTCAGGACAGACCTTTGGGAATGTGCACCAAGGAAATGCTCTCAGCAGGTCTTGCAGCTGCTGGGCAGTCCAGGAGAGCTCTGTGCCCTGGCAACCGGGAGCATCCACGCAGCACACCGGGGTGTGGGCTCCAAAATGAATCAGTAAAGGATGGAGACAAAAGGTGACCTCAGGGAGTATGTGCAGCCTACCCTGAATGCCAGTTTTTCCCAGCTGAACTGACAAAGCACATCTAGGTTTATTTTTGACTCATATCTGCTATAAGGAAAAGAAGAATTTTATCCACACCTTCCAAAAACAAAGAATTCCATGTATTGAGTACATGAAAAATATCTGTAAGTGGTGAAATTTCTTGGAGGTACTCATTTCTCTATGGATAAAATAATTTCTGAATTTAAGTGCATGGGGCTTTTTTCCAGCCTGGTTAAAGATAAGTTGGATGCTGGATAGTGATTACACAGAGGCTGGGTTCCAATAACACTGTGGGCATGATGGAAGCCATAATGCAGAGGTATTGCACATGATTTTCAGGTTGTGAAAAGAGAAGTTTTGCAGAGTTTTGCACATTTATCTCTGTGTACTAAAAGAAAGGATTTCTTTAACAGGCTGGTTGGTACACGTCAAATGGATAGAGTGTTGTACCTTGAAAGTGCTATCCTCGTCTACTTAAATAGATTGAAACTGTGCTCTCTTCATTGTAACTCCCATCCTAGAGAGGGATTTTAGAGGCCTTGTGTGTTCATTCTGCATGCACAACTGTCAAGCAGATTTTGCTGCTTTGCTGCTAACAGTTAACTAAATGCCACATTTCTCCACTTGTAGTAGCAACCACTCTTTGGCTTATTGAATAGGAATCAGAGGAAGACAAAAATAACACTCAAGGAAAGCATAGCAGTGTCTTCAACCAACAGTATGTACCACAAGATTAATAATAGTAGAAGACATATAGGAGAGAGGTATCATTCAGACAGAAGAAAAAAAAAATTTGCTAGAAAAGATTGCAAGAAAAAATCTGGGCATTGATTATCTGTGTCATAAACAGCTTAAGTGAGGAGAGAGTCTTGAGTCAGTATCTCCCATATGTATTTCTCTGCTGAATTCCCCTAGTAATGTAATAAAAAATTCCTTGGTGGCTCTTACCCTTCCTCAGAATGTGCTTCAAATTTCTACCTTTTTTTTTTATTTTTCAGGAACAGCTGCCTGAAATCTCAGCCTCTCACTGTCCATATCAGCTGTTTCTGCAGGAGTGTGCCCTGGGGCAAAGAGGAGCGGAGAATTCACCGGGCAAGGGGGAAGGATGTGAGAAGCCTGCACTGAGGTCCAGACCTGGAACCAAGAGCTTTTCACACACATAAACTGTGAACAACCCAGGAGTGGGCTCCTCGTAAAAGGAGGCAGTAGTTGCCCAGTTTGGGAATCTGGAGCATTTGGAACATTTTTCAGACATGCTGCTGTTCAGGGTAATTATGTAATATTTTTCATCCAGAGATGAAGGTCACTTGATGCATTTATCAAGAGGTTTGAGGGCTTTGAATGACAATTGCTGCATTATGAATATCAGTTGTGATTCTTCCCAATTACGCTAAGAAAGGCTAAGCCTTAAGAGACCCCTAAAGAAACAAAACTTACCATAATTGTAGGGGATTGTATCATTCAGAGGCTCTGACAGGTGCCAGTTGGATCCAGCCAGCATACAGTGAAGCTCCCATGCTCCAGGATTACTCAGCCAGAGCTCGGCCCCAAGAAAAGCCCTACAAAGCAGAAATGACCAATCAACTCCTCTTTCAGCTTTTCAGCTCATCAATATCTCTGAGGCTTTAAGCGTTATCCTGCTTTAATAAAAATGCAAAGTTATTAATAGGAATCTCCATATGGAAATTCTTTGTACTGATTCAATTTCCAAATCCAATAGCTTTACTAGAGTCTTCAGAAGAGCAAGTATAGATTTATCAATCTAAATCTGATGTTCTTCAGAACAGAAAAGATGCAAAGTGTAGGAAAACAATTGTCCATTGAGACTAATAAAAGTGCAGAAAAAATAGTATTTCATTGGCATTCAAGGCCTTTGAAAAGCCATTTCTATGGCCAGAGACAAGCAGTGCAAATGTGCCTGTGTATATACACAGGTTGTGATGTTAAAAAACCAGCAGTGTCCTCAAGGTGGATCTCAGGCCACAAGGTATTTTTATTGCTATCCACTGGTTGCTGACAGCTCCATGGTAATATGCTATTATAGCAATGGATGAAGAAAAATATTCAGTACATGATTTACTAATCTGCAGTGAAATGGTTAATTTTTGTGAGTTTTTCTGCACATTCCTCATGAGGCAATTTGACTGGAAATTTAATGGGATTATTTTAGACTGGCTGAGGTTAATGACATTACCTGTTTGGCTTTTAGAAAAATCTACATAATTTAGTAATATTTGTCTAAGTCACCATGAAAGTATAGAAATTGATAGTAAAATTGCAGACAGCTGGGTACAGGAGGAAATGAAACAAATTAAACCAAACTCATGCTCTTAGGAAAACACAAATGCCAAATTAAGTATGTTAGGCTAACTGTTTAAGTGATCCAATTTAACACTAATAAAGGTGCTTTAGACCCAAGTCCTGTTTGATTTTATACTGTATGAATGTGCAGAGGAACACACCCATGGAGAGGTAGACAGCCTGGGCCCAACAGGGATACCAAGGGAGCAAACAGCTTAGACCACTGCATCTTTCCATACTCATTCCACATATACCTTATAGTTTTTGATAAAAGCTTCACTAGAGTAAAGCAAAAAGGCACAATTTTTGTCCTGGCAGCATTTATAATGGAAAAGCATATCAGGCAATAATTAGTAGAGGTTGTGTGTTTTCAAGGCTTTGTTGAACAAAGAGGCACTGAGGCATTAGGCAACAGAAGGGTTTTGGTTTCAGATGAGCCTGGCCCCTATGAAACCAAAATGTTTCCACAACCAGTGCCCAGACTTGGCACTTCCTTTCTACAGATTGTGTGAGATGCTGAAACCAGCAAGGTGAGGGCAGGGGAAGGGCCACTTGGAAAGGTAACTCAGCCCAGGTGACATTAATAAGACAACGTGCTTGATTTTTCTTGGCTATGACTTTCTTCATTGCCATTGTCTCATGACTAATATAGGCCCGATAAGTTGTAATATTTCTAATTAGTTTCTGCTTTACATAGAGAGCTAGAAGCTATTTAACTTGTGGGTCTGTAGAACCTCATGGCTGCATCTCTGTCTGAAAGTGATGATTCAGAAAATTCTTCTTCATGACAAAGTTATTATCTATAGATGTAGATTCCATCTAAAGGTTTTTGCTTATTATTTGTCCTTTCATTTTCTTTAGATATTGGCAAGGCCATTAAATGGAACACCTACAGGTTTGACATAGGGATGCCACTTTATGTATTTTATACAATGTCTGTTTCAGATAAAGTTGGATGCATATAAATCTTTGATTCCCACAAGCAGAATCAAAAGAAAAGGAAATGTCTTTTAAGGCTCTTTGAGAGCTTTTTTTTGTGGGTGTACAGTAAGTGTCCAGGAAACTAAAGTCCAAGAAATGTAAAGAAAATTGTTACATGGCATATATCAAAAGATGTCAACAGTTGTTCAAAAAGCAAAATACCTGAATATGACTATCATCCACAAAGAATGATGCTCCTGTAACTTTCACATAAGATGCATTTTCCAGAGAACCTTGATTCTTCTTACCACATGTTTTATACCTTTTTCCCTACTTTCATGTAGCTATTACTATTTTTATGTCTTGCTGTACACATCTAAAAAGAAAAAAAAACCAAAACATTGATATCATGGGATACTTGAGACTTTTTATGTGTAAAAAATCTATTTGGATCCTGGCTAGAAGAATGCCCTCATAGGAAGTCTTACTCTAGTGGGTAACACTAGAGTACACACTAGCAAACACTCAGAGACAACATTTCGGTTTGGAAACAAAACAGAAAGAAAAAGAAGTCAGGAAAGGGAAGTTCATAGATAAGGCTGCTTCATACAGACACCTGCAACAATCATCAATGCATGAGACCTTTCCAATACTGTCCTTTGAACAAGTAATTTCACAGACATCAATAGAGTTACTCATTAAGCATTATTCATAAAGAAGCTTTTACTATAAGCACCTGAGATTTGGAGCCTTGTGAATCTTGGTCTCCTGAGGACTTTTGACAGGGAGAAGGTTGTATGTGTTGACCTGCTAGGAAAAAAACCCAACCCCTACATATTTATCTTTCTCCAGAAATATTAATAAAAATATGATCAACTGCAGCTCAAGAGATATGCCATGTGGAGAATTCCTAGGGTGTTGCATCACAAAAAAAAATAGTGAAACCTAAATGTAGGGACATCTGCTATTTGCTATCGTAGGATTGTACATTTAAGGCTCATACTATGGCTGAACTCCTAGAGATAAAGATTAGCTTTTCCTTATTTTGGCTTAATAGAAGAAAAATATTTTTAAAAATCAGGCTAAATTTAAGAGTAAGGAAACAATTTTATTTCTTACAACAATTTTTTTAATAACCTCTTTATCAATAGATTTGAAACACTTTATGATTTTGAAGAAGAAATAAAAATACAGTTCTGGGCCTAGACTTCTTCATGGGAGATATTATCTGTGTGCTGCCAAGTGCTCTGGAGGTGAGTCAAGGGGACTTTCCTGGCTAGAGTCAGGCTGGAAGAGCATCTTCTCTTCCTGCTGGAATTTGAGCAGCATGAAGGGGAGGGAAGCAGGAAAGTTCATGTCAGAAAGAGAGACGCTCATTAAGTGCAAATGGGTCCTGGGAAATAGAAAAAGTTCCCCTTGACCAGACAAAGCCATAATGGAAATTACAGAGAAAGCCAGGAAAGAGGGAGGTGCAACCTATGTTAGCACTTTAGTTACTACTGCCTTTCTGCCTCTGCAAATCTCCATGGTTTGGTTTCCATTCTCAGGCAGCCTCAGACCACGCAAACTGGACCCCTTTCAGATGAAGTTAAACTGAAAGGTTTGCTCCAGTTGGTTCCCACAGGACCAGGCTAGAACTCGCCCAAAGCAAAATCTCCTAAAATGTGTACAGGGCGGATTTCAACATGCCAACCCCTACCCTCTTCAGAACTGTTCCTTTGAGCTATACTCATTTGCTGACTTCAGCATAGTCCCAGAGAGCAGGACTTCCCAGAATACCCAGAGAATATGGGAGGATACCCAAGATCTGTAATCTGGGACCTTGCTGACTAAGAAACCTAGAAGGATATTGTCTGGTGAACCATCCAGATAAACAGAGGGGCTTGATCCCTCTTCAACCAGTGGAAAAGAATAAACTATAGTAGAGGGACTTGGGGTAAAGGAAAGAGCTGGTGACCTGGCAAGAAGTTGAATAGGGAACTGAACGGGAAGGCCAAAGCAAAAGAGAACTCAGACATTGTAGCTTGAAACTGTGCTTATGTTTTATGTCATAATAAGTGTTTTATCAAACATTTGCTTTGATGCCAAAGCAAAATACCACTTCTCTCCAAAAACTCTTACCCTATAATGGGATCTGTTTAAACTGTTTTTGAAATAATGCTGAAAATGTGTCAAGTTTCTCTGCTACCAAATTAAAGCTTCGGGACTTGGACTCATAGCCTATTAGAATTCTGTTTAGCATGCACATTTTAACGCAGATGTTTCAATAAAAGGGATTTCCGTGTAATTATCTAATGACTTGCTTTGTCAATCATGATAGGTCCCAGGTTTGTGACTGGCTCCCGAGAGTTAAACAGAAAATAAATATACCCATTCTTACCTCCTGCCCTTCCAATTTGCGTTGAAAGCAGTAAATAGTATCATGGATGTATCTCATTTGATTAGCATTGCTGAGAAAGTAATCCTAGGAGAGGAAAACTAGGCAAAAAGATATGCTATCTTCTTTTCATCCAGTCAATGTTATTCCATGTTGGATGAGAATATACTGTGATGTATCTTCAATTTAATTGCATTCCTCAGTTTCTCTGCTCCCAACTATTTTCATCCAAGGGCATAAAAATGGTTACAAGTCTGCAGATGTCTGCATTTCATGCCTGAATATTACTTGACTGAGGAATAGAGTAAAAGGATATTTCCCCCATGTCATATCTCAGTATGAACAATTGCTCTCAAGGAAACCAATTAGCTTACAAGCATCAGCTGAGAAGAAATGGAGCAGATCAGGCAGCACCCAACCAGAGATGCACAAGAGAAGGAGATGCAGCACCAAGCACATCAGGAGAACAGCAGTGTTTGAGACATTTAGCTCAACCAGGAGAGAAGTCAAAGGTTTCAGGAAACTGGATGGTGATAAACTGAGACTGTAGAGTAGGTTCTTCTGTCTTCAGCATCCAGCAGTATGCAACAGATGTTTGAGACCTGCTTTGGTCATCGCCTTCACTTGTGACTCCAGGAGAAACGTAACTCAGGCCATGACCCACTAAAAATGCAGAGCTCAGTCTTTCTGGTCCCAGTAGACCATGACTGACCCCAAACTGCAGAGCTACACTTCCATCTGGTTAACTGAGGGCAGAGCAGGGGCACCCCAAGGAGTCACACCCCCATGGTTCAGTGTTTTATGACAGCTCCAACCATCACATCCCATCAGCCTGTTATTGCCTAGAGGTGTCAATGCAACAAAGGCAGTAAAAAAAGAATGCCATGGTGCTGGTAGCAGTGTAGAAGTATTTTCTGAGAAGTTTCTAAAAAACAAAAGTTCTGCTTACAAGAATAATTGAATTCACATATTGTTCCCATGACCAATCATTATAGACTCCAAACAGGCAGATTTATAGCAAGAACTGGACAAGAATTTGCATATCCAGATTTCTTTTCAAAACTTTGTTCATGTACTTTCATGGCAGCAACTGGACTCATTTTCCCTTCCTCCCCTTTTCCCACACAAATATGGCTTTGCACCTCCCAAGAGAATGCTGGAGACCTTGCATGCTGCTCAGCTGCCTGCCCAGTGCATGTTTAGAAATGAGAGCCACTGTTTTTCTGAGCAACAGCCAGGAACGCTCTTCTCCTCTGAGGGGCATTCGTGACAGTAGACCCTCACTGCAGGATATGTGTGTATTTAAATTGAAACCCGGGCTTAATTACTGTTATGTTCCAGTATGTAACATGTAAAACAAAATAATATATAAAATATTATACAAGTAAAATAAAAAAAACTTACAAAAAGTATGAAGGTAATATTTATGTGACTCATCATCCAAAAACTATATGAATGTTGTGCCCACAGAACCCTAGAAAAAGTAAGAAAAATAATACCATTTACATTTGTTTACCAAACAGTTTAGATTTATCCAGTTACAGGTTTTTTTTTTTCCCTGTTCATAAACAGAACATTAAAGGGGAGCTCATTCGCATTGTGCTGTTGCAACATTTGCACTAATAGGGCAAGGAAGTTACAGTAAATTGTTTAGGGAATTCACCATTCAGAGCTTCCCTCAAATGTTGCATCCATCTTTTACTGATTAATAATAAAGCATTAATGAAAATGTTTCTGAGTCTCCATGCTCCTGCCAATTAAATGTGGTGCAGAAAAAAAATACAGCCTTTGGAAATTGTTATTTGTCTCACTTGCCAGACAAGCAGCAGAGAGAGTAATTCTTTACTGGGCATATTGGTAAAACAAGATCTGCATTTAGGGGTTTCAGATTGGTAAAGATGGATTCTTCAGCTGACATTTAAGAATCACTGACTCTCAAATACCACATTAGCAATCAAGAAATCAACAATGTTTAGAAGAAATATAATTAGCTCAGCATGCTGTGCTTGAAACTAGTACTGTAGCTATCAGCTGCACCAAGTGCCAGAAAAGAAGAAATGGGAAATTTGTTTTCCATTGAAATACATTATATTTTAATTTATTAAAGCCATGAGAGCTTGAGACATTAATATTTCTGAGAAACTGCTGGAACTAGCTTAGATCAGGGTGGATTTTTCTCCATTAACCAAGCGAATTCTGGGAAAGCAATCTGTCTTCCTGTTGCCTGGTCTGTACTAAATGCATTGCCATGGCACAGTGCGAGACAGCTGGGCAGCACGTACGGTGGGTTATCAATATGTTTTTATTTCATTTATGTACAGAAGCTACTGAGATTTTCTTTTATATGTAATTGCATTATGTTTTATCTGAATTGACCTTCTCATCCTAGAATTAAGTGTGGAGGATGTCAAGCAGACAGAACATGAAAGCCAGTACTTCTGGACACAGATGGCATAGCTTAGGTGTACAGAGAGAGGAGTAATTGGAAACAAAGTAGTAAGTATTTACTCAAAGCCAGTCAGCATTGGTAGGGCTTTAATTTGGCCACTACTTTGAACCTTTTTTGAGTGTATGGTGGTCTCAGACAACTACAGAGTTGAAAGCTGCCACCTTTCCTGGGTTTCTTAGCAAAGATGATGTGGATTAAACCCTAAGTGTGTTTAGTAATTGAACTATACTGTTTACACAAAGCTGATCCCTTCAGTATATAATGTAGGATGACCTTTAACTTCTAGTGTCCCTCTTCCCCAAGCAAAAAGTGGCTTTAAGTTCTTCACTGTCTATCACTTTAGCACTTTTCACAAGTATCTTTAGTGCATTTGAAACTGGAGAGAGAGCTGAAGCATGCAGTCACACATCCTTAACTTGCTCAGTGCCAACACCACACTTTTCTCAGTACAGTATAAGAAGGAAGTAACACCTTTCATGCCCTTGGACCTCCCCAGCACTGAAGGCCCTGTCCCTGCCACAACCACAGGGTGCAGTTACCCAGGGGAAGCGAGTCATCCATCGGTTGCTGATTAAGCCCCACTTCAGCCTTAGCCCTGCTGACAGAGTGAGAAGTCTGCTGCTAAAAGTTTCATAGGACCAGAGACTGACAAAGAGTTTTCCAAAAGAGGCAAGAAGAAATTCTAAAAGTACTGGGTTGGAGAAGAGTGACAGTAAAAGGAGATGTGCATTTGTAGGAGGAGGAAGCTACAGTGAGTGTTGTGATGCTCTTAGACTAAGAGCCAGTGTTCCTGAGTGCCCTGGTCAGATAAATAGCAATGCATTAGTTTAAAACACTGCTCTGAAATGTCACCTTTGTCTCCATTGATCTCTATTACCAAACAGGTCCTTCACTGTCACTTGTGACAAAAGGCATTAGTCAATGAGAAGCTCTAAATAACTTGAGGAAGACAAGCGAGCTCTTCTCTCTTAGCTACACAAAATAACATTAGAAAAAAAGGCTGAGAAAGTAGGGCACTGGAAAAAAAAAAAAAAGAATCTTGCACTGAAACTAAATTTGAAATACTCTATTCTAATCCTGTCAGGCTTACAAAAAAAAATTTGGTGGTGGGGTTATGTTTTTCTTCTCCAGAAGAGATTTTTTTTGTCAATGAGGAAATAGCCTTGTAAAATGATTTTAATATTTAAACCCCACAGTCACCAACCAGGGCAACTGGTACCCACAAATCTAGTGCAAGGCTGAAATTTAACTAAGATGTCCCAAGGCTGAAGTTGCATTTAAACCACTAAACAGTCAATGAAGCACTGCAAAAGAATTGGTATCTTGAAGACAGCAACAATACAGTGGAAATCTCACACTACATATCCTCTAATCTCTCTTCCTGAAACACAGGAACCACACCCTGGCATCTCTCCTGCTGCACAGGAGAAGTTAAGTTTAACAAGAAGTTAAACCTAGAAGTTAAACCTATGTAACCAGAAGGATGTGTTCCTCTGAATACTTATGAGCACACTCTGGATCATAGGACAAGCAGCTCTCTGGCATTTGCCTCAAGCAGTATGAGCTCTCCCACCTCAAACCACCATTTGTACAACAGAGAAAACTTGTATTTTGGGAGAGACCAGGCCAAAGTACTCACAAATCCCACACTGGAGCTCTGAGCTTCAGCAATGCATCAGTAGTGTTTAAGTACAACAGAGGGGTGAGGACACTATTTAAATTTATCCCATTGGGGCTTGCAAAGTTAAAGTTCTATTTTCCTGTTCTAATAGTCTATTGCAATAGTTGTTCTCTGAGCAACAGACTTTGTGCTCAAGATACACAGTGTTGTTACGTGTACTTGGTGTTCAGTTCAACAAACACATCAGTAAACCCAAGGTGACTCAGTTGTGGTGTACAAGCACTTTTGACCATCTGCCTTCAGTGAGCCTCTCCCAAGCTGTGTTCTTCTGGTCACATTAGCTGTGGATGACTACCCGTCTGGCATTGTACAGATCATGCCACCATTTGGGAGGGCATATAAAGTGAAAACTTGTTTTTAGCAGAGCAGTTGTCCACTGAGCGTGTGGGGGTTAGGTCATGATTTGGAAAGCTCATTGCAGCAATTTCCATCATCAGTTTGGACAGGCACAGCTACACGGGAAATAATCCCCAACTAACCAAAAACCCATTGCTTCAGGTCTGTGCCATGAGCGGAGAGCAGTGGCACTGCTCTAACCACTAACATATCCATGAACTGCCACCACATCCATCTGTCAGAGTTTGAGTGTTTCAGAAGCTCTCACCAGAGAGGAGTTTCCAGGAAAATTATGTTTCCCTGTTCTTCCCTTAAAACTTAAAGCAGACCAAGGTGGCTGCAAATCCCCCTGATGGCTGTCCAGTCAGAGGGACATCTCCACAACAGTGAAGACTGAGGCACAGTTTGAAGCAATCCCTTCTGTAACACAGCCACAAGAAGTTCTCTGCTGACACATCCTTCATATCAGGAGAAAAGAAGTGGAAGAAAGAAGGGGATGTTATGAGGGACAGTGTGCATGTATTGGCTCCACATCACGCAGGAGGATGCAAAGGAAGCCCAGGCTCCCTTCAGGTCACCCCTGGGATCACCACCCTGCCCTACAGCTTTACACAGTTCAGAAAGTTCCAGTGCCCCTATCCACTGCAATATAAATGTTGAACTACAGCTTTTGTTTCTTGTTTTCCATAAATATTGCAGTGGAGAATTAGCTGAATTTAATTACAGTTATCATGAAATAACAAGCATTAATCAGATGCCAGTAGCAGCTGTATTTTGCTCTGTTGAAGCAGGAAACTATTTAAAAAACTATTTCATTAAAATCATAAAATTATTTTAAAAACAAAAATAAAAGCATTCTATTTATAGAGTGGCATTAACCCAGTGCACAAAAACACCTCATAATAAAAATAAAAAGACTCTCTTGATAGGATGCTGTTGCATTAAGACCTCTTATAGGGACAAAATCTAGAGAAATATTTAGCTGGGCAGTTCACTGGATCTAAAGCAGACACAGAGAGAACAACGTAAAATAATAACAGTTTTCTCATCTCTTCTATTTAAGCTGCTGACATGTATTTTCTGTAGAGATGCCCATCTAATTACAGAATCATAAAGTTCCTTAAATGTGCATAAATTGCTCTAATTCACACATCAGTTCCTCCTTTGCACAAGAAACTTGTCAGTGCAATGCAGATCAAACCCTTTATAGATAAAAAGCAGTTTGCTCTTGAGATCCTCTGTGCATTAGCTTTCCATTTTCCCTCCTCCTCGTGTAATGTGGGATCCATCTGGGATCAGATGTAAAAGTGCAGAAGTGCTGTAGGAGGTTGCCACCTGCAGACCCCTGGGGACAGTGGGCAGGACAACATGTCTCCAGTGTGGTTTTGGGAAGTGCCTACACGTGATCACACTGTGCCCAGTTTGTTGCCTGTCTCCTGCCACAGCTTCAGGGTTCTGTACCCACTGGATTATCTTGTAAGGTTTTTGTATGCACAAAACTACAAATGTGTACAAGCACTGAGTGAGTTCTGTAGGCTCAAAATTAAGTCAAACTGCACCGCATGTGGAACGTCAATTATTCATTATTATTCACATGAATTGCAATTTAGATCCCATTTTTACCGTTTTAGAAGCTGATGATCTCATCTGACACAAACACTCCTTCTAAGCTGAAGATGCCATTATTATGATACAACTATTGATACTTATGATTAGAATACAGACCAGGCAGTGCAGTAATTCCATCAAGCTGGGTAATATCAGTTACATGCAATTACCTGGGCATCTACATGACAAGTAGTGGGGAACACAGTTGCTGTACAGCTATACATCATCAGAATGGGGAACAGAAAGTGCCCATCACTCATAGTACAAAGAACACCAAGCACATAAACCCCCAAGCCTTCTCATCTGCATTCACACGGGACAGTCTCAAGGGTCCACTTGTCCAGTCTGATGGGATGGACTCTGGGACTTGCAGAAGCATTTTAACAAGTAGTTTATTTCCCTCCCAGCTAAAGTGCACTATAAAATGTGTCAAGGCAGGGCTGCAGTGCTTTACAGACACGCAATCTGGGGCAGGAGGCCAAGGTAAGTTATGGCTTTACAGAACTCTGAAGTTGTAAAACAGTTTACACAGATTGCTATTTTAACAGTGGTACTTTTACCTCTCCTCCTGCCTTTGGAACCATTTCTGATGCTTTCTAGAGCTTCTCATGAGAAGCATCCAAGTTGTAACATATTTCATAAGTGCAGAGATATTAAAATGTGAAGCATCAAGTCTCTTCCTATCGCAGGTGAAGAAACTTCCTGTGATTCTTCACTACAGTGACACAGAAAGACTTATCATTGTCAGGCAAATACCTCGAAGCTACGTAAGCAATATAAACTCCCTTCTCCCCCTTCCAAGTTAAAAGTTAAAGTTAAA
>JAOXXN010000082.1:7158254-7205863 GCA_026770055.1 Myrmophylax atrothorax
TGATAGGCAGCAAAGAAGGCTCCTAGGCAACCATGGCATGATTTGCATTGCCGAATTGAAGGTCCTGCTGCATATGATGTGCTTACAAACTTTGAACAGCGTTGGAGAAAAGCAACAAGATGGAAGGAATTTGGACTACGTTTTCGTCAGACTTCTCATTGGCATGATGATGCATTATTAAAGATAGAACCCAAGAATGGCACAGACAAAAAAAAGA
This sequence comes from Myrmophylax atrothorax, assembly GCA_026770055.1. Lineage (NCBI taxonomy): Eukaryota > Metazoa > Chordata > Aves > Passeriformes > Thamnophilidae > Myrmophylax > Myrmophylax atrothorax. The sequence continues at coordinate 7,158,472 of JAOXXN010000082.1, forward strand.
TACCTAAATCATCTCCCCAGAGAAAACAGTGACAATTCAGAATTAAAATATTTTTTCATTCGCTACTGTAACATGTCAGGTTTTGATTTGCAGCTGAAAACAATAAATATTTTCAGCTGAAGTTTTTACAGAAAGTTCCACATTTTCCAGTAGTCACTTTTATTAATGATTTAAACACCAGCCAAGAAGGATTTGTAACAGCTGAAGAATGTGCACAAATTTGCAATATTTCTGGAAAAGTGAATTCCATAAGGAGTTGTTGATAATAAGCTTTACTACATCCATGTTTCAGAGTGTGCAGACTACAGCCAAACATAGCCATGTGTGTAAGGAAAGGGGACAGATCTCTTCACAGATGTGATTGATAATAAATAAATATGGTTTATATCAAACACTGAAAGAACAGTCTTCTTACACCACTGAAGTATGCTTAATAACTTACTGAGAGTGACAATAAAAATTATCTAGTTATTTTTGTTCAGTATCTTAATATGCCTCAGGGCATTTTTTTTCATGAAATCGTGTTTTAAAAGCAAGTACTCCTTTTCAGCAATGACTTAGTGAGCTAGGCCTGATTTTCAGAAAGGATTAGGTGAACTGAGCTATCTTTTTGAAAAGCAATTTAACAACACCAAATTTCACTGAGCATTAAGCGTTTGTAGATGTTGAAATATCCCACCTATATATCCCACCAGCAGATGAACCACTCTTTGAATGCACTCACAAAAGTACTAGTCTATTCAGTAATGTTCACACTTCCATGTGCCCAACACACATGATATCCACGGCCATCACACAAAATAACACAGATTCAAGAGACAAATTTGAGCAGGCTTCAGGGCACGTTTTTACAGAGTTCACACATGGGCAGGGAAGCAGCAGCCCAGATTGCCCCTCACAAAGGAGGGCTCTCACAGCTCTGTGGCTTATGTGAACCACTGCACAAAAGCCCATCATTTCACATACAGAATCTGGTCTTGTAAATATGATTTGGGATTTCTCAGAGCAGGATCTGAAGGTGAAGTAAGGACTTTTGAGGGGTTTGTAGATCCTTATAGTTCTTAGGCTCCAGCTGCCTAGCTAGTAGGATTCTTCTAGGCATACTTTGAAGAAAAACAAGGGAGTTTTGCTAAGAGAACCATGATTAGTAACACAATTAAAAGTAGCCCAGAGTTAGATGCAGATGAACAAATTATGGTTCATTGATGTGTTAGACTGTTACCTAGGAAGCCATTAGAGACAAGGCATCTTCTCCCTGTGAATCTTATCTTTATATTATTTAGAGAAATGTTTTGTTGCCAGTAAGGAGGACAAAGCAGTGGGGAATGAAGGATGAGGTTTATCTTGGAAGTAAACTTGTGTATGGTCTCTGCCCAGGACACCAGCAGGAGATTCCAGGAAAACTCACTCTCCCCATTCCTAGAAAGTCACAAATCACAATACTATCAAATGATATTTCCCCCAACCGTTTATAAAAATTTAAAATATTCAGAAGAGCAAAGTAAAAATATCACATATGCAAAAAAGTAAACAGGACAACACTTTGCTGCTGTAAGTAGTAGTCTCATTACTGACCTCTAGAAGAGGTAGGGAGGAAAGGCAAGGAAGTGAAAATTAATAACCCTTCTTGCACACAGCAGAGAGCTGTCACAAGTTATGCAACCTAGGAATTTTTATCCACTTCCCCCCTCTTCCAGAAAGACATAATTAATTTACAGTCAGTTTAACCTGCAAATGACACTTGTACAGTTGAAGGACTGACAATCAACTTCCCATGCTATCAGCAGGGTGTAAGAGTCTTTGAGTGTTGCAGCATTCATGTGGATGCATTGAAAAATAAAATTAATGGGACCTCCTACCTTGTTAAGTGCAGTGGCACCAGCTAGAACTACACACAGGCATGAGGGATATACATATTTCCTTAGCAGAGAGAATCAAAAGTAAATAACATAAATTAAACAGTCCTTTAAAATACTACCTTAAGGAATAGTTAACATAATACTCATATTTCTGTGTTTTAGCTCATAGAATGTGGTGGTGTGTATACATTTACAAACTGTCTGGCACACAATTTTATCTGCTTCAGATTGTAGTAAAACTGGGACATGATGTACAGAGCTTCTGCTAGAACCACTGTAAATTACAAAGGTTAATGATAGATCTCTGAGTAAAAAGAAAAAGAATAGGAACAGTAGACATGTGTGTATAGTTTTATAATAATTCAAGGAACTATGGGTGACAAGGTCTCCTTTGCTGAAAAATTGGTTGAATAAAATAAGCCCACTTTAACGAGACTATAAATACCAGACAGCATTCTCAATAACTAGCATACCAAGAAAACACCCTTAAACTTACAAATCTCTCCAACTATCACATGTGCACTCAGGGCTCGATGGACAGCACTGTATTATGAGCTGGAACTGCTGGTCTGAAGACTGGGAGAGCTTTACAAAGGCTTAGGCTCCTGCTTTATTGAGTCAGACATTTTCTGTGAACCTCTGGGGTTTCTAAAGTACCATTGAAGTGTTTGAGGTGGCAAATATTGTTAATATTTTTGTTCATGAAGGACAAATTCACTACAAGGTTTGTCTTCACTCAAAAACTGCAGTCATGTTAGTCCAGCTGACTCTACAGCTATTCTCTTGTCATAATTAACAGAAAATCTGTGAACCAGTCTCACTTACTGTATTAGGTCCTTACATTTATACATTTCCATACCCTTACTCCACTCTCTTTTAGTCCCTCTATAGCCTGGCCTTGCATCCAACGTACCAGGATGGGGAATATCAGTCACTCCAAGAGAATGGCCTCAGGTCAGTTTTGCTCAATAGCAAATAAAAGACACAGTGCCATTCAGCTCATTAACTAAAGATCCTCTCCCTTTAGTCAGGCTGAAAATTTTCCTTTTTTTACTGAGGAAGTAAGACCTTCCCACTCTGCAAAAGCACATGTGCAATCAGCCTTCTTTATGGCAGTTCTGCCAAAGCAAGACCTTGCTCTTCACACCCTTTTCTAGCCTTGGTAGTCAGCAGTACCACACTCCCCTTGCTGTATTGTGTTATTTTGCCAACTGGTGCACGGTTGTGCTCTCCATGTCAAAAGAATAATCTCTGCCTAAGAAATGGGAAGGAGTGGCAGGTAAGGGAGACACCCATAGTGCTCTGGGTTGGAGAATACGCACAGGATATGCTTTTTTTAAAAAAAGAAAAGCTAGAGAAAAAGGCTCAAAGATGATAAATTTCATACCGCTGGTTTAAAGTGGTGGAGAAATGGAATAAGTGGTAATTTATGCGTTACTTCCAAGCTCAGGTACTTAAAAGTTCTCTTGGTTATTAAATGTCAGGTTAGTCAGGAACTCATTATATTTCTTGAGTAGCATAGCAGATATGAGCCTGCCTTCTGGAGGTGGGAGTCCTCCTCTGTCGTGGGAGCAGCAGATGCCCTCGGGGCACTTACTCATATGATACTGCACCAGAGAGCTAAAAATAGGGAATTGTGTCAAACTAGATTTATGAGAGATCACTTTCTCTGTGTGCAGACAGCCTGATTTTAGATTTACATGCTCCAACTGCATGGAAGTGTTCCCTCCTGAACATCTTCAGAGGAAATAAAAAAGTCCAGTGTAATCCAAGTCTAGTGATACAATTGCCCCACTGTCACTTACTTGGCTAAAAAAACCACAAACAAAAACAAACAAACAAAAAAAACCCTCAAACAACACAACACTGAAAATGCAAAACTCACAGAGAAAACCAGGGAAGATCTGCAAGATTATGCAGCAAAAGTAACAAGCACCGTTTTCTGATTCCTAAGTAGATACTACCTTAGACACTTTAAAAAGTGTTATTAATTGTATCAGGTCAAAACCAGAATACATTTGCTTTGGTCTTGGTGGTTTTCACCAGCTCCCCTTCATCTAATCAATTTTCTTTTAATCACAGCTGAACTCAGCTTCTATTTTAATTCTTCCCTGAAAGGATTTACAAAATGTTTCTGGTGTGCCTCTGTCTTCCCACGTCAAGTGGAGAAGACATGACAGCATGGTATAAAGGTTTTATTGGCCTGTATTCCGCTATGACCAAATTACTCATGAGCAGTGAACTCATGAATAACTTATGAAAGTCATTACTACAAGTGCCAATAAAACCTTTTTTATATGGGTTTGCTGTATATTCTACATATGCAACTTTTTTTACAGGAAGGGAAAAACTCTGTATAAGACACTTTTTAGAGAGTCTTAAAAATTTTTATGGGGACCATTTCCTCAATCCTTCCAACTGAAAACCAGACTTTAATTAAAATGAGCCATGCTGCACTGTGCTCCCATGTACAGAAAATTTAAAACATCCCTCAATCTTACTGCTGTAGCTTTTACTTTCTCAGAATTCACATCCCACCAGAACACGAAGAAAGTTGCAGGAAAATCATAGCTTTCCCTTTCCCAAAGGTGAAAAACAACTAGGTACAATTATGGATAGTCATATAGGAAGAAATCTTATGTTTATTAAAAATCCAAATATGGGATACTCTCAACATTAATCATTACAGTTTTCTAGTGGAGGGGAAAAATTCAAAAGAATAAGAGGGACATGTTACAGTTAAACTAGCTTTATCAGAAAAATACCAATGCTCTGGGGATACTTAAAAAAATCCAATCCCACAAGGAGGAGTCAAGGACAGTGTCAAAGAGGATATCTATCCTTGCTTCATTATCATCTACCTCACGACTATGGGACAACAGGGGAAGACGGGCAAGAAGGATAAGTCTGCACACACATTGTCTTTTTAAGATTTACAAAACAGTCCAGTTTTAGTTAACCAAGTTGTGCTGTCAAAGATGTTTCTTGATACGTGAGCCTGTTCAGCATTTTTCTCAGAGTTAAATGCTTGCAGGTTTATTTTGGTTTTGTTTTTGCTTTTTTTTCTCACTGAAATATTCAACAGAGGCTCAAATCCCTGGGAGCTGGTAATTGGCATTGTTTTCAGGGAGCTGTGGGCACATGGTATAATTGAATATAAATATAGATAAATATCGGTTTCTCCATCTGAATGGCTTATCAACATGTTTTTTAATTTGGTAAGGAATAAAAGAACTTTATCACCACCCAAAATAGACTAGTTTGAAATTAACAGTTTGAGCTCTGGAAGTGCTGTCTTTCCCATGGCAGCAGAGACTCTCTCCACAGTTCTTCACCTGCCCTTTTGGTATTTGCAGGCAGGTAGAGATGAATCCAACTCACAGAGTCTATTGCTGGCTGCCAACTTCTTCACAGGTTTTTTCTGTACTACAGCCATTTACACACATGCAAAATTAGTCATCAAAGACCTTTTAAACTTGTTAACATTATTAATTGAGACTCTGCGAGGTCAGTGACTGCAGAGTCCGTGTCAGCAGTTAATTTGTCCATGATTTTCTTTTTATCAAGAATAGAACTTAGTCAATGGCCAGGCTCCTGCTGATGGATCTGCAATGTTGACCACATTTTGACATACTTGCTAGATATGTAAAGAAATTTTCCAGTGCCTTTTTTTTTTTTCAATTATCAGTTGCAATTCTCTTTTACCTTGTAATACCTTTGCTTGCCTGAAGTGATTTGCCACTGCTGCCAAAATACCCACAAATAAATAGAGCACGAGTGTAGGCATCAGCACACCTTGGCAACTGCTAATTCTGTGTCCCCAGTGCAATTCTTTCTCAAGAAGTTTACAGATACAATTTACTTAAGCTATGAGTACTCTTGTTTTTTCTTACTACCTTTCAAACTCTGAGATGTTAACCTGGGCTCTTGTGGTCCTGCTCAGGGATTTTCAAGATATAATACATGCAGACATTGGGGGAAAGAAGAGAAATGCCAAACATGTGCCACGCTCCTACTGTTCTCCTGACTGCTGTATGGAGCAAAACCTCCATCTTCCTGCCAGAGATCCCAGGGTCCTGCTGTGGAACAGACTCCTCATAAAGCAAGAAAGGGCAAGATGTGAGAGTAATAAAAGAAGAGCACAATGTATCCAACAGCTAAATAAATAAAAGCCCTGGTAAAGAACTCCCTCTGCCCAGGCTCACTCGGACAGCCCGTCCAGTCAGTCAAGCAATTAAGCCTTAGAAAAATTGGGCTGCTGACTAAAGCACCAGTGGTGACATTCTCCTTCAATATGGAGTGGGAAATGCTCAGTTCATAGCACAGGACAGCAGGTAGAAATGAGAGGGGGACATTTTACAGTAGGATTTGCTGTGCTATGAAGAACTAGTATGTCTGTACTCTTGTGCCACACTGGCATGGATTGAAACCTACTGGACAGTCATTCATACACTGGTGATTCTTGGCTGACCATCATTTAAATCCAATGCATGTCCTTTATGTTAGCAATAGGAGACAGTTCAGGATTAACACACCAGGGCAAAAGAGCATCCAAGCTGTGAGCATGTGGAGCAATTTGGTTTATTTTCATAATGGCTATTCCCCCAGACTCTTCTGAAAATGTGCTCTCTAATCCTGGGTCTTTTCTTCCAACCTGCCATCTTTTAACCTGTGCTTTGCCTCTTGATCTCTATCTCATGTCAGTTGAGATGGTCTCCCTTCACCCTACAAGCAAGTTCGTTGACTGCTTTAGGGATTTATTTTTCTTTTTTTCCAGTTAAAGTGAAATGACAGGGAACTGCACAACAAGGGAGCAGCACAGAGTGCCGATGGTGCTGAACTGCAAAAGCTGGAAACACTTGGGAAGAGGGTTCCTTCAAGCATCTGTCACAGCAAGCTCTTATCATCTACAATTTAGGTACTTACATCTAAACTCCTTGGGAAATGGGGAAGGAAAGCAGAATGAAACATATCTGAGTTACAGGGTTTTAGCAGAAGTTAAAGCAGGACGTACAAAAATTGTTAGCGGGAAGGGAAGAACAGTAGGGAATTGCAGTAGGAGAACTGTGGAAAAGAACATTGACAGTAGCTGGGAAGCAAATCAAAAACGTTTGTTTTTAAAGTGCACATCACTGCCAAAAGTAAAACAGCAAACCAAACAAAAACAACAGCAATAAAAAAAGGAAACAGAAAACTCAACACAACAACAAACTAAGCTTGAAAAAAACAGAACCATATGATGTGGCTTAAGAATACCCAGCCATCCTAAACATTAGACATTATCTCCAAAACCCTATTGATATTTGGGATGGTGTCCTGCTCTCTAGCTTCTGAGCCCACTCATTTCAGTAGCACAGATAAAAGAAATGCAAGCAACCCCTCTCTCAGGATGGGGGGAAGGCTGGACTAGCACCCAAGCAGCAGAGCAGACCTGAATGAACCAGGCAGGATGTGGGGCAACCCAGGGTTGCTCTAATACCTGCAGAAGGTCACACTGGCCTCTAACTACCCCCAGGCCAACAGATTTGCAAAGGTAATTTAAAGATATCATATCCCGGACGGACAGGGCTATCTGTCTAGTTTTAATAGCCTCTTCAATAATTGCAATAAAACACAGCTCATCCAGTAACTCAGGATCTTACTGTTAGCTGAGTATTGAAGTCCCCAAGCAACCCTGGAGTATGGGCTTAAACAGCACACCTTTCCATTCCAACTCCAAAGGTGCAGTAATTGGCCTGGCCACATTGACATGTTCATGTTCCCAAGGCTGCATTGCTGTTATTTAAATTGAGGTGTGCAGGAGCAAGCACCTGAAACAACAGAAACTTTTCTTCGTTTGTGTACTGACTTTGTTCTGCAGCCCCACCATTCCTGATGTTACTTATGTTGCTGTTCAGATCTGGTCCCACCTCCAGAATGGTTTAGTTCCACCCAGCCTCACTCAGCTGATCTGGTGCAAAACTGAGCAGTACTCAAGACACCAAAGTGGGAAGCCTCCAAACCAGCTAATTTATCCTGGGCTCAAAGTTCTAAGCTAAGCTACATTGTAGCCTGAACACTAGGCATTCACACTGTGTTTCTCAGCCTTAAAATGCTGTTGTCTAATTTTCCCTTACAGTTTTACTTGCCCTGATCTGACAAGTAGCCATCAAGATGTAGAATGAGTTGGAGAACACAGAATTTTAGATACACCATTGTTATTTACACCACAAGTGACCCAAAATAACTTCTGCATATAGATGTGGCTGTAAACACTGACTATATTTATGCCAGTTATTCTGCTTGACTCATTGATTTTTAAGATAATTCTCCATAGCTTTAACACTTCCCTGAACTTTTCTAAAATCCCAGGAAGTCCTGTCTGTCAGCATGGCAGCCACTACTTTGCTTGTCAGGGCAACCTACTGAGGGACCAGGACTTAAGTAACAAAAACAAAAGTTCTAAGAAGAAAGAAGAATCAATATCAGCCATATAAATCTGACTCACCACATAGTCTGTGGTCAGCCCTAAGCATTGGTAGTGTATTAGGCAACAGTCCTTCTTCAGAGACCTTGGCTTTCCTTGTCAAAACATAAGCAACTCAGGGAAATGCAAATCATCCTTAAAGGAGACTGAAAGGAGACAAGTACTGAAAATATCCATGATGTGTTCCCTATCTAGGGCAACAGTTTTAGACTACACAAAGGTTGTTCCAGCCCCTGGGGCTGACACAGGCATGGTAGGCAGCAGCTCTGCCTGACGTTTCTTCAGATGAGCAACCAGCCTCTGCTTGCCACTGCTCTAAATCTGGGGCAGTTTATTCATTCGTCCAAACTGAATGCAAATCTCTCCCTGGAAATCCAGACCTAGCAAGACTCGGCCGTGCCACCCCGAGGCGGTTTGTTTGTGACAGAGCACATATACGTACATGCGGTGGAAACTAATCTCGGTGAAGTCAAGGGTTTGCCTCAAGTCTAGAAAGGCCATTAAGTTATTCCAGATAAGGCACGTTATCTTCAAGAGCTTATGGAAACCAGACACAGGCCTGCTGCATCCAAAGCTGCATCCATTGATCCTTCACCCCCAGCTGTCCCCTTGCGGCTGAGCTGGGGGCAGCTCTCATGAGCTCTGCACCAGACTGGCACTCAAACCCCTGAATCAACTACCATATCTTAATCCATATGTGCTCAAGCAGCACCCCAGACTGTGCAACAGATGGCTGAGAACAGCTGTCCATGAAATGCTCTGAGAACTAAGGATGAGCACCAGAAAGAAAATAAAATTCCCAGAGACTTCTTCCTCAGCAAAAGAGTAAGTTACTGCTTGAACATCTGAAAACTAGACAGCAGTAAAGTTCTCCTGCTTTCTAACAGAAACTTCTTGAAATGTGGTCAGAACAGTTTTATGAAATTACCCAAGTGGTGAACAGACTTTGCAAAGTGTGCTCAAGAGAAAAGGCAAGAAAAAAAAATAAAAATAGTAACACCACTTTCATTCCACTCAGGAATATGATTTTGATTCAAAATTACCTTACACTCCGGCATAAGGTGTGACATAAGGAATCACCCTGAAAAATATTTTCACTGACTTCCTCAGCAGAAATATCTTTTATCAAACATTGTATGAACAAATCTAGACACATTTAAAAGATTACATTTAAAGCAGAACTATTGGATTTTGAATCACCTTCTCAAAAGACAAAAAGAAAGATGAAAGAAGAAGATAAAAAGCTGAAATATGTCTTTGACAGAAGTACTGTACTTTTTTACAGGATTGTTTCTGGATGCCTGAGAAAAATATAAAGTTAAATCAATGTTTAACACAGGCAGATGCTAACCTGGCTAAGTCAGTTCATGCCTTTGTTAACATGCAGAGAACGGTGCCTCCTGAAAACTCCCTGTGCAGAAGGGAAGGCATCTATGGCAACAGCTTTGGAAAACCAAGAATAAGTGACAAACTCCATCCAGGAGCACTGTATTTGTGCAGTGGGGATTTCAGCTGATTCGTAAACACATAGAGGCACAGCAGCAGGCAGGGCTGCAGAAGGTGTTCCTGTGGGCTGGGAGGCAGGAATTGACAGCAATACACTGGAAAAAGTGCTGGCTCCTGGGTGGCTACAAGTGGGGGAGGTGGCTGGATGAGCTCTGTGGTTCCAAAGCAGTGGTGGGATGCAGCAAGGTTGCCTGAAGGGGAGACCTAAGGCAAGAACAGCCACAAAAAGCCTTCCTGCAGGTCTGATGACTTCAGAAGGGATAATTTCAGCTGGGGCAGGGTGGCAGAAATGCTGGAAGCACTGGGGTGCTTGGAGCAGGAGAGCAGCACACATGGCAGAGTTCTCTCAGCCTCAGGAGTTAAGCATAGTTAGCAATGTCCTTAGGCAGTTACAACCGTGGGAAGAGTCCCAGGCCAAAAGTCCCAGGCTGACATACTTGCATGGATGAAATCTACTCACCTAATATAAAATCATGGGATCTTTTAGGTTGGAAAAGAACTCTGAGATCAGCAAGTCCAACTGTTAACCAGGCACAGACATGTTCACCACTACACCCAAGTGCCAATCCACCTGCCTTTTGAACATTTCCAGAGACAGTGATTCCACCACTTCCCTGGCAGCCTGTTCCAATACTTGATCACCCTTTCAGAGAAGAAATTTGCTCTAATATGGAATCTAAACCTCCCCTGGCATAACTTGAGGTAATTTCATTTCATTCTGTCACTTTTTATCTGGAAGAAGAGACAAACTGACCTCAGATAGTTGTAGAGAGCAATAAGGTCTCCTCCAGGTAGGAGAAAAGGAGGCACAAAAGGAGCCAATGAAGGCACATTTCCTGGATTTTACTGCATTTCTTTATCCATGACTGCTTTTCTTCTTCTAACTCTTCAATTAATAAATGTGAAATAGAGAAACCCTTGGCTTTGGTGTCACTGTATGTTGCTATCTCGCTTCTTACATTTCTGGCTAGTGGTAATTTGCAGATCTTCAACAGAAACCCCTTCCAATGGAATGTCATTCTTCTTAGAACCAGTCAGTTCCTAGCAACCTGACAGACTTCCTCATCTATAAAAATATGCATTTAGCCAGCTAATATATATGATTTACTAAACACAGCAGTCAATACACTGAGTATTCAGTGAGCACTCTCTTAATGTCTGTGAAGAGATTCACCTGATAAATATCAATGCTCTAAGTGTTCCTGCCATATGCTTTTTGCTACAGTTTTAAGCAACAGACTGGGATGTTTTGTTCCTAATCAATGTTTGGATACCTCCTAGCAGCCCAGAGACCACAGAGAGATGAGAAGGCAAAGTGTCAGGCAGTTTAACTTCCAGCAAACACCTTGAAAGCTCTTATAAATTCATTTGCCTTTAAGGAGAACATTCAGAGGGAGAGAGATTGACTTTTGTGACCAGCTTGTACTGCCAGCTCTGCCACCAACTCTGCTGTGAGACCTTTTGCAAGGCTTTGTCTCCTCATGTTCTTTCTTACTCTTGACCAGTTTTTCTTGTTTAGAATCAAGTTTTTCAGGAGGGTTTTTCTTGCCACATATTTTTGCAAGTCTTGGGACAATTCATCTTTAATTTCTAGATAATGTTAAATAGAGCAACTGTGACACCACAGTGTTGAGAGCAGAAATGCCAGACCCAAACAAGGGACATCCTCCAGGGACTCTCTCTGGCAGCACCCCCACTCCTCAGACTGAGACCGGGTCTCAGTGTGACCCCTTTTCTGGACATTAGGAGACCATTATTTGCAGACATAACTCAAACATCCTCTTGGGTGGTGTCAACGTTTAACCAAACAGCAGAAGAGGGGAAATGGCTGCCAGCCAAAGTCCTCCAAGCTTACAAAGTGCCTCAGAGTTATGTTCCCAGGCTAAAGTCCTTCCCTACAGTTTCTTTCTGTGGTTGCACTTGTTAATTTTCCCATTTATTACTTTGGGGGATGCAATGGCAGCCTGTGCATCTTCTGCAATTACATGAAAGTGCTTCTGCAATTCCATGAAAGTGGTTGGTTTTATACTAATAGCACTTTTCCAGAAATTAGATACTGGTACACTGTTGACCAAAAAAAAAAAAAAAAAAGAGAAATATAAACAACAACAACAGAAAACTACAAAATCACAACACAACTTTCTGGATGCACAAAATCACAGCGGGCCTAATTTGGCTTCATTTTGTACATGATGAGATTGCCTTAATTTTGGCAGAAGTTAGCCCAGTGCTGGGATTACTGAAGCTTGCCACTGTGCATAAACAACCCTGAGCAAGAGCCTGAGATCAACACCGCATTTCTGTACTTGACAAAGCCAGTAAGAGTCTGCATACTTCGCTTCCTTGCAAAAGGCACAAAAAGACATAGTTCCATTTAAAGGAAAATGAATGGTCCCTTTTATCTCTGGCACCAGTTCTGTGGTTAGTGTAAGAGCAGACGGCAATGCTGTGGGCAGCAGCCCCGCTCCCAGCCAGGGTCTTTGGAAGCACATGACAAGAGGTGCCTGCAAGGGTAGGTAGACAGCTGTCCTTCACTGCAATAGGATTCTTTCTCTCCCTTCTGCTCAGAGTATCCCTCTCTCCACACTCCCATTTGACATAAAAGCAGTAAGTTCTTATGTAAATAAAGTTAAGCATCTTTTTTCTTCTTTTTTGTTAATAGGACTTTTAGAAGAACCATTCATTCATACAGACTAGCAATGTGACTTCAGTAATATTTAAGGACATGAGAACTATATTTCTTTAACCACTGCTATCTCCACTCAGAATGCTGGTGCAAGATTTCTGTGCCTTCAAACAGCCCTTTCATTACAAACATTTTCCATTTTTTACTTTTTAAAACTCAAAATTCAGCCTGAACAGTTTGCAGCTCTTCTGGGAAAGTAGACAACTTAGTAATGCCTTTCTTGTTGCAAAGGTGACTAAAGCAAGATGTTAACTTCTAATCCAACACAAAATATCTTATACTGCAAAAATGGCATATTGTTTACTACAGTCCTTGCAGATGGTTCCTACATGCTCTGAAATCTTCAAAAGCCAAAAGCAGCATGGCAGGGACAAAATGCTCTCTACAACTCTCATGTTTTTTTCTTCATTCTCTGAACAGACCTTAGGAAATCTTCACCTAGGCATTTTTTATCTCAGGATTTACATGACCCAGTGAACATCTCCCAGGATTTATGGAGTAAGTAAAGAAAAGTGTGACTAGACAAGTTTCAAACTATTGGAACTTTCATATGTTTCAAGCCGAAATGCAAAAGAGAACAAGCTATGGAAGTTTAATATTTGTTCTTGCAGCATTTTTCTAGGACAATACTTCCTCTGCCCACCGGTTGCATTCATACATCTATCACCAAATATTTTCACCATGTGATCAACAAACTATGAATGAGGTGACTTATTCTGACTGCTCATCCTCCTGCAGTATTTTAACAAAAGCAGAGGTTTTCAAAGACAACCTGGATTCCCATGCTTCTTTCAGCTTTCCGTAATGGAAAGGATCTAAGCCAGGCATCACGGAAAAGCATATTACCATCTGTCTCATATGCATGTTCTAAGATGTACTTGCTTGCAAAGATTGCAGGATTATTTGCCATCCTCTGATTGCACCTCATCTGCTGTCTGTGATCACCCATTGTACTGAAACCCTTACAATGATTTTTTCAAGGCTGCTCTACTACTACTTTTACAAGAATAGTTTTGTACTGAGTGCTTTCTTAAAAGTTCTTAATGATATGGATTCCATATTCTCCTAACTTATGACTGGAATCCAGGAGGAAATGTATACAATTTAGCCAAAGCCCCAAAATCCCTTGTTTTTTAACTGTTGGACTGTCCCTGATACCAACATCCCTGATATTCACTGGGAATGAAGGGTATCTACTCTCTGTAGTGGTAAATATTCTGTTATTACTACATTAAACTTGCAAGAGTGGTTTATGCTTTGACCATGTAATCATAAGAAACAACTGATCTTGGACTCGGTTGGGGAACCAAGCTGTGGTCCTGCAATGTGAGCAAGTATCATGGCAATCTTTTTTCCTACATATTCCAGCTACAGATCACCTGCTGAGCTGAAATGAGCAACCTGAAGCCTGCCTTTTTTCCATCACTGCATATTTCCCTGTGACTTCTTTTAAATATGTTCTTTACTATAGCAACTATTATTTTTTATGCTTTTCACAATAACTGAGAAAATCACTGACATTCCTTCCCTATGTGGGAGCTGCACAAGTGGGAAATATTGATTTCTTCACATATTGTTCTGCTTGGTATTACTGCTTGGCATGTTTCTTCTTTCATCTCACTTTAGTCTAAATTTCTAGTAGTCATGCAATGTTGAGCATTGTCATAGCTACATAACTATAGTTAGCTCCAAATAAACTTTTAGGGCATCTGGAAAGGGTGACTGCTTTTAGTAATGCATGTATTTATCACAGCCCTGAGTTGGTTGAAAGTATGAAATAGATAGGATTATAAACATCTTTTGTTGAGCTTTGCAAAAAAAAAAAAAAAAGCTAAAATTATTAACTTCTGACATACATACAACTCAAAGTAAGGTAGATTATAGAAGAGAGAAAAAGACCACTAAAACCTTGACCAGATGTCCTCCCACCTGCTTTGTCTTTTCAGGCAGATTCATTACATGGTTTTATTTGCTCAATAACTTTCTGAATCACTAGACACAGTACAGTGCACTTTGGACCCTAATAAAGCTCTGCTATCACCTCTGAAGCCAATGTCCTGGCTGCCCTCTCCTCCTCATTGAAAGGATCTGCACTGAAAACTAAACCATGGAGCTCTGCACCGTGTGCCTCCCATCCCAACAGACTTTTCATTTTCTTCCCCCCACAGGTTCTGGAGATGTCTGGGTGTCTGGGCTTAGCAGAAGCCCCCATGCCCCAGCTCACCCTGCTGCCTGTGCAAGGGAGGGCAGAATATCTGCGCAAAGCGGGCTATCCAAACACGTTGTTCCAGTCTTGGTGAGCAATGTACTTCTCACAAGGAATAACGTAGCCTCGGGCGTCTTGTCAAGAAGAAGGAAATACAGCCCACAATGAGTTTCAAAACCTTATAAAAATTAAATGCAATCAGGAAATAACAGCCTGTTCAAACAAGAGAGAAAGAAATCCCCCTTTACACCTCTGCACAGACCACACTTCCAGTGCCTTGCCATATACACAGTAATGAGGAAAAAATTTGTTCCTCTGCTGCAGGTGCCCCCCAGCATTATGATGTCTGAGAAACACTCATCTATTAGCCAAGACATGAGTAACATTCTGTACACGATGCAGCCTAAGAGGCTGAGAAGCCTCACTGTTGATATTAACTGTCAACATGATGCCTTGCTTTCCTAAAACGGATCAAGGAACATCAAAGTTCTTTCCAGTGTCGGCAACATCTGGAGCCATTTGGCCCTATTAATTTTGGAGCAGAGTCAGGAAGGGAGAGCATGTTTTCCAGCTGTCAAGGCAAATATGTATTTATTTGCTTAGATTCTGAATGAGTGGTAAGTCCAGCTGATCCCACCTTGGTCCAGGGTGTAAGTGTTGGGTCACACCCAGTGCAAGCAGCTTCCTGGGTAGACTGGAGGGTTCTCCACACATCTCATAATCACAGCAGAATTCTGTCTACCCTGGCATGAAACTCACCACCTGCCATTCTCACAGAAATATTCCTGCTTATCCTGTAGATAATTTTTAAATTCTTGCACTATGTCTCTGCTGGACACAGCCCAGGTAAAGGGACTCTGCTGTGCCCTGGCACCACTGCCCAGCCCCAAGCTACCATCCCTGCACTGGCCAGTGCCAGGGTGCCAGCTCACCAGAAACTGCCACAGCAGCCCATTGCACCATGCCAGTTACTAACACACTCTTTTTCGAGTTCAGCAAATGTAACTGTCCTTGGTTTGCCTTGTACTTTCCTATAAATTGATTTCCCCCCCCCTTTATTTTAGCAGTTCAAGCTGAGCTTTAACTTTCCAGCTTTTTGCTTCCTTTGTATGAAGCTGCTCCAATTATTACTACAATCTGTGAGACTTTTTGTATAGTATGCCTAGGTTTGCTCTACGTCCTTTTATGAGCATATCTTTTGAGTATGCAGTGTTTTTCTTGACTGTAAAAGACCTAGCCTTTAATTTGAGAAATCTTTGGTTTAGCTTTAATCATTGAATTTTACTGTTTTCTTTACCTTTTTTGAACAGTTTAAGAAAATTATTACCCTTTCTACACTTTTATTTAGATTTGAGATATTTCTATACAGACTGGGTGGCTGTTGTCAATTTTTTTCTTCACTTTTCCTTACCCCACACCCCAAAACTTCAACTTGCAGTTCAAAGCACTCTTTAAACATTTTCCTTATCCCCTCAATCTTCTCCATAATTTTTAAGACCAGTGAAGGACTTACAAGGCAAAATTCAGATTCCTCAACAACATGATAAAAGAGGAAAAAACAAATAAAAAATGAAAAAGAGAAGGAAAAGTTCTCCCTGAGTAGGAGGTTCGCCAAAGCAATTTCATCTGCTCCCTCTCCCTAGACACTGCAGTCCTTTGCTTCAGCCTGTTTACGACTAGGGATAGCTGAGAAAGAAATAAGGTAGCACATGATTCACTGTTAATAACAGGAAATAACCACAGATCCATTCTACCTCTCTGTGACAGCAGGACCTTAATAGAAAGACAGTGACCAAAATCAGCCCATCATATATCACACCAACACTGATACAGTGTAGCTTAGGGTTTCTTCCCTTTGTCAGAGGCAACATTCTGTGTAGTTTCAAAACTAGATGCTTAAGTTTCCTGTGTAGCCAGTGGAGGGATGCAGGAAACACAGAGACTATTCAGGGCACCACAGTTCAATGCTGACAAAATAAACTCACATATTTTTGATTCCATCTAAAGTTGTCATGTCATTGTCTTCCCTCTAAAAAAGCCCTCAAGAGAAAATGCTTTTCACTTACATGTGACAAGTTACTGTAAAGCAGAAGTAGAATACACCTCCTACTTCTAATGCAACTGCCCCTGCCAGAAGCTCCATATAAATAAGATACTGTCCATTATTAAAACAAACAAGTTCCCAGATGTTATATCTAGTGTTAAAATTTCTTACATATTTTACAATTCTCCCCTACTACTCCATGACTAAGCAAATCTTGCTTTACAATACTATTATAAGATGTAACATTGTTGGCCACAGGTTAGAGATGGGAGGAAGAGGAAGAAGTACTTTGCTCGGCACAGACCATAGTGTGAGAACTTGGCAGCTTCCTCATGCTTTTTGGACTGCTCAACATCATTACCCCTCAGTTTATTTCACACCTGAACCAACACTAAGGGTCTGTTTGAATTCTGCACTGGTCCTAAGTTCTGGTGTGACAATTCTCTGAGCTGAAATAATTTATTTATCTACAGAGCAGGTCTTGCTGCCCTACTGAAGACATTCAGTTCCTACCTGGCCTTATCCCATAACAAAGAGGAAGAACAATTCATCTCCCAGGCTCTTTCATTATTCATATTTCTTTAATGAGACTTCAGCTGAAACAGCCAATCTGCATCAGGTGAGACAATGACTATTGCAGGGAGAGGACCCATGCGAGACCAGGGGTTGGTTTCACTCTGTGCTCAGCTGGTGGTTACAGCAGCAGTAGCAGCTGAATTCACACTGAAGATGTTGGAAGTTAATTTAGCTTTGGGGAATTCTAAAGAAAAAAGAATCAAAAGCTGAAACCAAAAGAGCCTGAAATTAATTTTCTAAATATATCTGGGAGCTGTGCAGAGAATTATAATTCCCAGAGAGTTGTGGAGTTTAAGTATTTTGCTTTATTCCAATTTGGAAATATTGGGAACCTCCAAGGATCCAGAAGCCCAGAGTCCCAGACATGCTGTTTTTTGGAGGTTTTAGATTTTTGTCTACTCCTGCCCACCAATGGAGTAAGAGGACCCAGTCAGACAGCTGATTTGGGAATTTTGAAGCTGGTATCTTCAAGATCATAATCTTGGAGTCTTGGGCAGAAAGGCAAACTGGTAAGGGACCAGAGATGACTCTGCCAGTCTCATCAATCAAAACAGTTCCCCTGGGACAATTATATCCCAAAGAATCTGCACACACTGACATACCTCTGTTGCACAGGGAGATTTTGTACTGGGTCTAATCTAATGTCACTCAGAAGCACTGCCCCACTGTCACTGACCTCTGCAGGAGCTGTTACCTCTGGAGTGCTTCTTCAAAAAGAAAAATATCAAGGAAATATTTCCAGTCCCTGCATAGACATTCTGAAAACTTCCCTCAAGTGCCAATGCTTCTCCCTGTTTTAGGTTTCTGTTTGCTCTAAGTCTCCCTTTAGACAGAGAAACAAAACTTTGAACACGAAGGAATCTTTATCACTAATTATCTTACGAGGTCAGAGGGAAGGACCTCTGGAGCACCTCAACTGCAGTCTCATCTCTCTGTGCCCAAGACCCCTTTGAAGCACTGCTTCACTCACTGTTGTTCTATTTTATTTGACAATTGCTGACCATCAGCACCTTTGCAACTCTAAGCTGTCCCTGAAAAAAACCTCTAACAGCACCATCAAATGCAAGATATGAAAGCTTTCCCAGTAAACACAGCCATTTGTCACTGCTTTCCTTAGGATCAGCCAAAACAGTTGCCATTTTGCTTTTGTCCTTTACTTTCAAAGAGAAGTTGGAAGTACAAGTAAAAGTGTGAGGCTTAACTGGGTTAATCAGGTCAGAAAAGCAGGAATAACAGAGACAGAGCAGGAATGGCACGTTTATTTGCCATGGCCAAAGGGTAAGAGGAAGGCTCAGTGACCTCCTAAGGCAGGAGTGGGACAGGAAAGTGTAACATTGAGCTCAGTCCCTGCTCTCAGGTATAGGTGAGGCACCTGGGATGATCTTGGTCTGACTTTTCTCAACACCCAGGTTAAAAACCTGACAGAGTTGGTAACAGCCTTTGGTGGGTGCTTGGCTCCTGCTCACCAAAAGAGAGCAATATGGTTAGTGCCCACTTCTGTTTAATTCACCATTTGCTCCAGGAGCTGCTTTTAAAAGGGGCAAAGGCAGGTCAAACAGGACTCAGAGTGCCTTCCCTGCATTTACAGGGAAGTGTTCCACACCCATGAAAACCACTATAGAGTTACTCTTCAGTATGCTTATTTCTTCAGAAATCTCCTTTGTTCTTTTTCCTTCAGAAATTAGCATTCACCAAGTGACTAAGTCTATTAGAGAAAATTGACCCTGAAGTCATTTAGCTAAGGATTTGCCAAAGCCCAGAGGTATTTATTATTCTTATAAGCAATGAGGCATATGGTTGACTTTTCCAAAGGCCATTTCAGAAAGAAAAGTAAATGACCATTTCTTGAAATGGAAACAAGAGATATTTAAGAACCTTTAGTCCAGATCTGGGCAGGGAGAATTCATCATAAGACTATACAAAAATGCACAAAATGTGGAAAATTAAAGCTTGAGCGACCACATGCTGTGGCTTCTCAAAGAGTGCTGGTACTCTACCCATAATGCACAAGCACAGAAGGGTCAGTGTAAACAGGCAGGCAAGTGTTTGTCAAGAGACTTTCATGCCTGCACTCCACAAGTTAGACAGAGCTGCTCTAGCAAAAAGGAGGGTTCTTAATATTAAAGAGGTGACCAAGGTCTATCACAAAAGCCTGGAGAAATTTCAGTTTGAGTGGAGTGATATTTGTAACTCAGATTTGAATTTGCAAGACGTTGGATTAGATAGTGGGTTGCAAATTTTCTTCTTCTTCTTTTTTTCTTGTTTTGTTTGCCAGAGTTCAAATGCTGTCCATTATGTGCTAAAACAGTGTTTCAGCTAAAGCGCAAACAAAAACATTTCTTTGATGGAAATTTAACCAAAGCCAAACATCTTTTGTTGCCAAATAGCAAAAGAGTTTAGCAAAAGCAAAAGAAAAAGATGCCAGCCTCCACTGATATCCTCAGTCTCAATCCAGAGCTACATCTCTCTGTATCTGACAACCTTCTAGTCTTCAGTAAAGAACTTGAGAACTTTTGTGCACAAGAACAAAGTAAGCAAGCCAAGTTTAAAAAAAAAAAAAGGAAAAACCCTTATGTTTTTTCAATGCTATTTTGATTACTTATCTCTGCATTGAAACTCAAGGAAGGCCAAACTTGCCTTTAAGAGATAGTGCAATAGACCTACAGAGTATAATGCACCATCTGTCTTTGAAAATAAGGCTCAGTATATTTAATGGACAAATTCATTTAACAATTTGATGAGCATGGGCATCACCAAACTTTACTGTCCATAGTTAGGAAAAAGTAGTATAAAACAGATTATGATTTTTTTTTGTAGTAGCAGAATAAATTTTATTCTCAAAAAATCCAGGGCTAGGTTTTTATATGGACATAGAATAAAAGATGTTCTTCACATATTCTATACTCAGTGGACTACCTATGGCAGGAGTTGGTGCTGCCAATTTTAAGGGCATCTTTCTCAGAATTTAAACAGCCCTAGTTACAAAGAAAAAAAAAAAAGAGCAAAAATACCCAGAAGAGAGAGCTGCACAAAGGAACAAAGCACTAAAAAATGCAAAGAATCCCACTGCACAAAGGAAATCCAAAGACCCATTTCAGTATCTGAAGATGTTCTGTGTACTGAAATACACCCATTTCTTGGGGACTCTGAAAGCATATTTGTAATTTTTCTGCCAGAACCAAAGACTGGCATAAAAAGGGTTTGCAACCTGCTTGGCCATTCAATAGTCCTTAAGTTTAGAGCCTTTTCTAGCAAGTAAACTAACTTTGCTGCTCTCTTATTTCCAGTGCTATATCCAGCCACCATCAGCTGCCAGATAATCTTCACTGCTATAGACTGCAACACTGGCCTACTTTGGAAGAAAGATAGAAAAACCTCACTGTCTGAACTTCAAGTCACGAAAAAATTATGTTTTGGCATGCACTCAACAAGAAAGAAAGAGTGCCAAAGCATGTAAAAATAGCTACAAAATGAAAAACAAAAAAGTTATTGTTGTACACAACAGGAACATTCACATGACACAGAATACTCCAGGCATGACTGATTGAATACACATTTTGCTTCACTGAAAGTATTTAAAATGCACTGGGATGCCAAACCAAAATGCATTAGTTCCTATAGAACATCATTTGATGTGCAAACTCTTGGGAATTTTGCAGAGACATTTCTCCACCAGAAAACAACAACTTGTTAAAGCTCAGCCTCTTGTGGAAAGAGAGTCACTTACACCAAGTTTTGTTTGTTGGATTTTTTTAAATATTTAAGTTGAAAGTGTAGAATATTATGACCCTGCTAAATACAATTCCTTTTGATGAAGGAGAACATTGCTTTTGGTTCAGAAGATGTGTCAATTTAAAGTTAAAAAGCTCTAGAAAGTAAGTGCTGTAAATGAACTTGATTTACATGACTGTTGGGCATTTTGAACTCCTGAATATTTGAAAGACAAACTGTTCACGCTAATCTGAGATCCAGAACTAAAAGCTTCTCATTTCAAAAATTCTTTGTGTTAAAGGATTCATTTCAATGACCAGTTGTGTTCAAAACTTTGCAGAGCCAGTCCAGTCTGTGAACTTGAGGAGCAATTCTGATACACGAGTGTCTGTATTGCAAACTAAATTCATTTCGTCCCATTTCCAATGGGAGAATTATTTGGTTTTTTAGGAGTCACATCCCTGCTCTATGTTCATGATGAGAGAGCCACTTGTGAGTAATTCAGGATTAACTTTCTTTCACTCAAGAAGCTTGTTAGGTGCTGGCATTACAGTTTTCTTTGAGTTGCTAATCTGGTGGTGCTAATTAAGATTTGCAAAGGCTGTTGCAATATTCGAATTACATCACTACATGTTCTTTAAATCCATTTACTGTAGAACAAAGCTGGGTTTGCCATCCACACTTCTTGGCACTACACTCACACTACACCATGTCGAGATTATTGAAAAATTCCAACCAGTAGAAAAACAAAGGAGGAAGAATTGGAGAGGGTTGTAGATACTGGATAACAGGGTTATTTTAAACCATCCTGCTCCTGCAAAAAGCAAGCTACTGGACCCATTACAGGAACCCTTTGAAGCCAAGATGATCCTGAGATGACAGAACACTTTCCTCCCACCCACATCCTTCTACTCTTGCCCCAGTTTGGTCCTTGGGCTTGCAGGCTCTGAGAAAGGCCTGAAAAAGCTCAGTCTGGGCCTTTCACTGCCCTTGTAA
This sequence comes from Myrmophylax atrothorax, assembly GCA_026770055.1. Taxonomy (NCBI): domain Eukaryota; kingdom Metazoa; phylum Chordata; class Aves; order Passeriformes; family Thamnophilidae; genus Myrmophylax; species Myrmophylax atrothorax. Next base: position 7,180,522 of record JAOXXN010000082.1, read on the forward strand.
ATACCATCTCACAAGGGCACAGTGAGCAAGGGAGCAGGTAGCATTACTCCCTCTATGTTCGTCAAACACCTTTGTTGGTCTTTATGACGACCTACGTTTGCATCATTTCCTCATTATGAAAAAGCAAAACTTTCTCCCTTTAGCACTCTCTGCTGTTTGGAGAAATGCAGCATTTTGCACAGTACTGACTCTGGCCTGGTTCTTACTCACAGGAAGAATAAATTGGCCTTTCCGGGACCTCTGCAGGTTTGGCTCTGCAGCAGTTGAGAGTCACAGATCACCACACAGATTTGTGATACACGGTCAGTGCTGTGCCCAGAAAGCTGGGTGCATGCACATTTCCTAGGAGATACACCTTTGAGGAACAGAGTGTTCTTTCTTTTCTAACTGTGGTTTTACTACACATTTAATTTAGCAATTTCTAGTTAAACTTAATGCTCCCAATCTAATATATTCCAAAGCCTCTGGTTTTCTTGCTCATATTGCTGATAGTGGCAGCTTCTCAATAAATGGTAAGCAATTTGGTTTCAGCTCATGGAATTTGAACCATTTCCCTCATATCTTTTGCAATCATCTCTAATCTGGCAGAATTCAGATGGCTTGATGTTAATTTTACCTCTTTTTCCCAAAACTGTGTTCTCAGCATAGCGAGTAACAAGGCAGAGGCAGAATGCAGATGGGACAGTCAACTTCATTCCCTTACTTCCATCACTGTAAGATTGCATGACCCACTTCAGCTCTCAGGTGCCAGAACACTTCTACAGTTCTTGCCACTTCAAACTGGGTTAAAAAAAACCCAACCAACCAACCAACCAACCAAACATTTGAAAGGAGCAAACTGAAAATCTGAAGGGAAAACCCACACATTTAGTGTGTTCAAACCCCTTTTTTTTTATTTCAGTTTCCCAATCACAAATTCACTTATATTTCAAACTAGAAAGCTCTCATGAGGTCCAAAATCTCCCTTTCCATATGTGTTACAACTAAAATTAAATCCACTATAGTGTGAAAAGCAAAATGAAATGCAGTGCAAAGTGTATGGCTGGTGACACACAGAAGGGCTGGAAATAAGAATTTGAGAAGTTTTTTAATACTGCTAAAAAGAAGGGTAGGCAAGATAAGTTTCTGTAGTATCAGAACTTTTCATTTACTATCAAATAATATTATTTCCTGGCACACAGCTGTGAGTAAAGGATCAGCCAGGGAGGTGAAGCTGTAGGAGTGTGTCCCTTTAACAGGGCAATCTAGTTAACTAATGGCAGGACAAAAGGTAAATTGTTTCTTATCCTCTGATGTAGAGCTGTCAGAGTGGAAAAAAGGTGTAAAACTCAGTAATGTAACCCCTCCACACTCTCCAGCATAGAACGAGGGACTCCCGGAGAGCACTCCTCCTAAATGTCAAAGCTATTAAAATACTACATACAGGTAAGTATAAAGAAAGCCAGGTTAGTCAGGTGGCCACTCTACATATCTAATGACACTGTTTAATATTTCTCTTACTTCTCTCATTTACAGTGTTTTCAACCATGTTGTTTGGAGGAAGAAGAAAAATAAAGAAAGGTGAAAACCATGCAAAACAAGAAAGCTCTCAGAACTGTTTCTATCCCACAATTAATATTGACTCCTTTTTGATTTTCATAGAAATTTGTCAGAATCTTGTCAGTGCAAGATTGATTTCTGCACTTCTGGGAGTGGTAGGTTATCAATATAATTGCTACCATCAGTGCATTTTTGCCATCCTTCCTGACATTTCTGCTCCAGTGGCAAATTAATGCCATGTTGACTATTTCCTCACCTAAACCAGCAACCATTGCATGAGGATTTTTTGTTTTATCTCACCTGTAGCAAAGGCAAGCACCTACTCTAGCCCCAAAGCACCATCTTTCTATTATTACTGAACACTACAGAAACATTAACCAAAAGCCTAAAAACCCCCAAATATATTTCTAACACTTATTTCAGCAGATGGGTCTTTTTCCAGATAGCAATTCTGTATGCAGGCAAATTGTACCATCACAATTTTTTTACCTTCTGTGAGAGCACAGGGAATTCCGTGAAAGTCAAAGCTTATGCTGCATTACAGCACTTTACAGGTAAGTAACAAAGCAGCAGAGTCACACTTGGTGCAGATCATGCAGATGAATCAAATGTGTTGCAATCAAACCCCAGAGGTGCAGAGCAGCTCCAGCCCCACAGGAAGTTTCTGATGCTTTTTATCTTTCTGCATCAACCTACTGGAATGTGCTCAATCCCTTAATAACTAAGATCACTATACAGTGGCCTTCCTGCTTTTCCAAGCTTGATGACCATCCCTGATCTAGTTTTCTTAGCCAACTTGTTTCTCCAGCTTTAATTTCACTGCAACTTGTACATAAATTCTCCTCTTCCAGGGGGCTGCAGATAATGAATAAAAGGATCTGTAGGTCACTGAATAGATCACACATGGAGCTTGAATTACCAACCTGTCCACAAGAGATCATCATCAGCGCCCTTTCATAAACGTAGCACCCAGATTTTTGTCATCCTATATACGTTATGAGAGGAAAAACATGCTGGAGGAGAGAAAGCACTCATCCATACATGAACCAAATCCAAAGCAGCTCTCTAAGGCTGAGCCAAGGTTGTTTATGACCTTCTTGCCGGCTCCCCACCAAGAGAAAAGCACACCATGAGGGTTAATTGAGGACCTATTGAGGTCACTGGGCTTTGGCAAAGGCCTTTAATTCCAGCCATCACAGCTTACCTGTGGCTTCCCTATGTACAGTGAGGTGCCTTGGAAACATCACATCCCACAGCAGCAAGAGCCTCAGACTCTCACTTCCACTGAGCTTTGATTCACCTCTCAAGTGCTCAAGGATTTAGGATCTCCATTGAGAAGCAATAGTGGGAGCTTTACTTCTGTGCTCTCCAAACCTTCACAGTAGCTCTTCCTCTAAAATACAGCAGGTCAGAAACCTTCTACAAAAAAAACAAAAAGAAGTTGCTGTTCTTTCCGTTTTCAATCTGAGGATTTATTGAAGCAGAAACTTTCTGTGAGAAAATATCAGTTGGAGAACAAAGTATTTCTAAAGACAGCATTCTAAATGGAGACCAGTGCTTACTCCCTGAATAAAATAGTCAGGACATACAACTGAGTAGAATATGACTTAACCCCCTACCTGTTTGCCAAAAACGCACCTGTTAGGAATGTGCCGTTTCTATCCTTGGCATGCTCTAGATTCCTGTGCTCTTTCTGGAGACCTCCCTCAGGCCTCTGAACATTCACATGCCTAGTTTTAATTCCAGAGAAGTCAAACGAAAAAGTGAAAACTTCAGTGGAAGTTTGTTTCCAAGCCAAGTCCAGCCCCATACCTCTGTCATTTCTCTGCCTCCCACAGAGGCTTTTGGGCCCCTCCAGCCATTCCTGCCCATGCACAGCTGCAGGCACAGACTGCAGCATAGGGAACGACATGTAATTCATCTGATGATAACGGGGCTGGCAGCAATAATACCCTTATTGTGGTGAACAGGAACTCACAAAATCTCTGATAAAACCCTGCTTGGTGCTGTGAAGCGCAGGTTTGCTGTAAATCTCTGTAATAGGTATAAAGGTGGCTTGAGCCAACTCAGATAATACAGAGTTGCTGATAGCCCAGGATACAGGCTGAGCTGAGGCTGTATGTAACACCGAGCCACCATGCCAAGGTACACACCGTCTCCTCAGCTTTACTATCAATGCATAACCACCAACAATTTACTCTGTGTTCAGTACAGAGCAGTTGTTCACAAGGAGAAGGCTCATTTCAATGTTAGCAGGGCTGGCGAGCAGCACTCCCAGCGCTGTTCCAGGCTGCAGAGACCTCTGCACCCGAGAACTGCTTTAACAGCAGCTATGAAATTACAAGGTTAGACACGAATTCTCTTTTACTGAACTCCTGGCCTATCAAACATACATTTACAACAGATAAATATGTACAGCATAAACAAGTCAGAGAGATTACCAGGATTAGCCACAACCTTCTCTACTACTGCCAACGTTTCAGACAATCCCTCACACAGAGCGAGGGCAGTGCAGCCCTGATGCACAGTACCTACAAATCACATCCACTTGGTGAACAAATGCACTCTCTATGAAATGTCAAAGATACATGCAAAAAAAGGTTTTGATATTTGCCCCTTCTCCCTCCTTGCCAAAAGGAAAATACTGGAAACAGTGCACTCCTAAGAAAAGATTCACAGGATCAGCCACAGCTCTGTGCTGTAGCTGACAAACCAATTTCAGAACGCGAATCTCTTCCAAGTGACGCCTTGAACACGTTAAGTTATTCCTGTTAGCCCTCCAAAACACCAGAGGCACACTCACTTTGGGAAAGCTTACAGAGGTTGTCTGCATCAAGTTTTTGCTGTCTGGAAGACACAGGATTGGAAAGCCCTGTGCAAACACCTGGCAATTGACTGCACCATGCCCCAAACCACAGCATGGAGCGGAAACACCAGAGGCTGTTACCAGCACTTCAAACCAAATTGATTTGGTTCGGGTGGGGTTTTTCCGTTGGTTTTGGGTGGGGTGTTTGATTTGTTATTTTGTTGGCTTTTTTTTTTTTAAACTTGAAGAACTTGTCAAGTTTTGTTGCAATCCATTACGATGTTAACACATAGCTCAGTTAAGCACCTGATAGTATTTGGAGTGACTGGATATTACTATGACAGGTAGCAGTAGTCAATTAGAAAGAAACCCTGTTCTGAAAGCTAGAGGGGTTTATCTTCCACAAAAAAATATATAGATATAGACACACACATCCACACCCACCCACCATTTATGCAAGAAATAATGCCTCTTTTATTGAAATTATACAGTAGTTAGCCTTGTCTAGTGAAGCATTAATATAACATTTCTCAAATAAACTTCTTGTTCTGCTTGATCTATTTTGTAAATGTTTGGTAATCTATCCTGATACGCTCCTGTCTGTCAGGGCCTGCCTCCTTCTTCATAATTTTACTAGACAAGGCAGGCAGCAGCTCTGTGAGGTACCTTCCTGGGACACTATAGCCTTTCTTCCTTAATTATACATGAGAACAGTTTCACTGATTCTGAAACTGATGTGAAACATGAAAAATTAGAAGCAATATGCAGTATTTATGGTCAGCATTTAACAGTATGTAAAGAAATAGTAATGCTTAACATGAACTAGAAATGTCGCCAATTTTTTCTTTCCTAAGGAGGGTACAAACTTTTCGCCAAGAATTTAATATTGTAAAATTACAGGATAACTTGCATGGGAACAGATGGCTTCATTTTGACATTAATTTCTGCTATATGTATGCTTTGGGGACAATTTTTAGTAGTCTTTTTGGTCCTACTAATTTTAAATTTTACAAACTAGGTTAATTGTATTTCTTCATCCAGTTACTATAAATGAATGGTGTCCATTTGATAGACACACAACATGATTTACTATGGATATTTTTAGAGAAAAGACTTCACTAAATTCCCTCTATGAGGTTTGCTGTACATTTTCCAAGATGCTGGCTGTCCATATATGTTCTATTTTCTCAAGGAAATAATTTGTTGGGCTTTTTTTCTATGAAAACCATGACAATCCTCTAAATTCTTCTAAACACTAAACCACCACCATCACACTTCACTACCACAAGACTATGACTGAATAACAACCCATAAGGAATACCTGTCTTGTCAGACACAAAGCTCCTGACACAGCACACCATTCAAAACTAGGAGTTGACATAATATTCGTGGTATTTCAGGAAGCTTCCAAAGTAGATAATCCTTCTAATAGGTGATTTCTAGCACAGCAGCTGTGCAACTGGTGCCATACAGTCTGATATCAAGGCCTTTGTTCCTGACTGGACAACCTACAACTAAAGGAGCAATGCCCAAGGAAAACAACAGTGATTAGAGAAAGAGGGGGGAAAGAGTGGAAGGGCAAAAAGAGGTGTGGTGACACTGAGGCTTTGAGGAAATAAAACACTTCTGCCACCTCCCGTTTCCTTCCCTCCTTCCCCTCTTCCCAGCTGCCACAAGTACCTGCTCTGTCACTTCTGCATTTTACTTTTAATGGACTTTAGTTGTTCTGAACCTCTTTTCTGAGTAGAAAAGGGCAATAACAGAATTTGCTACCAGTGCTATAGCAGTGAGCCGTAGCTGGCCCACAGCAGAGCCAAGATGGGAAAGGGGCATAGGCACAGCCTGCTTAAGGAGCACTGCCAAGAGAGGGGCATGTGGGCATGGCTGGGCTGAGCATCGTTGGACTGAAACAAAGTCACTAAATAAGATTTCCCCTTACACCATTATTTTATCACATTTCCTGCTCCTCTGCTGTCTTTCAGAACCACTGGATGGACAGCCTAGAAATTTCTTCCAAGGACCTTCAGGTCTGACCCACAAGAATTTAATTTGTTCACCTCAGGCTACTGTTTGTCTCCCAGAAATGACCACCTTTGACAGGCTTGGCCGATGGACAGGACACAGACAGACTGCTCAATGTCACTTGTCACTGAATGCTTGTTAACAAGGTGCTAAAATCAAGTTCCTCAAAAGCACCTACATCTGTCCTTCTCATCAAACAGGAAACTCAAATCCAGGCACTTCAGCACACTGGAGGTTAGGGAGGCTTATGAAATCAAGAGGCAGAAAGAAAAATTATTTCACTGGCTTTTCCTTGCTATAATTTTGTCTGAGATGGGTTGAATTATACAGAACAGGAACTACCAAGACAAGTCCCGCCGCACAAGCATGGACATTGCTGCAGAGGGAGGGTTGGGAGGACAGGGTACAGCCATGAGCACCACAGGGCTGCACAACAATGGCCTGGACCACGTGGTGTTCCCCTGGGCAGCATCCAGGCATGAGAGAATTATTTCTGAATTATTTCTGAATGGCCTCAGAGGAGCACATTTTAGGTGTTTCCCCCCTTCCCCGATGCAGTAGTCACTTATTTCCTCCTTTTTGATAAGACTGGTAGAGTTTCCTCTCAAGTAGCTTGCCCTTCAGAGATACAATTGCTCCTGCACAAAAAAATAGGGATGATTTTTCAGAGGAACTTCAGAGCTTTAGAAAATTAGCCTCCCTTTCAGAGGAAAGGCAAGTCTCCTGGCTGTAAGCCAAGGTCATTTCTAATCAAAAAAGGAGACACAGAATGTGTGGAGAGATGCCTGTTTACAGGGAGTCAACACCCCTTGGCATGTGAAAATAAACAAACAGGGATTTCATTTGACATCTCCTCTACTTTTTAGTGAGGACAAAAAAGGAACCTTTTTCTATAAGGCAACAGATGCCCTATTCCATTTTCCTCTATGCAAGATAGTTTCAAGTGAGTACATTAATTGTCTTTTCCTGCACAGGGCTGCAGGTGGGGACATGTTCTGGAGTTCATATTTATCCAGTTCTGTTACTGGGTAAGGAAATATAACTGCTATTTAACCCAACAGCACGTGGGAAAAATCACCCTACCCATCACTTATTGTGTTTGTGCTGGTTTTGGCTTTCTGGGGTAGACTTAATTTTCTTCAGAGTGGCTAGTACAGGGCTGTATTTTGGATTTGTGCTGCACACAGTGATTATAATAGAGACACTTTTGTCCTGGTTGAGAAGTGCTTGCATAGAGCCAAGGCCTTTTCTGCTGTTCAGCTGACCAAAGGGATATTCCATATCATATGACATCATGTTCAGTGTATAAAGGAGAGGAAGGAAAGCAAAGGGAGAGGAGGGAAGAGGATGATGCCTCCAGATCCCATACCTCTGTGAACAGAAACACCCTGGAGACAAGTTAATGGAGAAAGATATACAGGGTTTACTACTGGAAGCTTCTGAGGTTCAAACCCAGAGGAGTCTGACCCCAAATCAGGAAGTTTGCAGGTTTTATACTCTTTATTAACATCCCATCAGTATTCTTATTTCTCTTGAATGCCCACCCAAACAGCCTGTCATTCTGCCCCCTTCTTCATAGGGGGGGTAGTCGGGCCTTCTTCTATTTTTTATCTCCTGTTATCCTGCAGGTGGCTTCTCAAAAACAGCACAGCCTTGGTTGAGCCTGAAAGTAGCTCCCAAACTCGTGAGAAAGGCACTTAATATGCACACTTAAAATCAGAGTAACCTAGCAGTCTATATGATTCTAAAACCTTCTGAAATTACATTAAATTCTTAGGCATCAAGGAAGAGGAGTTGACAAGGAGAAAGGGGGGGAGCATTTGGAGTGATGGTGTTTGTCTTGTTGAGCAACCATTACAACCCTTCCAATTCTCTCCCCAATGCCACTGGTGAGGGAGTGAGCAAGAATATTAACAAGGGTTGGAAAAGTAGTTCTGAAGAGGTGTATGGCCCTTAAGAGTTTGGGAAAGATTGATGGGTATGGTTCCTTGTCAGTGAAGTAAGATCAGTGTTTGGAATTGACTTCTACTGATCTCAGGCCTGAGCACCTTGAAACTAGAGTGGTCACTTCTCATTTCTGTTCAACAATGAGATAATTGCTAAAACAGCATCACTGTGTTTCTGTGCGTAACTGGCAGTCACTGAGCTGAAGACTGAGATAACATGAAGACTGAATTACCACTCAAGTCTTATAATAAATTGGAAAAGATAGCTAAGTAGCCTATATTCCTGCATAAGAACTAAAGGTTAAAAATTGCAACTTCCGCTCTTTGGGTTCATAAGTTACTCAATGCACTGAAAACAGGATCAGTATTGACTTCAGCATGATACAGCCTATAGTGAAGACCTTCCCCAACTATGAGGGGCTACAATACAGGAGCTCTGAATTTTTTTTGTTGTTGCTGTGTTTTATTTTGAATGTGCCATAAAATATGCAACACATAATGAAAGGATGCTTGAATGTTTTGCATGGAGTTCCTTGCTATTTCTGCAGTTTTCTAAGGAGTATTTCATAGCAGTGGAAACTGAAGTTTCTGTAGTTACATAACTCCAGAAATAGAAGAATGGGGCCAAGAAAACAGGATATATTTTGTGGAATTGAAGTGCACCTCAGACATTGTTTATCTCGTCACAGAGGTAAACCAGCTGCCACCACACTAAAAGCAACACAGCCGAAAGGAGAACCAATGGACTTCATCTGCTGTCCACTCAAATGCATTTGTAGTTGCAAGCTATAATCTACCACAAATAGCCACATTAAAAGAATGCAGTTACATGGAACAAAGCTGATGACTCTTTCAATGCTCAGAGATCATTAGAAAATGGTAACCAGTTGCAACCTATTATTTCTTCTCACCAGAGAAATAAATTAATTATGTGTCATCTTATTTTCTGTGACATCTAAGTGGGAGTGTGCTTAATAAAAACTACTCAAGCGTGCCAGCTCTAGCCCTGATGTTCACAAGGCAGGCATACAGAAGGAAATAGGCTGGTTTGGGGATGCTGGGGAGGCCCCAGAACTCTATTTGCTACTGCAGACACTAATGCCCAGTACAGGTGAATAATAATTACAGCACATTAGAGATGCACCAGCTTGCCCCAGAAAACAGATTACTGTCCAGAGTTAGGGCCAACAAATGGCTTAACACACCAGCAGTGCATTAAGCCCAAATCCAACCCAAAACCCTAATGAGACAGTTTCTGAATGAGGCTGAGCTTGGCGCACCTTCATTTTTTTGCCGTTGTTTTTTTTATCAAAAATAACATGGTTAACACTGAAGGATCTTCTTGCTGTTTATCAGGCAGTTGATCTCTCACTGCAAAGTGAAATAATCAGAGTTTACAACAGATGCTGTCCATCAGGTGACTTTCTAGTTCTTTTCCTTTCTAATGAAAATCTCAGGTCAATCATTATACATCCATCTCACCCAACAGAAGAGAACTTAAAGAAGGTTGGACTCATTTAAAAATGTTTTCCATGCAAAGGTTGGCGACATCATTGCCGTTTTTCAAGAAAAACAGAAAATAGTTTAAGCTCCAAGTTTTACAGCAACCAAAAAGGGTGTGCTTGGGTGACTCCCAAACCATAAGCTTTAGTGACTAAATTCTGAGGTGTTTACTACCATTATCCAAGTATCTTTTCCATTTATTAGGAAGCAAGTATTCAACTTTCTGCAGCCAAAAATTGCTCCATTCCCACATAGTTCCGTGATGAAGAGGTGGTCAGTCAGAAGGAGGGAAGATTTTACTGGACAGAAAGTATCCAATCCATGTTTATTTCAGTCCTATTTTTAACTTTCAGTACAGGAATAAACTGACATCTTTGGTAAAATTTTCCCAATACTTTACATTCTAAGAAAATTGGATTTTCTCTCCACTTGAACTGTGGGAAAGATTTCCAGTAACGATTAAACTCACTCAACTTATCCCCAAACTTCACATAGGCACCATTCATTTTAAAAATTCTTTATGAAACCTGGAAAATGTTTAAAAGAAATTTTTTTTATCATAAATTAATATATCAAGTAGCTCATGTAAAGCTAAAAACAAACAAACAAAAAGAAAAAACAACCAACCAACAAACCAACACCTGCAAGGAAAAAAAAAATCAAACCATCCTCAGAATCTTACTTTAAAAATAAAAACTGATTAAAAAAAAAGAAGAAAAAAAGAAAATCCACAACTTCACAAAAAACTGTCAAAATGGTCCCTTTAAATTCCAATAACTCTTGTCTTACTCCATGTATCTCCAATTACCAAAGCCACAGGAGTGAAGTGCCCTGCTCCCTGCTCAGGAGCCTCCAGCATTGCCAAGGCAGGTGACAGCCCCGGGGCTGCTGGAGCTGCACTGCTCCCGGGCTATCTTGGCCATCGCTCCTCCCGCCACGCAGGTCCTGCTTATCTCTGGTGCACGGCTCTGTCCACAGCGATGACCTTGAGAAGTAATTTTGTTGATCAATATCTGTTAGGGCTGCGATTAAGTAAGAGCATGCACTGCTGGGGAGGCTGCAAAAGCTATCAGACTGCTAAACACCACAGTTCTGCCATTTCTTGTGTTTTTACTCTTTGATATTAACTGCTACAGCTATACAACCAATTTCACCTTTTTACCTGTAGTTTCCAAGCACTTGTAGATATATTTTTACCTGTCTAAAAAAATGAAAGTCTGACAGGTTTATTGCACTAAGCTTGGCTTTGGATCCCAGCTGAGACACTCTTAAGAAAGCAGGGAAGCAGCAATACTCCTATCTTGCACAGAGCAGGCTAAGCTACCACCTTAGAGAAAGGGGCACAGAAAGCTGCAGAAGCCATAGAGGGCATTTAAGAGGTGCCAAGAAAAACTACTGCTTCCACCACTCATTCATAGAGAGGGAATTGTATCCTGGGAATCTGGAGCTGCTGCACCTCAAAGATCAGTTGTCTCCCCTTTAACTGGCCTGCTTGCTTGCAATAAAAGGTTAAAAACAGTCACTCAGAGGAAGCACTAAGTTCCCCTCTGGATTCACAGAAAAATTTGTTTTAGCTAAGTAATTTCAAGCTTTTCAGACAGAGGAGTTATAGCCAAAGGAAATTTTGCAGCAAGTAAAGCCTTGGGAAAAATAAAAAACCATCACTTTCTAAAACTATTTAAATAAATATTTTTTGTAAAACACTATCAAAGAACAAAAACAGATAAAACAATGTTAGGGAAACGTATTTTCCAGATATCATGGTGGTATGGTCACAGCTTCATTACTGTCACAACAAGCTTAATTGAAATAGACTTTTCCCAGCTCTATATACCTCTCACTTCCCATGCATACAGAAGTGTTAAACATAAAATAGAATGGCTTCTCTTCAGGAAGTGTAATTAAATAAAATGGGAATATAACTAAGGAAATGAGCCCTTTAAGATTCATTTAAGAAACAGCACACTGGTGCTGGGAATCTAACAAAGACTGTAAATCCTGGCTGAAGAAGAGGCATAAGGACTTCCAGAGAGATTGTTGGGAGTTTTTTTTTTCTTCCAGAGCAAATAACTGATTGATACAAGACAGACAGAAAATGTTACACCAATGGAGAGAGTTGAATACAGAATCTGCTCAAGGAATTTTATTGCTGATTCTTTGGCTCCTTCCTACACCCAAGTTCCCAAGTGAACTTACCAGCTGCCAGCAGTGAGATGTTTGGAGAAGGGAGGCTCCACAGGTGGTGGCCCAGGGTCTCACCTGGGTCACCAATACATTAAGGAAACTTCCCAGTCTGACCATTCCTGAGAGTCCCTGGAAGTCACACCCCCAATGCCAGGGACTGTCACTAAAACCCCTTCACAGCCACTGCTCCACTGACCCAACAGGTCCCTGTTTGACTCCCTGCACACTCCACTCACAGTCTGCATTACCCTGGTGTGATGTTATCTTTTTTTAATCCTAAAATACTCATGCAATGTCATATTAATAATACTAACATTAGTGTTTGGGAATATAAGCAGAATATTTAGGGATTAATTGTTCCCTTCTCCAAGAAATGAGTTTCTTGCATAAAGGAAGTACCCTCCAGAAACACAAGGCTGACTTAAGCATGCTGGTGCCAAGACTTTGCCTGCTCTTAAATGACCTCAGATTCAGCTTACCATTGACAGTACTACAGGTAAAAGAATAAGTGATCCATGCCATATATGAATAGAAGTTGCCTAGGGTATATTTGCACTCTTTCACCTTCTGAGGCAAGAGCTGAAACCTCTATTTGTATAATCCTCAAGGGCATTTTTCCTCATTCTACACGGAAATTGGGTTTTTTCATGTTTAAGAAGCATGAGAACTCATAATACTGAATTGTCTCTCTGTATGCTCAGGATGGCTTTATTTTCTTAGTTCCTAGCCTGTAGAAGTAACCCCAACTGTGGCTCTGAATCCCATAAAAGGTCAGATTTCACAGTCAACATGGAAATCCTTTCAACAAGATCATTCTGGGAAAAAATATATACATGTATATTATTATACATCTCTCTCCAATAAAAACCAGCTTCCACAGTGACCAGAAGGGTCACCTTGGCCATAGAGAGCTGCACTGGGATACAAAAAGCAACCATGATTTTCAGGCTGAAGAAAGCCTGAGCCAAACCAAGTGACAGATGGGGCAATGACTTTTTATCCTGGCAAGGACAGGGAGGTTACAGCAGTTAACAAGCTATGAAGGTGATATTTTGGTTTTTCATTCCAAGTAGATGTTTCGCAGCTCCAGCTCCTCTATAATTAACCTTTATAGCAGCATAGGCCTTGTAGACATATCTCAAACTAAAAGAATCAGGCGACTTTGGTAGGCAACAGAGGCAATACTACAGAGAATAATTTCTGATATTCTAGAATGAACTTGTCATTACATTTGACTACAAACGTTTCACCTTCCTTCTATCAGAATCACTGCTTTATAGACCAGGGCAGGGCATCCTCAGCAACAGGCTTTATTCCCCAGATTCACTACTTGTACAAATACAAATATATTGCCTAGAAACTGAAAACAGAGTTTACCCTAATCCCACAAATCATTTGAGATTTCAGTTTAACAAAGTAAACATTGAAAGGATCTAGATGTATATTTGGTGACAATACCTAAAAAGATAGCAAGGTCAGAAGGGAAAGAAGCTTCAAACCTAAGCAGCCTGTAAGGACAACAAAACCACTTTCTAGCCTTAGCTTTTCATCAGCATCTGACAAAAAACCCTTCCACAAGATGACCATCAAGGGACAGATGAGCTGCTTGCCATTTTCTCTGCCTCAGTACCCTTGGTCACTCTTGACTCAGCAGCACAACGTGAGCTGTGGGTTGGATTGCAGCTGGAAACTCACAGGGACAGAGAAGGATCATTACCTTTGCCCAGTCCTGAGGGGGACCTCCATCTAGCAGTAAAACAGCGTGTTCCTCACCACTACAACCACCCCACCACACTTTGGTATTGAAAGCACACAAGTAACCATCAATGTAACAGTCACTGAAGCCATGTGATACAAAATCATTTTCTCCCCAGTTGCACAGGCTGATCTTAGCTCAAAGCTGTGCAACCCAAGCTTTCAGACTCAGTCTGGGGTATAAATACTGCACTGGGGAGAACATGAAATACTGGTGATCCCCTGGGCTTCAGCACACATTCATCTCTTGGGAAGAGCAGCTTCCAAAGTCTGCTGTAAGGGCTTTAACTAAGCTGGCACTTTTGAACAGTTGTTTGAAATAAAAACACTGACACCGCCACAAATCCATCTGATTCTGGAAACAAATGTCTGCCTGAAACAGTTTTAGCTTTATCATGAACGTTACATGGAAAAAAAATTATTCAATGCATTATACGAGAAGTGTGGTGAAATGTCATTACTCTCTCCAAAATACAGAGCAGCTCTGAGTGACAAGTCTCTTTTTCTAGTCCCCTCCTCCCAAATTACCATTCGAAGCCCATGCAGCAGGTTTTGTACTGCGGGCTGGTGGGCGGCAGGGCACACACCCCTCACCCCTCTGTCTCTAAAGAAGGAAAAAGGCATGCTTCTTAAATCTAGTGTCCTTTTGAAAGGGTCACAAAAGATGAGCCAGTTGACATAACAATGGTACATTTTCAAAAAAAGCATTTGAAGCTGTTTCTCGAAAGTGCTTCTTAGTGTAACTCAGTTGTTAAGAGACAGCAAAAGATCTTTTCTTGGATTAAGAGTGGATTTATCTTTTAGCAACTTATCTCTTTACTCATGACTAAAAGATTAAAAAAAGAAAGTGAAAGCAATTGGTTTTCAAAGGAAGTGCATTCCAATAAAAAGTACTTTCTAGCTTTCTAACCAAAAATAGGCCTTGTTCCAGTTTCATATTTCAAAAATGAGGATATCCATTCTGAAGGTCTAGGGAAAAACAATAGCTTTCTCTCTGTATATAAAAAAAGCTCAAAGTACCTCTTAAATAGCAGTAAAAGATAAAACCATTTCTGACAAAAGTGGGATTTACTTAATATACCATCAAATAATTTGCCTTTTTTATTATTTAGCACTGAAAGAAGGAATTGCAGTATAAGAGTAAATACTCTAATTAAACTCCACTGGGATGTGTCAGAACACTTCCAAACACATCTATATTTTAATAATGGATCACTGATATATCAATTATTACGTACCAATAATCCAATTAAAATACACTCTGAATAAACAGTCTGGCACAAATCCAAATTTGCAGGCTATTTAAATAAGCTAATGGAAACATTAGGTGCCAGGCTGCATATTTTGTTTTCTAATTAAGGTAGTATTTGGCTGACACAGAACCAATTTACATGTAAAAGCCAAACAATTAAAAAGGTCACACAACTAAACTTCGACATTTCACACATGCAAATTTACCAACTCAGTAAAAAAATAAATCCACAAAGGCAAGCAAGACTCAGTTACGCTGCACATGTAAGAAAAGCAGAGCCAGTACAGCTGCTTGGTACAAAACCAATGTCAAGGATAATCATAGGCCAAGCTGAGACATCTTCTTGCTCACACTGATGATTATTTAAATGCAAAACTCTTAATACATCATATTCAAGGGACCAAGCTGTGAATCTTTGCTGGCTAAACAGAATTATCAGAGGACATCAAAAGTCAGATTTTAAAAGGATTTTACAATTCATTTTCTGCTGAATTTCCCCTTACCCTCCTCCCCTCTAATTTTTCTACTCTCTCAGCTGCACACCAGCCAGAAAGAAAACAGGTATTTCTAGGTTCCCAAGTAAAAAAAAATAAGTGACGAGATAAGTGACTCCAGTGAAAAAAGTATCATTTATGTGGGCCATGTCAAATGTAGCATGGACCACTCCCTCAGGAAAGAAAGGATTTTCATGCAGGCAAGTCCCAAAAGGAAAAGCAAGGAGCAATTAGAAAGCATGGATAAGCTCCCCTGGATAACTGCAGTTGGTATTGTTGAAGTACAACAATGGAAAGGACAAAAGAATACGAGTCAGAAATCTCATCTTCCTTGGGCAGTAAGACAGACCTTGAGCTCCAGCAAATCTTGCTTACAAATAAGCCATTATTCACCTGCAGCCCCAGCAGAGAGTCATGCCTGGTGTGTAGGCATACAGAACATCCTTGCACTGGGATGAGGGGAATGCTTCTCTTCTCCAATGCTTTCCTTTTGCTTAAGTTGTAACCAGATGGGGGTTTTATTCTGGATGGAAAATGTGAGAGAATTGTTAGTTGTGCCTGTCACAGTGCAGAGGGGTCAAGCCTGGAGGTGACATAATTAGGCCCTACGTGATAGATCGCATTTCATAGCAAATTATCCTCATTTACACCAGCCATAGCAATACATCAAAGTTTTTAGTTCTCTGGGAAGTTGAAAAAGAACAGATTATGATGGAGTCACAAAGATGACAGATCCTACTAGACACAAAATAATTCCCTGGTGTTAAGACTGAGACCTTGGGATCGTTTTCTTTCGGACATTATTCATCATCAAAAGAACAAGAAAACCTAAACAAACCACAAGCAAGAAACAAAAAGTCCAACCATACAAAGTTCCCCCCACCAAATCTTCATATGCCCCAGATATCACAGCACCCTTAAAGACAAACATAGAAAGGAAAGCCAAAGAAACATTGCAAATTTTGTTTTTCCCCCTCAAAGATAAAAAAAAGACAAAAAAGACTTTTCAAACACTTTACAGCAAAACTAAAAATCTACCTAAAGAGAATAACAAAAAAATTAATTTCAAGGTTTTCAGACAGGCAGAAGGGCCCTATTTTGCATCCCATTCTTCAAAAGTGCTTTCACTTTCACTTTTTCAGCCAGATCTATTCACTTACACAATATAATTCTTTGTGCTCTTTAAATTATTGCACTTTGAATGATTGCTGCAATACAGCAAATACAGACAAAAATAAATATTCCTTCCTACTCCCATTACAAGGAGTAACATTGCCTGTGTTTATATGCTAAGAAATACTGAAAAAATATGTATGCAATATCAGAAGCTGCATGAATTGCTGAACTAAATTAACCAAGGAAGACTGAAAAATGCAAACAACATCAGCATAAATAGAATATAAGTAATATTTACTGCAGTTTATTTAATGGCCTCTGCATTAATACTCCTTGAAAGGCACTTTCTCCCCATACAACATTAGAAATGGAGTAATAGCTGTTTATAGTGTTAAAAGGCTTCTGTATTGCTTTTACTTTTGAAAAGTTGGATATTTTGTGGGACTGACCAAAGACCCCATGGCACATGGCTCTGCCCAGAGAGAGAACAAAGTGACAAGTACTTCAGGCGCCTCGGTTGATAATTTTGATTTAAAGCCCTATTCTCTGTATTCTCTCCTGGCAGAAGGATGCAAAACTTGTCTGAACTTTTCCAATATGAAAATATATTCAAAATAATTAAAGTTTCAAAACTAATGAAAGTTAGCCCCAAAACAAACAAACCACCTACCCCAAATATTAGTTTATGGGTAGATCTCAACTCATGCATCTGACATGACACATACAAGATATGGTGAGCTGACTTCTACTTTAATCAGGGTCTATCAAGCAGCTCTGAAGAGTTAAGCTTATTAGTCCCATTGAAATTTAATAGTTTGGAAACTTTAAATGTCTTAGACTCCATCATAACATCAATTTTCATTTTTTTCTTTTTTTTTTTTTGCTGTCAGAAGAGTTGAGCTATTTCTTTCTACTGCTTGAAAAAAACAAAGACAAGTGACAACTAAACACAACATGTGCCACCATTCAATCTCTCAACAATGACTTAAAAAACCCATCATAACTAAAGCCAGGTGAGTAATTTAATGCTAATTGTTTCCAATTATCTTGTGCTTTTAAAAACAAAAGCAAAATGAAATTTTAGTGTTTCTTTGTCAACTATGAATACTTTTGATTTGCAACTCACAGAGTAGTCCTTCCTACTTTTGCTGGTATTTGCGTAAAAGTAACCAGATAATTTAAAACCAAAATCCTATGCATTACCCATCTAGATGAATTACAGACCCTCAGTTTCAATGTAAGCTTTGCTCAAAATTCAACTCAAGAAAATTTCTATTAATATATTCCAATATAAGAAGACTCCAGAATCACAGAAATGGCAGAGGAGGACTTGTTTTTTTTGTTTTGTTGTTTGGTTGTTTGGGTTTTTTTCCCTTAATACAGTGATATCTCTTCATCAAATCTCACATATATAGAAGCTTTGATCTTTGAGAAGACAAGCACTTTATTGGTGAGGAAAAAGGTCATTTTTTTCCTTAGGCTTTATGAATTCTATTATTTATTTTTTTAAAAAAAATCTGTCTTCTCTTAACATTTCTTTCTATAACAGTTTGAGGTCAAGCCAGAAAAAAAGGCTCAATCGCTGAAGTAAACCCACCGCCCGTCCCAGTCTGGCTGGTGTTGAGCCTGTTCCTACCAAAGACACCAGAAGCATTGCCGACACAAACCTAGTGTCAGAGGAGAACCAGTTTCCATTCCCAAACTTCAGGCAAATGTAAACCCCAAGATCCCAGTCCAAGAGTGGTGCAACTCCTGCTTTCTGGCACTGTACCTCACACCTTACTCCACCCACATGGAATGGGAAAGGCAGGGGCAGTGCAGACCAAGTTTGTCTCCATCATGGCCATCTCTCTCACTCCTTGCTCATGCATTAGTCCTGCTGAAGCTCAGGTCTGTCTCCACCTCTGTGTGAGGGCTTTGCCCAATTCCCCTCCTCCTCTCTTTGCCAGAGGACTGCTGCAGCTTTCCACAACTCTTCCCCAAACAGCAGAGAAGGGTTTGCCCTTTAACAAGCCACACAGGTAAAGGGATTAAGTGATAAAGAATAATTAAATTGACAGTCTAATTTAACACTTTACATTTTGCATGCTTTCACTGTATGCTCTTCAAGTTCTTAATAAAAAGTTTAATACACTCTTCATGGCACTTAATACTGTGGAACTAAGCAGCTTTATAACTAAAGGTCTGGGACTTGCCCAACTGCTTAATATCCAGGCTGGCTCTGTAGGATGCTTCTTTTGCAACCTCATGGCTTCACACAGCAAAATACCTACACCCTGTCAGGTGCCTTGCTCTAGGGCCAAGTGAGCTGTTAACCTGCCCCACATTCTGGTACTGGTTCTCCCTACTTTTGAGACCTTTCTCCTATCACTCACTGCCTTCCAGCATAATTTTCTGGCTGTCACATTTCACCCTTAAAGCTGTACCTTAAAATCCAAATCCCACCGGGCATGGCACAGGGGAGCCTTCACTTTCAGCAGTCCCACACTCCACTCCAAACCCCTCTTGCTGTCCCCAGGCAGGTGGTGTCTCCTGAAACCCTGGCAGTTTTTCAGGTGTTATCTCAGAATAACTGACATTAATTGCTGCACTGGCCTTCGGAGCAGCCCAGGGATGATCAGCAGCTGCACTGAGTTGTCAGGAGCCAAGAGTGACAGTCTATGGATTAATGCCCCAGTCTGTCAGCATGGCATGTATTTGCTGTGTGCAGATGAGACATCTACTTTCCAAAAAAGCAGGACTTGCCTTACAATAGACTTCTGCAGTGCCCAGAGCAGCGACTTTTTCTGACACTGAATGTAAACAACCTACAGTCTGTACTACAGGAGTAAAATATTGTATACTAAGCCACTGAATTGATAGATCTTCATATTCCTCTGTGGCAGATGTTACAAATATGCAGACAGACTGAGTCCTTATTGATCCAAATGGTTTGCAGAAACTCCATTTGAAAGCATATGTTTCTCTGCTTGACATTTTGACATGAACGACAAGACAAAGCTAGGAATGCAAATGCACAAGAAGAAACTGTTCCTGTGTTGTAAAAGCGCATTCCCCTTGTCAAAGAGCTGGGTAAATGTTGCACAACTAATCACAGCCCAGAAAGATGTGTGAGCCGATCTCCAGACATAGAACAGGAGAGGAAATCAAACAGCGTGGACTTAAAACAGACATTCAAGGCCCGATACGAGCTGCAGAGCCCGATAAAATCACTGTTTGTTCTCTCCAAGTGCCAGGACCAGTCTTTCCCAAGTTTTCCCATTTAGCCTCATACGAATTTTAGGAAAACTTTATGTAAATAATGACAGCAGCACCCAGCAACCTCCATGTACCACAATCCATACCCCAGGGTGCACTCATACTCCAGTACAGCATTTTCCCCACTTTATTTCCAGGCCTCATGAACCTTTGTTGATGGGTAATTCCCACCTTGCCTACACCATCAGCACTCCTCGCTGGAGATCTGCAGCCTCCCAGCTACTCGCCCTGCTCTCCCAGGGTTGCCTCAAATTCCCCTTCCCCAGCAGCTCCCCCTCCCGGTGCTGCTCTGGACTCCCCCTGCGCTCTGCTCCCACAGCAGCAGCAGGACCTACTTAGCAAGCTTGCAGCAAACGCCACTATCTCCGGGCGCCCCCAGGGTGTACGCTGAGCTGTGGGCTCTCCTGCCACATTAGTGTTTGCTATACTCCAAGCTGAAAGCTCTCATGACCAAAGCACCCTCACCAAACCCAATTCTAACCATCATTCAAGCTGCCTTTAGAATCAAGCGAAACATCGCAATATCCTCTCCTGACCAGCTCTTAAATGGCAGCTGAAATGCGGGAACTACCTACAACTGGCAGTTCTCAGGAGTTTCTTCTGGCATGTTATCTGCCCAGCAGCGCAACAGAGCCAACACTGGAAAGCAGAACCTGTGCCTGACAGACAGGCACAACCACAGCACACATGGAGATACGGCACTCCTGTCGCTGCTTCTGGGGGCAAGGGGCCGCAAACGACCGAGCTCACTCCTGTAAAATCCTTATTAATGACCCCAAATGAAAAGAGGTCCGCAACTGCAAATAAAGGTTTTTTCAGCTACAGTCATCCCAGATTTATTTATGGGCAAGAACTCTGTCTCAGGCTGAAGCAGGAGCTCCCAAACCTGATTTCCTGCCCACTTCCCTGTGTGGCTGCAGGACACTACAGCACACGGGCGCGATGAGCCTGGGTGCAGAACAGCGCCACTACACGCTCAAGTTCTTTGTATCTTTAACCTGTAAGTACACCCATTTCAGCAGACTAAAACGATGCTTTCTATATAAGACAGGGAAACACTTCAGTGTCTGCTTAAATTTATTTGCAAATATGCATTTCAGCACTTTGGTGGGCTGGAATATTTTGCTTCTGGTAAGTATTTAATTTGACAGGATGGATCCAATACAAATCATATGAAAAAACACATTAAACAGAAGTCAATTTTTTTCTGCTGATACATACAAAAAGCTACATAAATCTGGGATCTCTCTCCTTCAAAGTTCATTGTCATGGTTGCACACTCTTGTTCTTTTAGCTGCAATTCTCACCTGCAGTGCTGGGCTCTACTTAACCACTTGGAAAATAATTCCATCAGAAAACATACATTTTACAAGACAGAAAGAAAATAAGCAAACTATTGAAATACAGAAATATCTTGAAGATATTTCCTTTAATTAGTGACTTTTAGAATCAGAGTCTAAAAGCAGTCTGATAATTACCTGCCGCTGTTTTAAAGTCCCAGATTCCATATCCCGTCCCACACAGCTTCAGTTATGATATTGTAACAAAACAATAATAAAAAAATATCTTGGAAACAATTGTGGGCATATTGAGCTGTGATTTGTGCTTTCCACCAAAAAATGTTTCAGATGATACCTAGAGTACAGTCACAGGTAGCAGAAATCAAATTCTGTCCCAGCCAGTCATTCAAGCACTCAAAACTTTGGCAAGATGTGCAGAAATATTTTTTTTGTTCAAGTTTTATCCTGAGCTTACTAATTTCCTTGTCTGTGTGTATCTCTGATTGTGAACACTTACACCCACCCTATACGATAGGCGCCAAAACAGAAACTTGAACACCCTCAAAACTACAGAGCTTTATAATTGCAACAAGAGAACTAGTTACCGAAAATTAGGACATCTTCCAAAGAGTAAAAAAAAAAAAAAAAAAAGAAAGAAAAACCAACTTTCTCATGGTGGTGCTCTATTTCCATTACAACATGACCTTAAGTTGCCAGCAACATTAATTGATTTCTAAGAAAGTTATCTAATTTCAATTTATGTGGGCATAAAAGAGTATCAGTTAAATAGTTCCCTGTAAGTGTACCATTAAAAAAAACCCCAAAACTAAAAACCCTCTAATAAGGCTGACAGTAAATTTAGGAGGAAACAAAACTCAGCAAAATCTGAAGCCAAACACATTACTTACTTCTGTTCTTGAATACTTTGCAAGCGTGAGGAAGCCACATTTCTGTTCTGCTTCCCTCTAATATGAACACTGGAAAAACAGTGTCTTTGTCCACAGACACCACTAAGCTTTGACTCTCCGCTGAGCCCAGAGAGGTGGGAGGTTGTGGGAAGCTGATTGAGGCTGATTTGTGCCAGCTGCAGACCTCAACAGCCCTTGGGAGCCTCTCCCAGCAAACAGCCCACAGCTGGTTTGGGTGCAAAGCACTGATTGAAGCTGATTGTCCCCAGCTGAGTGACAATCAAGCCAAAAACCAGGCATCACCAAAGAAATAGTTCCAGCTCTTAAATAATATAACAACTGTTTCTGGTAGAACAAATGCTGATTTTATTAGTTTCCTAAAAATTAAGGAAAATAATAATTAACTGAGGCAACTGCTTGTATGATGGAACTGAGGCTTCTAATACAAGTAATACAGCTTGGCTAAACTTGAGTTGCAACCACCCCTTTCTCCCTCCCCCTTCACCATTATGTTTATTTTTACCTTTAATTTTGCTTCTCTTCAGAGTTTTCTTCTGACTTGCTCCTTGCTTTTCCCAGGATTGTCAAAGGATGTGGATTCTTTGAAAAATTTCCAGCAGGCTCCCCCAAATGTGTTGGTTTTAGATTTATGTCATTCTTTAGCTGCTCACAATGTAAGTTAAAGTCAGTAAAGCAAAATACAGAAAATAACAGGGTCTGAGTACTGTAGTTGCTGTACTCCCCCACTAACATGGTTTTCTCTGAATGCTCCACTTGTCACCAACTCAACAGGTTTAAGCCTGTCTTAGAGGAGAGCTACACCTAAATTGGAAAAGTTTTAAAGAAATTTTTCTCTAAGCAATTTCAGCATACATGTAATCCATGTTAAATGCTCAACATTTTAATAAATGTTCCTCTTTCTTGTTCATTTTTGAGACTCTCAGAACATTTTCCTTTTCAGAGCTCTCACTGAATATAAGTTTATGGGAAGCAGTGCTCTAAAGCCCAATATTAAGAGCCAAACCTTCACCTGCTGAAACTCAGTGTGCTTGACCCATTCACTGGAGGGATGCTGATTTACACAGGTGAGAACCCAGGTTTAAGTGTTTTATTCTGTCAGCAGACTGAGAAAAAGTGAGTTGTTTTGCTGAGACTTCATCTACAGTGCAGCAATGGTTATCAAAGCAAGGCAGATACTGGGAATTTTACTTTGCAAGACAAGTATTGCACACATGTAGTTGTAACTCAGCATAAAAATGCTCTATCAAGTTTCAACTCTGAAATTAGAAAGCACAATTACTATTTTTTTCCATTGTAATAGGAAAACATGACATACTAAGAAATAAGAGCAATGCATTCTTCAGATTGAAAGCAGATTGCCCATGGATTGCAAGCAAATAGAAGAAACTGAGTCACATTTTTGTAAGAAAATAAAGTAATTTCTAAACTAATGGATCAATAGAACAAGACACACTACAAGTGCTGTGCCACAGAAGGATGGTACATCCCATGTACAATCACCTTTGCAATGTAAACATCCCAGAGGAGCTGGAATATTTGGGATCATACATTATTCCCTCTTTTTTTAAGTACAATCAGGGGAAGTTCCATTTGAAAATCAAGGGCACAGTTTGGTCTTCAAAGTTTTCGGAAGTTTCTGCAGTTTTTCTATTTCAACTTGCCAGATATTAAAAGTGAGGGGTCAAATCTGCGGGTGGTGTAAATAAACACAGCTCTGTGAGGGCTTTCAGCTTATGCTCATTTACATCACATGGAAATTAGATTTCTCACTTCTGTGAGTAACTGCACACACACATATATATATATATATATGCATGTGTGTGGTGAATATATGTTATATAGAAAGTGAATGCTTTGATCTGTCAAAAGGAAGATACAAATATAAAACAGGAGACAGGATATGAAAATCATACATTCTGCATTTACTTTGAAAACTGAAAGTTATGGGGAAAGAAACATTGTTTATGTTCAAGAAGAACCTGGTGATTTGCTTAAATAATCTAAAACCAAACCACTGTCACATGAAGGATTTAACAGCTTCCTGTCAAGGCTGACAGGCTCAAGCTCTGACTTGCTAACTTTTATATAAACACGTAACTAGTGACAGGTCCATTGTAGATTCCTACCTTCACAGTATAGACCCTGAAGCAGCAAAGCACTTAAGACAGTTAACTTAAAACAACTGAATAGTCCCAGTGAGTTTGGCAAGCTCACTCACCTGCTTAAAATTAGGCACATATTTCATTTGAGACATGCATTTTAATTCCATCATTAATCAGTGAAGCACTTCAGCATGTGCATGAAGCAGCTGCTTTCTGTGTGTAAGAGGGCTTACACACATGCTTAAATACTTTTCTGAAAGAGGGCTGCATGGCTTGATTCTTCAAGATCCTGATCATTTTAGAGGCAATCCTACAGAGCACTCAAACAGGCAAGTCACATTCTGTCCATAAGTGAGATCTAACACTGCCTGTATGTTAAACCACATTTCCAAACTTTACAACATGTGGCAAGACTAAGCCAGGAGGAGAACACTGGATATGAAGAATGTTAATCCCAAAATATGCTGTGTTCACAATTTAACCCAGATTCCTGTATATGCACAGACTCTTAGTGCAGCTGTTTCTGCCATAACTAACTGGAGTATTCACCAAAGATTTTTTTTTTTTCCTGTGGCCATAGGTTTGTTAAGATAGCAATAAGAAAAAGTATGACAAAAAAAAGAAAGAAAAATATCCCAAGTTTGTGCGGGCCAAGGCTCTAAATAGGATAAATCTAGTCAGCTGACTAGAGCATTATTCATTTTTAATTAGTTTGAAGCAAATAGTGCAATTTGTGCCAAGCTGCAAAATCACACAAGGAACCAGCTTGACAACAGAGACAAATTAAATTCTGTAAAAGTTCTCCCTCTGTAAGCTCACCATCAATATTTCTCATTTAAAAAGTAGTATGCTGAGTATGCTCTTCCATTTGGCTGGGTTTTATGTCACAATTTGACTTTTCCTCCCTACTGCTTAAACTAGAAATCTAAAAATTTGGGGACTTTAATCACCCCATAAATATACCTGTTGTGTAATTGTACAAATCAAATTAGGAGCAGTCAATGGAATGTTTATTTATCCAGAAACCTGACTCAGATTGCCTGCTGACTTTCTTGGGATGTGAATGCATTTTTACCTCTGTTCAAACATAATTTTTGACCTTCATGTAGGCAGTGATTTTGCTGCACCAAGATCTACAGCCTTTTCCAAATAGCAG